>JAEQBH010001195.1:0-312932 GCA_016808115.1 Tetrastigma voinierianum
ATATCATAATACAAGGAGGTGTATGTAATACAAGCCAATGGAGTTGAAGGAGAAGTTATATCGCAATATAATTTTATTATATCGCAATATAATTCAACGAGTTATGAATGAAGTTATATCGCAATGCAATGAAGCATATCGTAACATAAGTCACTGAGTTGAAGGAGAAGTTATATCGCGATACAATATTCTATATCGCAATACAAGCCAAGTGAAGATCACAAGCATCAAAGAGGAAGTGTATCGTGATACAAATAATTGTATCGCAATATAATTCTATTATATCGCAATACAATTCAATGAGCTGCAAGGGAGTCATATCACGATACAATATTCTATATTGCAATACAATTGACAGAGGAAAGCAAATATAATGTCGCGATATAATCGGCTGTATCGCAATACAAGCCAAGTGAAGATCACTCAAGCTGAAGAGAATCTATATCGCGATACAATTATTCTGTATCACAATATAAACCACCATTTAGAAAGTATGTCAGCGATATAATTTTATTATATCGCAATATAATTCATTGGTTTGTAGAGGAGTTATATCTCAATACAAGGAATTGTATCTATGATATGGATTGAATGAAGAGGAGCTAACGAGAATATCCAGATACAATCTTCTATTTCGATGCAAATCTCGAGCTAAAGTGTATTGTCGTTGTTTTAGAATCTTTCCCTTGCAATATAGTTTCAAGACAATTCATGGAATATAAATGGGATGAGACGCATTTGACAAGCAAAATGTAGTAAATAGGGGGCTTAGAGGCCTTTTATTAAGGTAGTACCTAGTACTTGCAAGCAAATGCCTACATTACATTAAGGTGAAATACTTGCGTTATATTAGACTAATGCTACGCACTTGGAGTCGAAAGGGAAGGTGGTTTGAGCATATTTGACATAAAAATTACTAGGGATACTTGGGATTCCTGCTTCTTTCCCACGTATGGACCTCATGCTCCAAATGAAGTAAGAATGCTAGAAACATTTCACATATGTACCTAATTTGGTTTGCATTGAGAGTCCTACTATAATTCACCACTTTCATGGAATATATATGGGATGAGAACTGAGTATTTGGCAAGCAAAATGTGGTAAATAAGGGTTTAGGCCCTTTCTATCAAGGTAGTATCTGATCCTTATAAGATAGTAACTACAATACATTAAGGTAGTACTTGTATTATATTATACTAGTACCTACGCACTTTCGTCAAAGGGAAGGGGGTTTCAATATATTTTGACATAAACATTATATTAGACTAGTACCTTTGATGTTTTCTTGTTTTTTTTACTAGAATAGTAGTTGGATTACTAAGAGGGGCAAGAAAATTGTGGTAAATAAGGGTTTAGGGCATTTCTATTAAGGTAGTACCTGATGCTTGTAAGGTAGTACCAACAGTACATTAAAGTAGTACTTGCATTATATTAGACTAGTACCTACGCACTTTCATCAAAAGGAAGGGGGTTTCAATATATTTTGACAGACATTTGAGAATTTCTAATTTTGTTTATTCCAGCTGGAATAGTGGTTGGATTACTAAGAGAGGCATTTTAGGAATTTTGTACCTACTCATTACTTTTGTTCCTCAAAGACAATTTTTTTTTTTCAAACGTATTGACTGATGTATTTAGAATTCTTTGTACCTATATCCCTTTTATTTTAATATAAACAACCTAATACATACTTCCCCCAAGAAAGAAACCCCCTTACGTTTCCCCTTCTTCCAAGAAACTTTCCTCCGTCTCCAATTCCATGGAGTTCCAATTCAGCAAGTTTTTGACATTGTTATCGGGATCACAGGAATTTAAAAATCAATATTTTGATAAAAAAAAAAAAAAGGAATTTTAATTTGGACATTTTTTTTTGTTTTACAAAAATTTCAGAAAATTAGCAAATTAGTAAATTAAAAGCAGATATGTTGCCTCTAGATAAAAATTAAAAGCAAGAGAATATGAGGGAAAGCTACCGATTACTAAATATAAAAGTATGACAAATCAAAGAAAGGTGGGGGCTATTCAGAAAGAAGAAAGCGAGAGAGACCTCCAAAGGCCTAACACTATAGAGGAATTTTGGAGCCTATTATTCAAAAGATGAGTACTTAGGCGTGAGACAACCTCCATTGAAACTGACAATTTTGAGGTAGGCTTGACGTGATCACTATGGTTCCGCAGCACCAGTTCACAGGTCACCCCTCTGAAGATCCCAATGAGCATTTGGGGAGCTTCATGAGAATGGCCAACACAGTCAAGCTAAATGGGGTGAGACCAGATGAGACCAGATGTAATTAAGGTGCAACTCTTCCCCTTTTCATTGAGAGATGTGGCAGCAACATAGTTTGATTCATTGCTAGTTGGATCAGTGAGCACTTGGGAAGGGTGGTGGAGGCTTATGAGCGATTTTTCCTTCGGCTCACTGCTAAGAGAAGAGGAGAAATAATTGTCTTGAGTAGGGAAGGAGAGTCTCCTGCATGGGAAGATTCAAGAGGCGGCATTAAAAGATGTCATATGCATGTGATAGATCTGCCCACTCAGATAGACATTTTCTATCATGTTGTGGAGCTTTTAAAAGAAGAAGTGCGGAAGTGGCAAGGCAGGTGATTGAAGATCTTGCCAAATGCAACTACAAGGCTCCATCTAAAGCTTCAGGGAGCAGTAGCATGTTGAAGGGAAGTGGTCTTATTGGACTTGATAGAATGAAAGCCATAGAAGCAAAGGCTGTGGCGATTATGAACAAGGCGGGAGCTTAATGAAGAAAGAAGAATGCACACTACACATGAAATTAGGGCTTGAGTAGAAGAAAGAATTAGAAGAAGTGTTGAAGGTTGGTTGTGAAGAGGCCTACGAGTTAGGGAGACCAAGTATATGAATGAAAGCGAAAGTTATCGAGCGGCTGCTTGCATTTCTTAGATACATTATACAGGCAAGCGAGGAACCATGAAGCTTTTCATATGGTGAAGGAGAGCGGCGGGGGCCCTAGATTTTGGATAAATTACCCGCGAAGCTTATGCTCGGCCTAGGTTCCCGAGAACAACGAGAGGACGATAGAGGAGATTATCGAGGGTAAAGGACTTAATCGTTTAAAGATCAGATGCTTCATTTCATGTCAGAAAACAAAAGGATTTTGAATTTGCATGAGAAAAAAATTGTTGAACTTGAAAATTTCCAAGCAAACACAACTGTGTTTCAAACACATACGAATGCCACAATGAGAAACTTGGAGACTAAAGTTGGGCAGATATCCTTATCCTTGCAAAGTCAATCCAGAAATTCATTTCCTAGTAGCACTAAGATCAATCCAAAAGATCTCACACCAACTACATTGAGAGGCAATGATGAATTGCAAGGAAGCAAGAAGGTGTAGGACAAAGCATGCTTGGGAACTAGATTAATGAAGAATAACTCATACTAGAGGAGCAAATAAAGAAGTCTAGAATTTAGAAGACACTCTACCGGCTGTAATACAGCTAAGGACATTAAAGCGGCGACTTCTTGGGAGGCAACCTAAGCGAGAAATTTTTATTTTAAGTTTTAAATAGTTTGATTAATTAAGTAGAGATTTTGTGTATTTGATGTTTGGTTGTCATTAGTCGTTTTATTTTAGTTGTTATTGATTTTAGGACAATGAAGCAAAATTCAAGAAGATCTGGAATTAAGCCTGCTTGTTTCAAAAGAAAATATGCGAGAAAAATAATGCAAAGGAGGAGTAATTCTAATTCCCTAAACCTGTATTTAATGATAATGCATATCTCAAGTTAGGGGGAATGTTAGCATGTTTGAATAAAAATATATTCTGAATATCTAGGTAAGGCATATTGAATTAAGAAATGAGGTGAGTAGTCATACTTGAATTGAAGAATTTTGATTGTTTAAATAAGTTTTCATACTTATGTTCAAATGAATATGTGTGGATGCAGGTTGTTTTTGACGAGGAGAAAGATGGAAATTTCATTTAAACCGATTAATGTCACAACAAACTTTTTCTGTGTCGCGACACAATTGAATTAGGAAGCAAATTGAAAGGGAAGTTTATGTCGCAACACAATTCTCCAGTGTCGCGACATAAATTCAAAAGACCACTAAAGGAAATGTCGCAACATTTTTTGTTATGTCGCTACATTTGACCGGCTCTGTCTCCAAAAATATTTAACATTGTGTCGTGACAACTATTTTTGTATGTCGAGACAGAGCATTGATGATAAAACAAACCCTAGGGCAGTGTTGTCGCGACATTTAATGTAGAGCACAATAAACCAATTGGCTTATAAATAGAAAATTTTTGAAAACTGAAGAGCCACATTTCTCATAAACTCTCAACCTTCTCAGTTTCTTTACTCCGTCTCAACACGTCTTATTCTAAAACCACAGAGCTCAGAAATCCTGACCACACCGTATGTCGATCTACCTCCTGATTCCAAACCTCAACAAAATCATGGAAGAGTACCTTTGAGGCTAGAAAATCCAAATAGAAACAGGGTTACCAGCGTATTTGTGCAAGTTGAGGAAAGGGATGATGAAAATGAAAAGCAACAACATACAGGAGAAGAATCAAGAAAAATAAAAAAGGGAGTGGATGAAGCCAGAGCAAGGAACTTTTATTTTAGAAAAGGAGCATCTCTAATGGAAAGAAGTTTGAAGGACAGAGGCTTCATTGCTGAAAAGGGGTTCAAAAAAGTTATCTCTCATTTCTTTGAAATCTTTGGAAAGAGAGGATTACGGTCACTAGGTGAACCTGAGAACACAGTTGTTCTTATTTGGTGAAAGAATTCTTTGCAAATATGGTAGAGAAAGAAGGAAAAAGAGTATATGTCAGAGGACATTGGGTAGAGTTTAGCAGAGAAGAGATAAACATATTGTTCAGTCTGAGGGTGAAAAAGGATGGTTCGAAGTTCAAGAAACAACTAAAGGAACCAGAACACCAGAAAATAGTGGACCTACTACTTATTTGTAAAGGAGAATGGAAAGGGACAAAGAAAACCCCTTTTAAATCCATTGCTAGAGGAGACCTGACTGAAGAAGACAAAGTATGATTCTACTTTATCAGTTCTGTCCTTATGCCATCTAAGCATCTAAGCACAGTGAGAAGAGAGGAAGCAATCCTCCTCTATGCATTGCTGAAGGGTTACATGATAAATATGGGAAAAATTATTGAAAAATCATGTAA
Source organism: Tetrastigma voinierianum (assembly GCA_016808115.1). Taxonomy (NCBI): domain Eukaryota; kingdom Viridiplantae; phylum Streptophyta; class Magnoliopsida; order Vitales; family Vitaceae; genus Tetrastigma; species Tetrastigma voinierianum. The sequence goes on from JAEQBH010001195.1 coordinate 5,168, forward strand.
AGTTCTTTCTAGCAAGCAAATGCGGGGATGATTCCACCCAACTTGAGTCTTCGGACTCTACGTCCGAGGAGTTTGGGAAGAATAGGGATTGAGGAGCCTGCCGGGCCTCCTATGACCTTAACGAGGTATAACTAAAGGACGAAGAGCGGAGGGAAGGGCGAAGCAGATCAAAAGATCAGGTGCAGCCAGGGCGATCCGCTCAAACTCGATGCTAAACTAGAGAGTCAAGCCGATCTGATCTCATTCCAGCTAGTGACCCATCAGATATTTGAGATTACAGCAAAGTATCAATGATTAATAGAAATGTTGATGTCTATGCAGCGAGAAATGAAGGGAAAGAGATAATCAATTAAAAGACACGAAACCGGCTGCGGGATGAGTATTTTGATGCGAGAACTGAGAAGGGACAAAATTTAGAGGATGCCTTGAAGAGTGGAAGAGAGTAAGAAATAGAGAAAAGGGACGCAGTGGAGGTCTTGAGAGATAGGGACAATGCCCTGAAGGCAAGCATGGACTCAAGAGATAACAATTGCATGAACAGTTTAGGACATTGCAAACAAAGTTTTCGCTTTATGAGCTATGAGATAATAAACAACAGGACACTCCTGGAATCTCTAGCTATGAGTCAGCGAGAACTTATGGACAGTAATGCCAAGATCCTAGACTGGGTGATGAAGACATTGTCTAGCAAGAAGAAGATACCCATGCCACAAATCCGAATCTCAGACTATAGACCCTACACTATAGTCCTCCCGGGGTGTGGCTTGGACCGCTATACCCTCTACTAACCCAGGTGTCGATTGGAAGCAGGCCCATACACTTGTATCACGAAACAAAAAATAATAATAAAACTCCTAGTACATCGGGGAAGAAGTAACTCCTTGATGGGGAAGTGGAAGAATATCCCAGGATGGGAAGTAGCGAGGAGAGGGAATTTGTAAGGGAATAAAAAATGAACAATATCCTACCTTTTCCATCTCCTCATCCTCTCTGTATTCAATGTCCATAATAAATAAAATAAAAAAAATTTGAAAAATTTTGTGTTCATTTGTGTTCTTGATTGATTGGTGTGTTTTGATTAATTTTCTTTGCTTCATGATTGCCATTTACTTAGTTGAATAAAGAAGAAGACAACTACCTATATCAAATTGTTTAATTGTTGCAGCATGTTTGGTTGAAATGACTTGATTACAATTGTGGTTGTGTTGTATTGTTGTGAGCTAAATGCATGATTTAAAATGAACTTCTTTACTTGATTAAAACAACACAATAGCAAATTTCAAAGCAAAAACAACCACTTTTGATAGATCATTGGTGGAAAAAGGAGATTCTGAGATTTAACGAGAATGAAGTTGAATGTTCAGATTTATGAAGATGTACTCAATAGGAAGAACAATAAGGCTTTTAAGATTGTTTGTGTAAACAATAAGGTCAGTTAAAATCCTGAAAAACAATGCACATGGTCAAAGTGAGTCCTTAACAAATTGTGAAAGATTAGGGACATCTTCTAGGTTCATTCACAGTCAAATAGTCCAATGTCCTAGAACTTGTTAGATTATTAGTCAAGGCGAAATCATAGGCAATACTCTTAACGAGAGTGATATAGGCCATCCTTGGAAGTTTGAGCCTTTCAAGCCTACCCTCATAATATGCACAAGCATACACTCTAGTTCTAGAATTGAGCCAAATTGTCTAATTTCTTCATTAAACTAGCAATTAGAAGCCTCAAACCCTTCCTTTATTCTAATCCTACAGTAAGGAACCCTTTATTGCCTAGGTTTCAGGAAAAGAACCTCAAAATGCAGAAAATGACAAAATTAGGGGGAATGTTATTTTGATTTGAAAGGAAAAACAAGAATGAAGGATGGAAAAAGAAGAGAACAAATGAAGGAAAAGAAAGGAAAGGAATGTTAAGAAGAAGTCAAAGGGTGTAAACTGTCAAATTGGAATAAGTTTTGTCTTGTGGCCTTTCTCTCTTGAACAATTAAGTTCATAGGAATTGTTTCAACTTCCTAGTACCTAATACCAGTAGTGGCAGAACTGCTAAATCAAAGTTCTCTAAGAGTGGTAGAAAACCTAAAAGGCAAAACATTGCGCCTATTACTAAAAATCTTTGACAAGTAAAGAAAAGAAAAAAAAGGCTTCTATCCAAAGGTGAATTGATAAGAATAGCGGTGAAAATAAGAACTACCAAGATGAAAGTAAAGCGATATGATACATCAAGATCAAGTTTGGGGGAATATTTCTTTTCTGACATCAGTAAAAAAGAAAAGGATTAAGGATAAAGACAAAGATGCAAAAATTGAAATTTTGAATATGGGTAATTTTTAGCCTAAATTCTCCAATTATCCATCCAATTACCCAAGACAAACTTTACAAGCCTAAAAGACCTAATTGATCTTGAAGGTTGTATTTGCCTACATTAGTGAAGATTAATATGAAAAACAAGCATATGAAACTTAAAATTATATCTGATAAGCATGTAGGCCGGAAGATTAGTTGATTTTGCCAAGAAAGAGGAGAAAGGGAAAGACCATCACGCTCACGGATCGGGGATGTGAGGCCCGACTAGTTATTTACATTTCAAAAATCATTAGTTTGTTTTGTGATAGTAATTGAAATTTTTTCCTAAATTTGAATTGAAAACTAAAATTTAAACCATGCTGCAACTAACTTATTTCAATTCAGGAAGTTGATTCAAACAGGATTGCAGTAGAAAACAAAAAAAATGTCCTTAAAAATAAAGATGAATTGTTTGAGGATAAACAAAATTTTATTTTCTTTGCTTGGGGACAAGCAAAACTTCAAGTTTGGGGGAATTTGATGAGTCTTAAACTCATCTATTTTTAATCCATTTTTATGGCTTATTTTTAGTATATTCATATATGTTTTAATGCCAAATTATGGAATATTCACCAACTTAGTGTTTTGCAGGTTTAATTTAAAATGGAGAAATTTTCAGCGAAAAAGAAAAGAGCAGTGCGCGATGCATGTCGAAAAAGTTTTTGTGTGTGTCACGACAAACTTCCAAGAAAATAGCAAAGAAATTATGTCACGACAATATTTCCTCTGTCGCAACACAAAGGTCTGAATATTGACAATGGAGCTTTGTTGAGACAAAAGACAACTTGTCACAATAGAAAATGGGAAGAATCTAACAAGTCAGCAGAGACAAAGAAAATTTATGATTGCGACAAGGATTTTCAACAGTGGAGTTAACACCAGGAAGAATTTGTTGCGAGAAAGAAGCTCCTATCGCGACAAATGAAACAGGCAGAAAGCAGAAATTCTGTCGTGACAAGGGATCTTATGTCACGACACTGATTATTACAACATGGGAAAGTTTGTTGAGACATAAAAAGAGCTTCAAAGAAAGACCTATGTCGCGACAAGGTAATCTATGCCGCGACACTGAAAGAAGAAGTATCTATTGCGACAGGGTGATGTATGTCGCGATGCGAAGGAAGAAGAAATTCTGGTTGCGAGAGATAAACAAGGTCGCTACATGTGATGCTTGCTTAGTGAACTGACTAGGTCGTAATAAAAAAATCCAATGTGGCGACATACTTCAAGATGAAGAGATGTTTCTATGTCGCGATAGGAATCTTAAGGTCGCGACATAGAGATAAGCTGAAAATTGATAAAAAAGGTTACGACAGACTTTTTCTATGTCGCGACAAAGATTCCAACACAAGGAAGAGAGGTCTTGTCGCGACATAACGAACTGGGTCGCAACACAAAGATAAGTTGAATACAGAAAAGTCTTGTGGCGACATAAACACTGGGTAGTGACAGAAAACATCGACAACTCCAAGAGGCTAAGTTGCAAGATCAAAATGAAGTTGCAATAAGAAATCGGGTTAAGTGGAGACAAGACTCTGTCAGGACAAACTTTCCTAAAATAGCTACTAAAAATAGATACTAAAAATAGCTACTACTATCACTTTGTAGCTATTTAACTACTACATAGCTACTAAATAGCTACTAGTATAACAAGTGTTAGGCTTAGCTACTAAATAGCTACTCTGTAGTAGCAAAAAGTGGCTTCACTAATGTTAGCTACTAATAGTAGTAGCAAAATAGTAGCTTCAAATGTAGCCTTATAGTTGCATTTTGCCATGTCTTCAATCGGTTGCCTTGCCTCCTCTGCACTTCTTCTTTTAAAAGCTTCACAGTAGGATGCATAAATTATACCCTTGGAGGTGTAATTCATAGCATGATAAGAAATGTCCATCTGAGTGGTCAGATTTATTAGGGCATCTTTTTAACAGTCTCTTGCATCTCTCCCATGCAATGTAGAGACTCTCATCTCCCCAGCTAGCGGTGCTTCTTCTCCTCTTCTCTCAATAGTAGAGTTGGAGGAAAACCCGGCTCGTATAGCACTCCACGATTCTTCCCGAGTATTCCTTTATTCCCACTTAGCAATGAATCAAGCCCGGTTGCTACCACATCTCTCAATGAAAAGGGAAGGATTGCGGCTTGATTACATACGAGGTCTCCCCATTCGACAGCGTGTTAGCCACCCTGTGGATCCCCGGATGCTCATTAGGATCTTTAGAGGGTGACACAATGGCCCGGTCTTTGTTATGCCATAGTAATCAATGCGGCCGAGTTCAAAATTGTTGAGCTAATGGGAGGATTGTCTCACGGCCAGTACTCCTCTTGAATAATAGGCCTCCAAAAATTCCTTCATAGTGTTAGGCCTCCCGAGGTCTCTATTTCTTCTTGTACGGAATGATGCAATCTTTCTCTTTTATTTGCCATACTTTTATATTATTCGGCATTGGTAGCTTTCCTTAGATTAACTTCAGGTTCTTTCCAATTTTGTTATCGGCCCGGCCAGATACGCACCTGATTTTCTATGTATTTAAAATCTTCCTGAAAGTAGAAGCACACTGAGATCAAATGGAGTCAGTGGTATCAAAAATTATATATCTATTTAGACTTCCAAAAATATCAGTAGCTTATTCAGCCACTGCTGTTAAAACTGTTTTTGCTAATTTTCTGAAAATTTTGGTAAAGCAAGAAAAATGTCCAAATTAGCATTTCTCTATTTTGTTAGAATATTGAATTTTAAATTTCTTCGATCCCCGACAACGGCGCCAAAAACTTGTTAACGACCAAATCATATATGTACAAATTTATGAAACCATTACCACAGGACTATTACTTAATCCATGGTAAAGGCACCAAAAATTTGTTGTGACCAAAAAATAACTTGTATGCTCATAAGAAAAAATGGATTTGTCAATGAATTCATTGAAGATTTAGTTTAGTCTTAATACTGCAAGTGCACAGGTCGTAAAAGTAATAAAAGTGGACTTATAAGAATGGGATATCGTTCACGAGATTGAAAGATTTAATTCAAATTACCCCAACTACTCCAAGTTCACACTATTTGAACTTCATTTCATAGAAATTTCCAATAACCAATCTAAGAATTCTATTATACAGAATTTCTACATCTATAATAAGGAAAAAATTCAAAATCCACAAACATAAAGAAATTTAATTTGAACGATTATTGATGGAGAAGTGGACAGGATTTCCTTCTTTGTGAAATTATCAATTCCTGTATCATAATCTAATTCGATTCTATCATAAATTGGAATCTGAAATTGTTAAAGAGGCAATGTAGTATAGTTTGGATTTCTCCGTTAACCATACTTTTCACTAATTAGAGAATCATGTTCATTTCAGATTCATGTTTCTAATTAATTACTTGTAATCAGAATTTATTTTGAAGATATGAGTATTTTCTTTTCAATACTTCATACCCATTTCTTATATTTGGATTTCTTGCTTTGAGAAACTTGATTGCCATTGCCATATTTCTAAAGTTGAATGATGTCTCATCCTTGAGATCTTTAGGAGTTCTCCATTTCCTTGATTAGATCTGGCTAACCTTGAGATGGGAGTAAATTTCCTCACAGACGAGGAGGGATCTCTGGTGATTTAAGTGATGAATCCTCCCGGCTCATTCTCAAACCATGAGTAAATTGAGGATTTATCTAAGTAATCTTTTAGAGCTCATTAGTTCTTCAATATTGGTCTAGCATACCCAAATAAGCTAAAATGCTCTAAGGAATCTCAAAATGCCTGTGTCACTCGGCGGGCTGGTGAAATCGAGAACGGATAACGATCCTTATGGGTATTAGTTTCAAATATCGGGAACAATTCATTTCATGAACATCACCATTCAAATAAATTCAAGATTCTCAACCCAAGAAATTTCTTTCTAATTGTGCAGAAAAGAACATAATTAACATTAGATCTTTCCCAATGAAAGTTGTGTTTCTCGAAAACTGGATTACAGTGAACACTGAAATACTGATCAGGAAAATTCCACTGTAACTACAATCAACTGAAAAAATGAATTCCAGCTTTTGTCTAGATTTTATTGGATTCAGACAGTAATCGGAAATGAATTTCAACAGACACAATTGACTAGCACGAGACGATTATTTGTTCGGTCACAGTAAACGAAGTAAAAATTCTACACTAAATCTAATCTGAAAGAAAATAAGAAAGAAAATAAAAAAGAAAATATATAATACAAAAGAGTCCTCGCTCCCGGAAGCTAAGTTTCTTCGACTATCACGACCTTCTTCAAATTGTTTCTATTTATAGAGCCCCCCGGAAGTTTGGGCCTAAATTGACTACATTATGGATCCCGAAGAATTCTAGCCCAGTTGCATTCTCTATTGCGACACGGAAGTTTTTGTCACGGCCGAGTTTTAATCTTCATCGCAAGTCTGTGCGGCATGTAGTCGTTTGTCCGACCAGTTCCACGTGCTTTCGTCCTTGGATTTAAATCGCGACAGAGTTTCTTTAGTCGCGATAGTATTCTTTTCTTTAGCATATTCATTCTGGCGCGACAGAGTTTCCTCTGTCACGACAGATCTTTCTTTGGATCCTTAACAATCTGTCTTGCAAAGTCTATCGTTCTAACTGTTCTATGTCGTGATAATCTGTATTAGTTCTTTGAATAGTTATGCGACATGACAATTTGTAAATGAGGAGTTTCGTGTAGTTTCTTAATTGGTGTAGCGACCCGGTTTATGTCACTTAGCTGTATTTATGTTTTGGTTTCTTGTTGTAACAATGTTTCTTGTATTGTCATAATTTGGTCGCGACACAGAAGTATCGCGACCGAGTCCCTGTCGCCCGGTTAACATGATTTCTTGCGGCTTCATTTTGATGTTCTGACATGGCCTCTTGGTGTTTTCAATGTTCTTCTCATTGACTGGTTGTTATGTCACGATAGGACTTTTCTGTATTCAACTTATCTTTGTGTCGCGAACCCAGTTTGTTATATCGTGACCCAGTTTGTTATGTCGCGACGGACACCTCTTCCGCATGTTGGAATCTTTGTTGCGACGCGAAAAGATCCTATCAGCGACCTTATTTATACGTATTCGTCTTATCTCTATGTCCGCGACCTTAAGATCCACTATCCGACATCGAAGCATTTCTTGGCAGTATGTTGCAGCATTGGATTCTTTGTTCGCGACCGGTCGATTCAGTGAGCATTTTTGTCGCGACCTTGTTTTATCATCCGCGACCCGGAGTTTATTCTTCTTTCAGCGTCGCGACATGCATCACCTTATCACGATAGAAACTTCTTCTTTCGATCAGTGTCGCGACATACATTACCTTGTTGAGACAGAGGTCTTTCTTTAAAGCTCTTCTTCTGTCTCAACAAGCTTTTCCATGTTGCAATAATCGATTATCCACGGTAGAGAGACCCGATACCGATAAATTCTATATGTTCTTCATTATGTTGCAACATAAACTTATACGTAAGTAGTATTCTTCCTATATTGCTCTTTAACTTCTTGTTGTGTGAGAATATCCTTATGAAGCAAGAATTCTGCCTTCTTCTGTTTCATTTATTAAGTGATAGGAGTAGAAAATTTCTTCCTTGTGTTGTTGACATCCTCACGAAAACTTTATCGTGGCAGCTTTCTTTGTCGGTGACTTGTTATATTCTTCCAATTTTACGTCAAAGCCTACTTGTCTTTATCGCGTCGAATCATATGTCGATATTCGAACTTTTGTATTGTGATAAGAAATATTAATAGTGACATAATTCCTTTGCTATTTAACCTTGGAAGTTTGTTGCGACACACAAGCTAAATCGCGACAAAGATTGCTGTAATTATACTTTTCTCTTTCTTTCATCTTTGGAATTTCTCCCTTTTGAATTAAATCTTGCAAACTAAAGTTGAGTAAATATTCCATAATTTAGCATTAAAAACGGATCTAAGATACAAATTAAGTAAGAAAATGGATTAAAAATATGGCAGTTTAAAGACTCATCACCTTCTTACTACAACCAATCATAGAAAACAGCAAGATAATGTCCATGATCTGTACCTCTGTGCCCTTAAGCTCTGAATATCCAACTATAAAACCTCGAATCTATTTTGACTTCAAAGATATGAATTTTTTGGAAATTGATTCTTTGGTCTGAAGCAGCACCATAATCATGTAGAATTTGCTTGATCACCTTGATTTTAGAAACATTGGCACGAAAATATAGAAAGCAGTCATCTGTAAAAAATAAATGAGAAATAGGAGGTGCACCTCGAGCTATACAACAACCATGGACTAGGCCATCATTTTCTTGTGTCCTTATAAGTGAGGTAGAGCTTCCACTTTATAATAAATGAATACGGGGATAAATAGTCCCCTTGTGAGAACCTCGTTGAGGGAGAATGGGTCCCAGTTCTCTCCCATTATGAAGAATATGATATCGAACGGATGAAATGAATGTAATAATCAATTGCACCCACTTGACATCGAAACTCATCCTTAACATGACACTTTCCAAGAAGGCCCACTCACACAGTCATAAGCCTTAGCCGTATCGACCTTCATTGCTGCATATCCATCTTTCCCTTGTGTTTTCCAATTTAAATAATGCAGTATTTCATAAGAGATTAATATATTGTCAGTAATTGCTCTCCCAGGGACTAAAGACTCTAGGATGAAGATACCACTTTCGGCAAGACCCTTTTAAGCCGGTTAGGCACTGTTTTTGCCACAATTTTATAAATCACGTTACAAAGGGAACTTGGACGTAGGTCAACCATAACCTCAACTTGCTGCTTCTTAGGAATGAGAATTCATTGAGTATCATTGAAACCTGCAGGTAGTACACCCAAAGATAAAACAGAAAGACATGCTGCAATGATATCCTTACCTACTATTGACCAAAATTTTTGATAAAAGGCAGGATTCATGCCATCAGGCCCAAGCGACTTATCAGGATGCATGTAAAACACTGCCTCCTAAATTTCTTTTTCAGAGAATGGTGCAAGTAACATTTCATTATTGATCCAGACAAAGATGGCATAATAGAATATAAACATGCATCAGTGGAACAACTATCAGATTTAAACAGTCTCAAAATAATCAACTATTAACTCCTCAAGACCATTATCTGTGGAATGCCATTTCCCAAAATCATCCTTGAGTCGGGTAATTCTATTCCGCCTCTGGCGTGCCGAGGCCATTGAATGGAAAAACCCAGTGTTGGTGTCCCCCTTGGGTAGCCAATGTTGCTTGGCTCGTTTCCAGTAAGCTTCTTTTTTATCTAACAAAATAATATACCTCTGTTTGGCTTTTACGAACTCCTCAAAACTAGATGAGTCCTTCCCCCTGTAATGAGCCATATTATTCTTACAATCAGAAATTTGCAACCTGAAATCTCGACCTAATGATCTCCCCTACTCAGCCAAAGCTTGGCCACAAATCTGTATCCTATCCTGAATTGTTTCTCCTGGTAGAGATTCCCAGCTATTTTTACTACTACACAATTCAGGTTCTCACTTGGCCCATGATTCATATCGAAAACGTTGATGGCGATTTGGAAGTTGTCTGGGGTCAAGAAAAATGGGAAGATGGCCTGATTCAGAAGCTTCAATACTGTAAACTATGGAATTAGAGAATATGGATAACCCTGATTGTGAAGCCATACCACGATCTAAACACTCCTCCACCCAGTCTGTAGTACCTTTGGATTTCTCCCAAGTAAATGGATACCCGATCATACCCAGGTCCTATAATCCACTAGCCTCCGTTGCCTCTCTGAACCCTTGCAACAGACCAACACGATGGCATAGATGTCCTATTTTTTCCCTTTGAAAGAGAAGATCATTATAATCTCATATACAACACCATGGAAGAGGGGATTTATGTGATAAAGTCCACAGCATATGCCATGCATCTCTTTGCCTGTATTTCTCCGGGAAACCATTATAACCTGTAAGTCTCCATACTCCCATATCCTGCATACTGACCTCAATATCTATATGATTTCTGGAAGATCCGATCACTTGAGCCCAATTTTTCTCCTTCCAAAACAGTAGCCCCACTATGTCCAAGACTACCAACCACAAAGCTTCCCTCGTACCCTAATCGCTGTCTTATATGGTCCATATTCTCTTTTGCCAGTAAAGTTTCCATTAGAAAAACAAAATGCGGCTTCTTAGTATGGACTAAGTCCATGAGCACGTGAACTGTCCGTGGGTTGCCAAGCCCACGGCAGTTCCAACTTAGGCAAGTCATGGGTCTCGGTAGGCCTGGGATCTAGGACCCACCTCAGCTGCAGTTGTTGGCCTTGCTGTAATATCCTGGTCAATAGATCGGATTAGCATGAGATCCGGATTAACAACCTCTTCCTCAATCCTCCTCCGTATTGGTAATTATTTTAAATCTCAATGAAACATAGTATTTTTTAAATCTAAATGAAATAACTTTTTGAATTTTATGAGTAAAAAATTATTAATTTAGAATATATTTGAAGGTTTTTCATTTAAATGTGTGGCCTTTATTTAGGGGAATTAAGATTGTGCATGGGTCTTTCTGAAAGCATGTGTCCATGCTCGTAGAGGCCATCACCTTAAATAAAAATAGGCGCGATAAATTAAAAATACGATAATCTTCACTTAAAATGTATATTTTATACAAAAATAAGTTAATTTACAATTTGTTTTGATTACAAATTATCCAAAATTTGGTCTTTTACCCAGACTTTTACAAAAATACATAGCGCAGAACCAATTTTGTTAGTCGATGCTCCAGGCGGCCAAAGCTGCCTTGATGTGAGCGCGAGGCGATCCGGCGATGGTGTCTTTGGCCGCTTTCTCAGATGATTAAGTCGTGATGGAAAGGAAGAAGGAGGAGGTTGGTGAGATTTGGAATTGCGTACGCTTTTTTGTGGGGATCTTCCCGATTTATAGGGTTTTGGTTCCCAAATCTCCGTTAACTTTATTTTAGGAATAATATATGTTTTTCGCGTGGGATTATCTTTTATGAGATAAGATATGGTTTGTATCAAGGATTATCCTCTTAGGGGATAATATCTATTTTCCCTTATTATAGATTCTTCCAAATATTCGATTTAGAAATTATAAAATTCGAGGATAAATGTTGCTGGTACTTTCCCATAACAAATTTCCCATATCACGGTGGATGTTTGGAATTTGGGGGTCTCGAGGACCTCGAAGGTTCTAGGATTCGTGGTTTGGTGAGTTCCGTGTGGTTTTTAATACGTTGGGCCGCGGGCCGCTTCATGAGGCGGAGCCAAGCGGGTGGGCTTCTTGCGGTGCCGTGCCTATTGAACAATGGAGTCTGGGCTAAAGCCATAGTACCCCTGATGCCCTCCACTTTTCGGTGAAGGAGTTGGTATTTCTTCGGTCGGGAAAAATGTGGTCTTTTAAGCCTTGAGTGGAAAATTAGAGGACTAGGAGGGTGAAAATGCGTGCATTGAACGTGTGTTTGGATATAAAGCACGTGTGAACCAAATGTTTTTCAACATCAGTTGATGGCTAGAGATCACTAAGAGGGAGTGCAGTGAGCTCCTCTTGTCTATGAAGAACTCGCAAGATTTAGGTTCCAGCCCCTTTCCTTACATAGCCCCCGTCATACCCCGTCCGTTGCCAGGAGAGGTTGTTGGGGGTGAAAATTTTGTTCTCGCTGATCTTTTGAAGTTAGTCTCGGGTAGCTCTTCTCAAGCGGTCGGAATTCGAAGCCTCGAAGCGAGATCATTGAAAGAACCAATTTAGCTATCCGGCTGATCAGTCACCTTTGAGGGGACAAGACTCACAGGCTGCCCCCCAAGTAGTGAAGAGAAAGAAGGCGCAGGCTAAGAGCCATTGCCGTGTTTAAACATGCGCCAACGGGCTAGGATTCTGAAGTTTGGTCTTTTAAAAATGCCAGCAGGCTTAGAGCCACAGTCTGGTCTTTTGAAAGTGCCAGACGGCTTAGAGCGAGAAGTCTGTCATAATGAAAGTGCTAGACGGCTTAGAGCCGAAAGTCTGACATTAAGAAATTGCCGCGAGGCTTAGAGCGGGAGTGCGGCGTTAGGAAGTGCTGACGGAGTAAACAGAGCGAAGGTTTGGCGTTAAGGAAGTGCCCGGAGACGACGGCGGGCATTTTAAGCCATGGACTTTAATCTAAGTCGGTGGGCGTGGCTATCTTTGGGCGGATAGGGCATTTAAAGCCATCCCGGACACTACTTTTGGTAAGTGGGCGTTAGCCTGCTCGGGCTGTGGGGGCATTCAAAGCCATCCGGACTTTATTCGAGCCGTGGGCATTAACCATCTCTTAGAGCCCGGGGATCGGGCATTTAATCCATCAGGGCTTCAATAGTCAATTGGGCATTAGCCATCTTTGGGCGGATATGGCATTTAAGCGCCATCGAGGAACTTTAGTGCGGCCGGTGGCGTTAGCCATGGCCCAGTCGGACAAGGCATTTAGCGCCATCCGGGCTTTTATTATGAGTCGGTTGGGCATTAACCATGCCGGGCTAGATAGAGCATTTAGCGCCATTCGGACTTTAATATGGTCGGTACAGGCATTAACCTGGGCGGATAGGGCATTTAGCCCCGTCAGGGCTTCAATCTGGCCCGGTAGGCATTAACATGCGAGGCGGATAGGACATTGCGCGCCATCCGGAGCTTTAATGCAGTGGTACGGGCATTAACCATCTTGGGCAGACGGAAGCGATTTGGCAATTAGGCTTTTTATTCTGAGCCGGCTGAGCATTAACCATGCCGGGCCAAATATGGAATTTGACTGCGCCATCTGGACTTTTGAATTTGACCAGCTAGAGGTTATCTATGCCGGGCCGGATAGGTCAATTTACTGCGTCATCCGGACTTTTGAATTTGACCAGCTAGAGGTTATCTAAGTCGGTAGGATAAGTCGGTTGCTGCGCCATCGGGCTTTGAATTTGACGGCTAAAGGTTATCTCGCGGCGGATAGGTCGGTTCTTTGCGCCATCCGGGCTTTTAGATGGACGGCTAGAGGTTATCTAAGCCCAGGTCGGATAGGTCGGTTCTTGCGCCATCAGGAGCTTTTGAATTTGACGACTAGACATTATCACTAAAGCCCAGGAAGCGGGATAGGTCGATTCTTTCATCTAGAATTTTAAGTGGACCGGTTAGATGTTCTCTTTATCGGGCCGGATAGGTCATTTTATTACACAATCCGGGCTTTTAAGTTGACCGACTAGATGTTATCTTTACCGGGCCGGACATGTCATTTTACTGCGCCATCTGGACTTTTAAGTTGACCGGCTATAAGTTGTCTTTACCTGGCCAGATAGGTCATTTTACTGCGTCATTCGGACTTTTAAGTTGACCGGCTAGAAGTTGTCTTTCTTGGGTCGAGACGGAGTCATTTCACTGCGCCATCGGACTTTTAAGTTGGCGAGTAGAAGTTGTCTTTCTTAGGGCCGGACCTGAATCATTTCTTGCACCATCCGGACTTATATAGGTAGGTTAGATGTTATCTATATGTCGAGGGTGCAGACGGGGTAATTCAACTGCGCCCGTCGGGACTTTTTATTTTTTATTTTATATATATATATATATATAGGCGGTTAGATGTTATCTATCTTAGGCGGACAGTCATTTATTACGCCATCCAGACTTTTATAGTGAGCTATCACAAAGATTGATAGAAGAGGATATATATATATATATATATATATATATATATATATATATATATATATATATATATATATATATATATATGAAACGGATTTAGATGTTATCTATCTAGGGCGAGACCAGTCATTTATTCGCCATCGGACTTTTATAGTGAAACATCACAAAGATTGATAGAGGATATTTTAAAGGAAGCTTTATTGATAATACCTCTTCTAGGTTGGCGAGTTTCCGTCTGAGTCATGGCCGATCAACATGACTTTACCAGCTCCTTGCTTGTTCCTTAACTATTTGCAGCACTAGGCCTTAGCGCCAATGGATGGGTATCTTGGATCACGAGTTTGCATGACATTGCAAGCGCCGGAAGAATCGGATGTGGGAATGGGGGATCGGCCAGGCTCGGGGTGAAGCGAAAGGCCACTTGAGATTCGTCGGAGCCAAGCTCTTGTCGTCCAGCCCAGGCCTTTTTGTTCGATTTCCAAAGTGGGCGCCAATGTAAGAACCAATTTGTTCGTCGATCTCAGGGGCATGGCTGCGCAATGAACTGAGCGTCAGACGATGGTGTCTTTGGTCGCCTCTCCGATGATTAAGTCAGCAATGGAGAGGAAGAAGAAGGAGGTTGAGATAGTTGGAATTGCATCTGCTTTTACGCGGGGATCTTACCGATTTATGAAGTTCGGGATTACGAATCTTGGGTTCTTATTTTAGGAATAATATTTGTTTTCCTTATTAAGGATTATCCTTTTATGAGATAAAGATATGTTTTCCTTATCAAGGATTATCCTCTTGAGAATGGCCTCTCTTATTTTCCTTATTAAGAATTATTCTTCCAAATAAATGATTTAAATTAGGAAGTCGAGGATAAATATCTACTTTGCACTTTTCCATGACAAATTTCCTGTAGTATGCGAGTCTCGAGATGAGGCCGGAATTTGAGGGTCTCGGGACCCCGAGATGGAGTTCTAGAGCTGCTTTGTATGGTGGAGTTCTGTGTAGTTTTAATACGGTGGGCCGCCTTTGGGCCTTCATGAGGTGGCCGGCGGTGGGCTGCTGCGGCGCTGGCTAGTGGTGATGCGGGCCTATTGAGCCGATGGAGTGCAGGCCTATTGAATAGTGGGTCTTGGCCTAAAAAGCCATGGTACCCACAATAACAAGGCCACATATGGCCATTTCTTTGTCTCTAAGACCTCGGATGCGTCCCATCCCCAAGTGAACCTTAAGTACCTGAAATAATTTTTCCCTCGACAAGGTGGGCAATGCCCAGTAGTGGAATTATCCTACATGGGTTACTCCCCACCTAAGTGCTCATGCAATGGCAAACCAAACATTCAAGCAAAACATATATGTTCCTACTCAAATGTCTACATGAAATGGATGAGAATGTGACTCACCCTTTCCCACTTCTCGAGCCCTCACCGACTCCCTCATGGCATACCTAAGCGAGTGTGAAAACACTTTGAGGAAGTTTTTCAAGAAGCAAAGGTTTTTGTTCTTGAAAACTATAATACCGAGATTTCGGTAAAATCTGTTGGAAAACCCTCAGGGAGTGGTGTTGGATAACTTTAGAGATAGTCATGAGTCCCTCCTGCGAGATGGTATTTGGACAACTCTCTCGAGAAATGATCGTTGAAAAAATCTTCCCGTCAGAATTCATTTGACAACCATGTTTTTCATGTTATGCACTCATACCTATGATCTAGATTTTAGTGCATATGAAATGCAATATGCCATTTCTCAATAATTCATGTTAATATATCACGCATGCACATATTAACAAAAATCATACGCAAACAACATGTTAATCATTCATAGTAAATGACACCAAAATTAGCTCACATAGGCTAATAAACAATCCGGCAGTCCATCTTGGAGCTGCCTTAAGCATCACACAAACAACACACATGTTATTCAATCATAGAAATAACATATCAACACATAAAGTCACACCTGAAATAGTCACGGTCGGTTTGGGATTTGTCCCAACGATACAGGGTTTCTCGCTCGATCCCTAGTTTGGAACCAGAATGGCTTGGCCATTAGGCCCAGAACATCCTAACCATTAAAATGGTTCTTAGTAAGAGTAAAGCAAGTAGGAGAAAACCCCTACCTTTCGAAATTTTTCAAAACTCCACAAAACTGGTACCCACACGTAGCTCTTGCAGTGGGGAGTAACTTTGCCTCTTGTCTCGCCGAAGTTTGACGGACGGATCACCGGAAAATTTAGAGAGAAGTGAGAGCTTCTCACTCTAAAATCTCTCTCTTTTCTCTCTCCTTTTCCTTTTCTCTCTCTTTTCCCCCACTCAATCGGTTGGGTAAAGTTGGTCAAGTAGGAGAGTACTCCTCTTGCCACATGTCAGCCTACTATTGGCTCATTTGGATCTGTATCATGTCAATGCCAATGGATTTCTCGATGACGTGATCTTAGTGCCGTATGAGCCCAGCAATTCGTTGTTTGACCCATTCTACAGGACACCTGGCATATCTTGAGCCACTTATAAAGTGCCAAGTGTCCCGCACTCCTCTCCGTGCCTCGAAAAATGTAAAATTCCGATTGTCTCAGATTTATGAGGTCGACTTAGTAGCTAGGTTTTTGAGAGCAGGACAATTTTCGACGGTGAAGAAGTATGTTTTAAGTGTGAGATCTGAAAATTTCGAAATTTCGCGAGTACCATTTCTTGCTTTTTCGAGGAAAATTAGAAATTTCTGGGGTCTTACAAAATGTTATTTTTGTATATTCCAATTTTTAATAAATATAAATATATGTTTAGTTTGAAGGTTTGTATTTTATCCATTATATTTATCTAGATTGATTAAATTTAAATCAAACATTATTTATCCATTTTTGTCAAAAAAATTGATTAAATTTAAATCGACTTAATCTTTATCCTTAATCATAATAATTACTTAATATTTAATAAACAAAATAAATTATATTAAATTAGACTATTCTCAAATTAATTTTTAAACTCATTATTCATTAAGAAAGTTAAGTTTGTTCTATTTTTTTTTTTTAAAGAAGTTAAGTTTGCATAATTTGAACACTTAAGAATTTATATCTACATGAAATGTAACAAATAGATTTTATTCCCATAGCATTTGACAACTTTTGAATAGCACACACAAACAGTCTTTAAAAAAAGACTTATATTTTATGTTTTCAATAATGTAGAGATTCATTTTAACATTTTAAAGTACAAGGAGTAAATATAAAAAAAAAGGTGAAAGTGCAGGGTAGAAAATTCAGAGTTCCTTATTAGTATGATAATATCTTTAAATTAGTCCAAAACAGCTATAATTTCCAAGTTAGCCCTTTAAAACGATCACTAAGTCCTCCAATCTTCTTGATAGATCCTTTAGTTTGGTTACGGTCTTGTGGGAAAAGGGTGGTGGTTATGACTCTGTTCTTGGTTAATGGTGGTTTGTGGGTGAAAATGAAATGGGAAAAGGAGGTGACTTTCATAAAGTGGATAATTAAAAAGCCACAAAGCACCACCAACATTCTTTTCCCCCATAGCCTTCACCCAATAAAGAAACCTACAAAAGAAGAAGATGATGATGATTATAAAGAAATTAATACCAATAGTTGACTTCAAAGGTTGTCTAGTTTATTTACGTTAACCACTAGAGTTGCCTTCGCAATGGCATTCCCCCAAGGTCTTGAAATGGAATGCACAATCGTGTTTGCCATGTATGATGGGCAAGTAAAGGAATGCCTTGATACTTGCTTGTTCGATTCTCTACTAGTTTCGGGGTTCGAACTAAACAAACATGTTAATTAGATTATTGATGATCTTATTTCTAATCGCCTTGGTAAGATTATAGTGCTGCGATTTCCTTTTATGAAGATATTAGTAGTCTATTGTTCATATTTGAAATTTACTAAAGCAATGCCAAACACCATCCAGCTTCTTTCCTATGAAAAATGATTGGATCTGTAGCATGACTTTAATGAACTGAAAATCAATCAAATAAAATAAATTTTTTTTATTAAAATTATGTTATGGGTCCCCACTTCAATTTATTTGAAAAATTAGGATAAAAAACCTGAAACCAAGATCAAGTCTCCTTGTTTCAAAATATTAAATAAAAGATATAATATTTGATAAGCGGTCCAGCAAAACCTTCACGTGCGATTTTATCCAATTTTTTACTTTAGGTTGTCTTGGAATTGGAAATGAGTATGAGACGGTGGTTTAATTAAGGGAAAACTATGTTATGGTCACATTTCAATTTATTTGAAAAATTAGGAAGCCAAAGTTAGATCCCTTGATTTAAAAAATATTTGATAAATAGGACAAAATATTTGATGAAGAGTCCAAAAATCTTAGGTATGGCCTAAATAGTCATTGGATACTATCATAGCTATAAATTCATACCTAATGTTTGTATTGATTATTTATTATTATTATTCTTATTTTATGCTTGAGTCTGTTTTAGCCTTTTGTTTATTTCCATGAAAATTAAATATAATTGTTACTTGGGTTACATTATTTATGCTTGTGTGCTATTATTATTTTGAATGGAAGCTATTGAGAATCAGAGGATAATTTTAAGATATTCTCTGGTTTATTCTTTTCTTTCTAGTACAATATTTTTCTTCATTTTTTGTACTTTATTTGTTTCATTTTTAATCTCCTTTGATGTATAAGTAGGTAGGACTGTACTATTTTTCATCAAATCAATAATCAAAAACTCTTTTCTTTTCTCATTTCATGGTATCAAAGCCATGGAAGACTCGGGTTGGGGTTTTTCCATGGTTCCAAATCGTGACCCATCCCAGTGGTTGTATCGCACTCCGGCCATCCCACCTTCATCTCTGGAATAGTTTTCCATCATCAGATCACCTCAATAGTTGAAAATTTTTTTGATGACTTTCCAGTGACATTGTTTTCGATCGACAACCCCACCTTTGGAATCGCCTCAGCCCGATCTACCCATTGGAGGAAAAATCTCCGATAGAAGGTAACCTATGAGCCCACACCCCTGAGTTTCTATCTACCATGCGTCGACGCGTGGGTGGTGCTTGAGGCGTGAGACCCTCGGCCACCGACACTTCTCAGCAGGTCATCTTTTGTCGACCAGGAGCTTATTAGCTCCACTGGTTTTCCATCTCTGCATCCTCTATCTTCGTGTTTTGCCTATTTTTGTCTCGGCCGGAGTCCTCTTATATAGACACCACGTCTGTCTTAGCTTTTCGGTAATGACACCTCCCACAGGGCTTCTCTCACCTTCAGCAATGTGTTTAGTCATGATACTCTTGTTTTCTTGCTGATTTAGTTGATTTTGTTGGTTTTTCACTTCTATGGTTGTCAAAGGGAGTTCATGCACCTCAGGGAGTTATTCTTGCATTACTTGGTATAAGGAGTACATTCACCTCACCCAGGCAGCCAAATCTGCATCCATTTGCCATGTTTCCCAGACCAGTAATGCCTCCGCTTGCCTTATACATTCATCTTGTCCATGGATTCTCAATTCTAGAGCCTCTAATCACCTTTATGGTAAAAAGGATATTTTTTCTTCCCTTACTATTACATCACCTTTACCCATGATTACTTTAGCTAATGGATCTCAAACCATGGCTAAAGGAATGAGTTTTGCATGTCCTCTTCCTTCCGTACCCCTTACTTCTGTCTTTTATGTTCCCGAGTGTCCTTTTAATCTAATTTCTATCAGTAAGTTGATTTGTGACCTTACTTTTTTTATTACCTTTTCTGATAATTCTATCACATTGCAGGACCAAAGTACGGGGAGGACAATTGGCATATGACATGAGTTTTAGAGCCACTTTCATCCCAACTCCCCTTCATATTTCATTGCTTGTACTTCCATGGATACTTCTCTCCTTATTCATAGTCGCCTTGGTCATCCGAATATTTCCAAGTTTCGGATAACGGTTCCTTGTTTTTCTAGTTTGTCCTCAATTGTGAGTCATGTTAGCTTGGGAAACATACTTGTGTCCCATTCGACGCCTAGATCAGCCTTGAGACAGAAGTCTCATTTCGAGGCTTGTCCATCTTCTTTGTTAGGGTCCTTCGGTTGGTCTATCTAGGGGTTTTGGTACTTTGTCATTTTTATAGATGATTATTCTTGTTGTAGTTGACTATTTTTAATGAAAAATCGAGTTGAGTTATTCTCTAGTTTCTAGAAGTTTCATGCTGAAGTTCACACTCAATTTAATACTTTGAATTTGTATCTACGAAGTGATAATGCGAGATATCTTTGGACCATTTCTCTTTTTTATGTCCTCATGGATTCTTCATCGATCCTCTTGTTCTTACACTCCTCAACATAATGGAGGTGGCTCGCGTAAACCGTCATTTAGTTGATAAACTCCATTCTTCTCTGCATCATAAGGTTCCTTGACGTCTTTGGAGGGATGTTATCTTAGCCACTTTTTATTTGATTAATTGTATGCCATCATCCTTCTTACATGATAAAATCCCTCATTCCATTATTTTTCCAAACCAACCTCTTTTCTTCCTTCCCCCTCATGTCTGTGTTTGTTTTGTCCATTATCTTACTCTTGGACAAGACAAGCTTTACTCGACTAATGCCCAGTGTCTTCTCAGTTATTCATGAAGCTGCGAGGTTATTGTTCTTCTCTCTTGATACACATCGATACTTTGTCTGCGCAATGTCACATTTTGAAACTCTTCCTTGTTCCCTTTGCAGCCTCCCAGTTCGATGTCATATCTACCCATTCTTTATCTCGTCCAAGATACCTCATTTTATCTCAGGCTACTCCACCTCGACCATTATAGTTTGCCACTCATAGCTCATGTACTAACAGGCCTTGGGTGACTCATCTCCTGGCGCCTCCTCCGTGATCAGTCTTGCCGTCTCTGCGATCTTCCCATGCCGTTCGGAATGGTACTTTCATTCCTCACAACCCCCATCATATTTATAATTTGACTTATCACCTCTTATCTTCACCATATTATGTTTTATTTCCACCTTGTCTTGTTTCTTTTCTAAGGTGTGAATAGAGGCCCTCTCTCATACGGGCTCCAATAAGCGATAGTTGAAGGAAATCATTGCTCTGCATTCTCTTGGCACATAGGACCTAGTCACTTGTTGAGTAAGTCTCTGTTGGTTGCCATTGGGTTATCACATTAGATTGGTCGGATGTGGGTGGTGATCTTAAAGGCCTCGTTTAGTTGCCAGGGTATACTCAGATATATGGTTTCGACTACTATGACACTTTTTCTCCACATTTGCCGAGATGAAGCATTCGTCTTCTCTTACATATGGGCGCTAAGAGATGTTGGCCCCTATATTAGTTGGACATCAAAAATGCATTTCTCTGTAGAACTTTCGCCCAGGAAGTATATATATGGAAGCTGACCACTGGATTTGTTACTTAGGGAGTACAGTTTGATATGTGGTATGTCGTTCATATATGGCCTTAAGTAGTCTCCTTGAGCTTGGTTTGGCCACTTTATCTCTATGGTACAGGAGTTCAGTACGACTAGGAGTACATCAGACCACTCTGTCTTCTATCATCATACATCGTCTGGACAATGCATCTATCTAATTGCTTATGTGGACGACATTGTTATAATAGGCAGTGATCAGGATTCTATTCGGAAACTTAACCAACATTTCTTCAACCACTTTCAGACAAAAGACGTGGGGAAACTCAAGTACTTTATGGGGATTGAGATAGCTCAGTCTAAGTCCGATGTGGTTATGTCTTAGAGGAAGTATGTCTTGGATATATTGGAGGAAACCGGTATGCTAGACTGTAAACCTGTAGACACTCCTATGAATCCAAATGTCGACTTATTACTAGATGAGGAGCCTCTACAATATCAAGGAGATATCGGCGACTAGTGAGGCGAACTTCTACACCATCACCCGACCGAACATTTCATTTCCTATGAGTGTAGTTAGTCAGTTCCTGCAGTCACCAGGTGATAGTCATTTGGATGTTGTGATCTATATCCTCTGTTATATCTAAGGAACAGACGAGGGTGTTATATGGCACATGTCACACCTAAATTGTGGATATTGTGATGTGGGTGGGCGAGGAGTTTGCTACTCGAATAGATGCTCTACTTCAGGATATTGTATATTTATTAGAGGCAATTTAATATCCTAGAAGAGTAAAAAACAGATGGTAGCTAGGTGCAGTGTTGAGCCAGAATCATCAGGCTATGACTTTGTGACTTGTGGGCTCATATATTTAAAACAACTTCTTGAGGTAAGATTTGGAAGGATGGACAAATGATGCTGTGTGTGATAATAAGCGATACACATTGCTTTAACTAGTCTTTCATGAAAGGACCAAACATATTAAAGTGTGAATGATCCACTTCATTCGAAGATTCAGCGGGATCTGTGACTACTAGTTTGTCAACTCGGGTGACCAACTTCGCCGGATATTTTCCTTTAAGTCTCTTAGAGGTCAGTTGATACATTTGTAACAAGCTTGGTATATCTGACCTATATGCTCTAGCTTGAGGGGAGTATTGAGAATCAAAATATATTATTAGGATATTCTTTAATTTATTCCCTTCATTTTTTATACAATATATCACTACAAGAAAGAAGCAAATTAGAAGCAGTGATCCGTTTCCTAATTCCATAACTGACCCTGCAAATATGACGGAATTCATGGAATTATTCTATTTCAAAAGGCTCCTTTCTAAATTTTAAGCAATTTATTGTGTAGTTTCTAATTTTCTGTGGAAAAATTCCGTTCTAAACATAGCGATGGAATAGAAACTCTATTTTCGTTTCTAAATGTAAAAAATAGAAAGGGAATTTCCGTTTCTAGTCTGATACTAAAATAGCAACGGAATAGAAACTCTATTTCCGGTTCTAAATGTGAAAAAATAGAAAGGGAAATTCTGTTTTTTAATAGATACTAAAATATAGCAGATAGAAACTCTATTTCAATTCTAAATTTGGAAAATAGAAAGGGCATTCCCGTTCTAACCCGATGCTAAAATAGACGCAGTTGATACAAGATGAAGCGGAACTTCGTTTTAAATAAAGAAAGAATGATTAAGATCTCTCTTTTAATTGAATCAGTAGATTAAAAGCGAAATAATTAAGTTTCACATTAACCTAGAAAAATAGAAAGCGGAATTTCATCTCTATTTACACTGGTGTTTATAATAATTTATTAAATTGTTTATTTTGATGCAGACAAATATTTTATTAATTACACACTGGATAAAATTTTTTCATTTTAAAAATAGAGGATTTAAATACGCCCGTCTTATGTTTTCATGTATATATATAAATTCCAATAACATCTGACTAGCTTTATACATGCATGTGCATATTATTTACATACATAAATTGTAATATCATACAACAAAGTTTAACACAACAAAGTTTGCGCAGCAATGTTTTAATAAAAAAAAAAGCCTATCTTTCAGTCGAGTATGATTATTCACCTCCCGGAGATATGGATGATCCTTCGAGGTTGATAAATAGATGAAGTCTGGGCTAACTTACACATAATTTGCTCCATATGGCAAATCTTCTGTTTGCATTTTGTCTCTCTTTTTAGTCTTTCTTCTTAACTTTTTTCATCTCTTCAATTTGTTTGCATCTCTTCAATTTCATATACCATATCTGTTTTTACGTAGCAAATTTTCTTGAATTTCATGCAACTCCTCCATGACCGCTCATCGATAAAGTATTGCCAATGGGAAGGCGGAGGATAGACTCGAGGTGAATCTGGATAAAATGTAGATGCATGGGTACCAGACCATACACTCGCGGCTTTTGGGCTCCGCTCAACGGCTTTGAGAAGGTAAATATGAGCAACATCAATCTTTGGAGCCTTTGTAGATTCATCTGTCAATTGAAGCAATTGCAACCATAATCCTGACTTCCTACAGTCATATAATACAATAATATATAGTATATTAAGTAAATATATATAAAAAAAAAAAAACAAACATCAGTGCATGCATATCCTATAATTTTTATTTAAAGAGCGAAAATCGGGGTTCGTTGACAACCCGTCGGCCGCGGAGGGTTGTGGATGTCGAGTAACTTAGACACCCTCCAGTGAGTCCACTCGGGACCCAAGATTTAGCGAATCGGGCGGGAGTCTGAGCTCTACCCAAAATACAACCGTGTAATTTCATGGCAACTGTCCCAATATTACACAACGAATTCACACAGTCCACATAAGATTAAAATGACCACATAGGGCCCATTTATTCATATAAATACAATCCATATTATGACCCTTAATCCTAACATAATGGTGTAAATAAAAATTCTAACATATGGGAAAGAAAATAATAAGCCCCTCCAATTCCACAATATTCAATAAATTTAGCAAAATAAGCATGCTAACACTAACATACATAATGAAAATAAATATTGAAAAACTTACATTAATATCATTTGACCGCTTGTCTACAAATGACCCATCCTTCTTCTTGTGCATGCGCTTAAACACCTCAAACGGTGTTGGTGGACGTCCTAACTCAGCCTCCTAAAAATAAATAATATTAACATATTATGCCACATATTTTGGATGTGATTAGTATTCTTGCATACACAAAGTTAACAACAAAATTAAATTGGAAAAAGACTTTTACCAAATCTATAGAATGTCGGATACGCTTTTGGAGCCACTCAATATGTTTTGAAGGTCCTGATCCTTCACCTGCTTTCTCTGATCGACGATTTTGGGACGCCTTCGGGATAAGGCCTGAACTCTTCATTGCTCCAATATTCCCACCATTTGCTCAGTAAACTTTGAGGAACACTATTTGGCTTTGCATCTTTACTCATACTTTCTCCATTTTCCAAGCTTGTCATCAGACGGACACTCAGCCACATGTTTCCATGCATCCTTGTCAGATCAACAAAGCAGGATTCCATTTATATTTTTTCTGCAACAAAAAACAAAAAAAACAATTTATAGTAGTGCATTATTTTTATTATAATTATTAATAATTCAACACTTATCAAATAGGCTAAATGCATTAAATTGTACTTCAAATTCTTCCCAATAATATTCCTTCATATTTGAAGGCACTTTAATTCCACTCTAATACCCTCCTCAACTAGTTTCCTTCCTCAATATCTTCCCGATTCTACGAGAAGTCGAAAGAATAAACTCAGAAATAAAATAACATATAAAAGAAAAATGACTTTTGTTAATAATTTGATATAATTTCTACTTTATTATTTTTAAAATAAAGTAATGCAACATAATTAGCATGATATTATTTTTTATTCTTAATGATAATGATGGTAATAAAAGAAAAGTAGTTAACTGCCAAATTATACAAGATTATGAACTAAAAACTACATTTACAAGATAATCAACAACTATAAAAAATAATAATCATGCATGAGGTAATAAATTTTTGTAAAATACGTACTGTTTATTGTTGAGAGTGGGTTGAATAAAGATTTTATCATCAGTTTGCATGCTAGACATGGATTGTGAAAATCCCACCGTGGTCGATGCTGCAGTAGCATCGGATGTACCTCCTAAGATAGGTGGATACACCAATATTACCACCAGGTGCACTAGATAAGAGATGGAATGTCACTAGCAGACAATACGTGTGTGTCAAGAGGAGGTGATGCCAACGTATCCTCTGTACATGTAGGTGAATGAGGTAAAACATTTGTAGTATTATTCCCACTGAAAATTTGTTGAATTCCTCCTCCACGAACTATTTTTTGACTTTTCACCCTACTGGGGTGGATCGAGATCCCTACCACTAATGGTTACCTCTCATACCTAATACACTTTCATAAAACATCCAAACATTCAAAGACAACAATTATAGTTAATCAATAATACATACTAACAAAAGATCAATGGCTGCATACATTAACAAATACATAAGTTCAAAACAATTGTTATTCAATAACCGAATACTACTTAAAAAAAAAAGAAATAAATATAACATAACATCCAAAGCACTACAAAGTCTAATCATCATCGGAAATATCAAACAAATCATCTCCATCTAACTCATCCTCATCCGATTCTACTATTAATTCTTGATCATTATCTTCTTCAACATGTGCATCATCATCTAAATAGTCGATCTTCACCAATCAATGCTCGAGGTCCATCATCCGCTACTGTGATTAATTGGATGAATTTCCACAAAATTCTCTTGAAATGCAGGTACTTGCGATGGTGTGACTATGACATCCGTTTCAGGAACTTCTACAATTGATCTAGATTTTATTTTACAAATAGCCCACCAGTCACCAGGATTTCTTCTTGTGGTTGGATAAGTGGTATAACACACTTGTTCCGCCAGACCGCAGTTAATGAAATGGATCAGACTTCCGATAAGATTTCTTATGGTGCACATCCACAAGGTTGTATTGATGATGAATTCTAGTACCCAAATTCTACGATGGTTATCAAACCAAGATGTCTTTCCACCTTTGCTCAGAGAAAATGCATCAGAATTCTCCATGCAGTAAGGACAAGCTAATTTTCCTGCAGTACTCCATCCTGACAACATAGAATATGCTGGAAAATCACTTATAGTCCACATAAGTGCTGCTCGTGATCTCAGTTCTCATTACTAGATACATCATATGTTTGTACAATCCACCTCCCAATAAACAAGTTTCAGCTCCGCAATTAGGTCAGAGGAAAACATCTAACTTCTCTTGGGTTCTCGACTGTGCACTATAATAGACAGAAACATGTATTCATCTTTCATGCACATCCATGGCGGCAAATTATAAGGTGTAACTATCACCGCCATGACGAGTATTGTTGCCCTGTTTGTCCAAATGGCTGAAATCCATCTGTGCAAAGCCCTAATCTAACATTTCGACTTTCAACTGCAAAAGATGATGAATTTTATCAAAATGTTTCCAAGCTCGAGAATCTGAGCAATGTCGCATGACACCTTCTTCAAGATATGTTTCAGGCCACCTCATGTCATTAGCAGTGGCTTTAGATGCATATAATCTTTGCAAACGAGGAGTGAGCGGAAAGTAATACATCTTCTTATGAGGAACATTTGTTTTCTGCCTATTAGATCCATGATGTCTTTTATACCGAGGATGGTTACAGAATTTGCAACTAATTAGTTCACTCTTCACCCTAATATGTCATACACCCATTAATGTAGCAATGAATTTTTTTCTACGTGCAAACCCAAACCTTGCATTAATTTCTTTGTAATTAAAAGCCATCTCATTATGACATTATTCTCTCGTAACAATCTCGATAAGAACTGCAAATGTCATCAAAACACCTAATGATGTTTGGCTTTTAAATTCCAACGGTCACGGCCTACGGATAACTTTGAGTGGCTATACAGTTCTAGGCCAAACTCTTGTTACGATACTTCTTATTTCATAAAGTTCTTATGTTGCTAGGTTTGGGATATCCTCTCGGTGACATTAAGTTGAAGACGGACGATAACATCCATTAACATTGCTTGACATGCCATTGTTGGGTTGGGCATATTCTGTTGCAACATCCGATTCAACACTTCTACGTACATTTGGTTTGAGGGTGGTTGCACAAATTTGTTTCCCCATGTTGCCACCAAACATAATAGTCTACAGCAAATCGTTTTGCGAAGATGGAATCGGATGATGTCTAGCTGCCAGAAAACTCTTGATACGGCATTTTCACGGTCGTACACTTGGGCATCTTATTTTTGATCCATCCATTAATTGAGTGCCATTGAGCAAAATCAACAAACTCCTCAATCCCCTTCAAACTCATCAGTCAAAAACCCATCTCTTAATCTAACATTCATCATAAACGATGGTTCAGTCATTCTTTTCCATTCTGTTAAATATAATAAGGACGTATATTTAATAATTACAATGTAATGAATGATTATTATGTAGTGAATTTACCTGGCATCTTTGTATATTTAAATAACAAAACACAATAAATACTAAATTGGGACTCACTAGCACAAAGGAACATTTACAAAGGAACATATAACCCAGTATGAAAACTATCCATCCATCAGCTTCGAGATTGGATGTTTGAAAAAGAAAGTATTTTCAATAAAAGTAACATCTTTAGAAACAAAATATTTTCTTTTCTCAAACGAATAACACCTATAACCTTTTTGAACCAAAAGAATATCGAAAAATACATTTACCACGACCTTGCATCAATTTGCTAGAGAAGGATCGTGTAAATGTCTGAACGATACATCAATACGCAGTCGAGTTTAGAAAAATACGGCTTTTCGAGGAAAATATTTTTTGTAAGTTTGTAAAGGAGTTTGAAATTGTAATACCTTAGATGGCATACGATTAATAAGAAAACATCAATCAACAGGCGTCACTAGCGTTTAGGAGCGTTTAATGCAAATAATAGAGATCTGAAATTTGAAGATAGTGATTTTTCGTTCGGATACACCCCATTTGCTCTTAGTGCTGCAAAAAACTTTGATGTAGCATGCCCTTTTAAGAAGGAGTGTTTAAAGTTTCATTAAATATTCGGTTCATTATTAGTTCAGAAAATTGAATCTTAGAGTCATATTGGTAGAAATCATAGTATAAAAATTTTCAAACATCATAGCAACTTGGTTGTCATACAGAATAAATGACCACACTCACAAGTATGATCATCGATAAATGAAATAAACCATCTTTTATTGGAAACTGAATTAACTCGGGATGGACCCCATAAATCATTGTGAATAAGTGAGAATGGCCGAGATGGCCGATAATGTTGAATTGGAAATGAGACTCTTTGAAAGAGTCATTATTGGAAATTAAGTTAGGAAATAAACGACGCATATAAGAGAAGCTGAGATGGCCTAGGCGATAGTGGAGAAGTATAACTTAACGACGATGGTGGAGAGAAGAACTAGAACCTACAGTCACATTACAACACACTTCCATGGATAGATCACACATAAAGTAGTAGAGTCCGGAGAACACCTTAACACGCCCAGTAAATGGGCGTGGTGGTCTTGAAAAATACAATAAGGGGTGAGAACTTGACAAAACTGGCAGAGGTCAACTATTGCTACTAATAGATGGCAGTTGCAAGACAAACTACGACACATAAAGAACATTGGAGAGACAAAAATCATTGAGCCAAACGATTGCCTGTCGGCAACACAAGTAAAGAGCCATCGTGAGCTGCTGTGACGATCACCATGACACCTTAGGGTTTTTCATTTTTTATTTTTTTAATAAAAGTGTTGATTTTGTGAATGATGTCCCCATAAAATATTTCATTCCATGGAATTTTACAGCATATCATACAAAGAACATGATATCAAGAAAAAGCAAAATATACACTAATACCATCCAGTGCCCCGAAGAGAGCCGCAAATTACGATCCTGCAGTAATTTCTCACAATGAGTTGAAATCTTTCACATCAAGCGTAGGCAAGAGCGAGGCGAGGCGACGAGGCAATGAATGGATTGAGAATTCTGGAGCAACCACAATGTCCAAACCCATTTCCATTGACAACATGAATTTTCCATAAGAACTTAAAGAAAAAAACAGCGAGGAATTTTCCATGAGAACTTAGAAAAAACGATGGGGAGTTTTCATTATTGTCCAAATATAAAACAAAAAATAATTCTTAAAAAGAAAGCTAAAAGCACTTCTCGATCATTCATCATTTTCATGTCCATCAATCCCACAAAACAAAAATAAAAACATAACCAATCTGGTAAAATTAGACTATCTCATCATCTTTGACTAATTTAAATATGAAATATTACTCTTTGTTTGGTCATCCACTTCAGAAATAGATGGAGATGATAGTAGTTACTCACATAACTCTTGTAGCGAAACAATTACTTACATTTCCTTTTTATCGTAAGTAAGATAATAGTTACATATCGAGTGAAGATTTATCTTTCTCCATAATTGATACTAGTTTTTACGCATCATCCCACGCTGAATAACTAAGCTTGACACTTGCAGATAGTTTAGGCAATTGGATTTCAAGCCGTGCAGGAAACGCTGACACACCAGCGTAGGTTTGATGGCATCTCAAATTTAAAACAACATGCAAAATGGATTATCCCAGCCATGAGAGGGTTATTAGCCGCGACTCATCTTATACTTGAGCTTTCTTGACCACCGAGGTTAGATAACGACCCAATATCGAAATCTTTATTCTTCCTGAGCCAAACAAAATCAGAAGGAGATAACATAAAGAACTTTGTGATATTTTGTATTTTGGTAACTCACGAGAAGAATGTTGACCTTAATGTGGACAATATTAAATTTACTCGATGGCTAATATCATTGAATTAGGCGGGCAGAGATTAAAATGCAGGTCTCGGATGATACTTTCAATCTCACTGAGCCACAGTTTGAAACCCTAACCATATCTGAAATGTAAATATTTGACTTCGCAGATGGGTATGCTCTTCCATTATTAGTGGTTTGCTCGAAGATTAATTATCATATCAAATTTCTTTATCTGATCCCCGAGTTAAGCTTAATATTCTCATGTTCCTTTGATCCCGAGGTTATAGTCTTTGGGCATTCCCATTGTTTCTAAGTCATGTAAACATAGGCTCTGCCCTGTTTTAGGTTTCTTAATACAAGTCTTTGTCTATCAAATTAAATAAATGAATAAGTAAAATTCAATCTTCAATAGAGCATAGTCTGGCGTATTTGCCTGGTAGGAGTTTCATAGTTTAAGTATTACCGACTTTAAAGCTATAAAACAAAGCATTATAATGGAAGAAGAATATCCGCAAGCGTTTATGATATATGTTCTAATTGATACTAGAGAGAGCAGAAGAATTATATGAAATTTATGAGGAAGATGTAAAGCCATGTTGATAATCTATTGGTCAAGCAAGTCATCTCAACATAACAACATCTATGAATCAATTGATAAACCGACAAAACACAAGATTGAGTATGAAAACGAAAGAGAGTTAAGGCTTTGCCAAGATTTGAAGAATAAGACAAAAGAAATATAAAGTGGGCTTGAAACTTTCAAAGATGTAAGGAGGAAGAGAGAAAAATAAAATTTACTCCCGATGGCGAGAGAGTGGAACCAGAAAGTTAGAGCCGAAGCGATCTGAGACCATGAGGCACAGAATTTGCGAAATCCGAGATGCAAGCGACGAGGAAGTGTGGTTGGATTAAATTCGAGACAAAACCCGGGGTTTGGGAGACTGAGAGAGAAAGGGAGAGAAGGGGGATACGGGCGTGAAAGATAGTGTGGAGAGAGAAGCGAGCTTTAAGAGTGAGGTGAGAGGAGGAACATGCTCGAGAGAGTGGGGGAGGGAAAGAAAATAAGATAGGGTTAGGGTTTCTTCTGCTAATATAAGAGCACTTGGAATAAAAATACTTTATTTTCTTAAAATTACATAACCACCCCTAATTTTTTCAAAACTCTAATCTCGGGTTTATAATTTTTGTTAAGGAAATATGATAGCAACTTATTCCAACTGATTGCATTTATTCTGCCCTGGACCCCGCTTGTTTTGTTTTCTACAATTCAAGTTGTAAGTTGTTTCTCATCTAAAAATTCCCCTCGAATGTAACTCAGTTGTGTAATGTACGATTAGAATAGTATTAGATTAGATGTTTGGACCTTTAAAATAGGCCCAAAATTAAAGCCACGATTTTATCCCTTTTGTTAAGTTTGCTACTTAATTAGGTGATTAGATTTAGTCTATAAAAATCATTTTGCTCGGATAAGACTTGGAGGTTAAGTTAGGTTAAACACATCTTATCTAATAGACAATGTTAACTATGCTTAGTTTAGATAGAAACAATCTTATCGAGATAAGATCATGTTGGTTTTACGATTAATGACATCTTTTAGATAAGTGTGTTTTCAAAGTAAAGGAGTTTTTGAGGGATCGATTAAATAGCAAATCGATCCTTTTCTGAAAACTACCACTTCTAACACTTTAGTTTTGAACACCAATAAGAAAAAGATCTCCCGAGGTTTAGAAGCGGGAGAGATAAAAAACGAAAAAATAAAAAATGAAATTGAATCAGGTTTGTGCGGGTAAGATGAAGTAACAAGAAGATACGTTAGTGTGGATCTGCGTAGAGCGAGACAGTATTACTAACGATCGGCAAGATGGTTACGTCAAAAATTTTATGTGCTACATGAGGTAACATCCTTGTCAACGTTTAATTGTATTCACTTGGATCTGCAATTTCATTTCTATTTTTAAACGAATTTATTCCTTCTATTTTACACGTAACAAACTAATATTTATACTTTATAACAAAATATTCAAATAATTTTATTTTTTAATAAACAAACATTAGATAAGTCTTAAATTGAACATATATATATATATATATATATATATATATATATATATATATATATATATATATATATATATATATATATATATATATGATGAAGGTTTATAATATTTAAAATCCGTGCAAATAATTCATATGTAATATTTAAATTGAACATTAATAATTTTTAATAAATTCATTTTCAAATTATTTTTAAATTAAAATAATCAATGTTATCAAAATCAAATTTTACTTATTATTAATAATTAAAATTAATAATTATAAAAAATAAGTTATTAGTTAATTTTACATTCGCGATAACATTTTATAAAAATATTGTTTCACAAAAATATCGAATTTTGTTTCTATAAAATCTACTTAAAATAGAAACGGAATTGAATTAAGTTTCTAAAATTAGGAAAAATTAGAAGCGAATTCAATTAGTTTAAAAATAGAAAAATTAGAAAGCGAATTGAATTATGTTTCTAATTTTAGAAAGCGAATTCAATTAGTTTCTATTTCGGCAATTCAATTAGTTTCTATTTTCAACGAATTCAATTAAGTTTCTAATTCAGCAATTCAATTAAGTTTCTGTTTTACATCTAACAAATTAATTTTATACTTTATTTTTTTTGAAACTTAATTTAATTAAGCTAAAAACGCTCTATTTTACCCGCCAATGTTCCCACGATAAATTTGAGACGGAAAATTCGTAGTTTCATTTTCGTCTCCTAATTCTCATTTCTAATTCCGTTTCTATCCTCCATATTTACTCCCACCAACAGTGCTTGACGATTTTAGTTTCAAATTTTTTGTAGCAATATTTGCTTTAAGTTTCTATTAAGTTCACTTTAGAAACGGAAATGGCCGTTTCTATTTTCCATTTCTATATTCTTATTTTCTTGTAGTGTGTATATATATATATATATATATATATATATATATATATATATATATATATATATTCATTGCATTTTATGTCTTCGAGACGGAGTTCATAGCGGAGTTCGAGTATTCCTTGTATGATATATTTTAAATAATTTATTATTTGATTTTACCTTAATATAAATAGTAATAATAATTAGAATGATTTTAATAAATAATTTATAAAAAATTTATAATATTTTTATTTTTATGAAATATATTAATTTTAATATAATAAAAATAAAAATATAAAAAATAAAATAAAAAAATAAAAACAAAAATCAAATGTAAATGAGACAGGTTTAGGAATTTAAATACTAAATATACTTTCGGTTGTTTTTAAATACAAACGAGTTTGAGAATTGAAAAATAAGCGGCGAGGGGTCGGGATGGAAATGCCCAATCACAAATCCTTCCGGAATTGTCATCACGCAGTAGTATGTATTCTTGTGCTTTTTAACGTTATCTGATGATGATTTTATTGTTTTTTGGTAGAAAATGAGCACAATAGAAAAAGCAAAATATTTATATTTTCTATTCATAAATTTTAAAAAAAAATCAACAATAAGTCGTGAAATTTTAAAAGCGGCTTGATTAGGCACTGGCATTAAGTAAAAAAAAAAAAACCACCCCTAAGTCCTCCAATCTTCTTAACAGATCCTTTAGCTTGGTTACGACCTTGTGGGAAAAGGGTGGTGGTTATGACTCTATTCTTGGTTAATGGTGGTTTGTGGGTGAAAATGAAATGGGTGGATAGTAAAGGGTAGTTGCGTGGTTGGGAAAAGGAGGTGACTTCCATAAAGTGGATAATTGAGTGCATTATGTTATAAAATATTAATAATATATTACTATGTTATACTAAGTACAATTAAAAGCACGGCACCACCAACATTCTTTTCCACATAGCCTTAGCCTAATAAAGGAAACCTACAAAGAAAGGAAGATGGTGATGATTATAAAAGAAATTAATACTAATAGTTGGGTTCATAAGTTTGTCTAGTTTGTTGCATTAACCACTGGGTTGCCCCAGTGGCATCATGCTACAGGATCTTGGAATGGAATGAACAATCGTGTTTCATGTGTTTAACGATGGAGCCCGCAAAGGTACGCCCATGCATGTATTTCGATTCTCTACACTAGTTTCGGGTTCCATAAACAAATACATGTTTGAGAAGATTATTGATGATCTATTTCTAATCACCTTGGTAAGATTACAATTTTGCAGTTTTCTTTTATGAAGATATTAGTAGTCTGTTGTTCATATTTGAAATTTACTAAAGCAATGCCAAACACCATCTAGCTTCTTTCCGATAAAAAAATG
Source organism: Tetrastigma voinierianum (assembly GCA_016808115.1). NCBI lineage: Eukaryota > Viridiplantae > Streptophyta > Magnoliopsida > Vitales > Vitaceae > Tetrastigma > Tetrastigma voinierianum. Next base: position 39,573 of record JAEQBH010001195.1, read on the forward strand.
GTGGATCTTTGCATGACTTTAATGAATTGAAAATCAATCCAAATAAAATATTTTTATTAAAATTATGATATGAGTCCCCACTTCCAATTTATTTGAAAAATTAGGATAAAACACAAACCAAGATCAAGTCATTGTTTCAAAATATTAAATAAAAAGATATCTTATTTGATAAATGGTTAAATGACGCTTAGATATGACTTTAACAATTTTTTTACTTTAGAGTTGTCTTAGGATTGAAATGAGTATGAGGAAGGTGGTTTAATCAAAGGGAACATTATGTTATGGGTACCATTTCAATTTATTTGAAAAATTAGGAAGCCAAAGGTTAGATCATGATTTAAAAATATTGATAAATAGAATAAAAAGTATTTGATGAAGAGTACAAAAATCTTAGGTATATATTTGATAAATAGGACAAAATATTTGATGAAGAGTCCAAATATCTTAGGTATGGCCTAAATAGTCCTTGGATACTATCTTAGCTATGAATTCATACCTAATGTTTGTATTGACTATTTATTATTATTATTATTATTATTATTATTGTATGTGTTATGCTGTGATCTGTTTTAGCCTTTTGTTTATTTCACGTGAAAATTAAATATAAGCACATTACTTGGGTTTGATTATTTATGCTTGTGTGCTCACGTTATTATTTGAATGAAGTGTGAGAATCGAGAGGATATTTTAAAGATATTCTCTAGTTTTTCCTTTCTTTTCTGATAAATATTTTCTTGCTTTTATCTTTGTTGTTTCATTTCTATGTCTCTTTGATGTATATAAGTAGGTAGGACCTGTACTGTTTTTTTCATCAATTCAATAAACAAAAACACTTTTTTCTTTTCTCATTGCACATGGTATCAAAGCCATGGAAGACTCGAGTTAGGGTTTTGACATGGTTCCAAATCCAACAACCCATCTAGTGGTTGTTTCGCACTCCGGCCACCCCACCTTCAACTCTAGAATACTTTGCTGTCATCAGATCACCTCGACAGTTGAAAAAAAATTTCGGCGACTTTCCAACAACATTATTTTCGATCGACGACCCCACCTTTGGAATCGCCTCAGCCTGATCTACCCACCGGAGGAAAAATCTCCGATATAAGGTAACCCATGCGCCCACATGCACGAGTTTCTATCTCCGTGGTAGCCACCCTTGTGGCAGAGCGGCGTGGGCGGTGTCTTGAGCGTGAGAGACCCTCCCAGTCCAGCGGCTTCTCCCACTTGGGTTGTCTTCTGTAAATGACTTTGTAGCTCCCTAGTTCTTCCATTTGCATCCTCCATCTTCGTGTTTTGCCCATTTTTGTCTCGGGCAGTCCTCTTATTTGGACTTTTCTGATCTGTCTTGGCTTTTTCCGATAGCCCAACACCCTCCACATGCTTCTCTCACCTTTAGCAATGTGTTTAATCCTAATACTCTTATTTTCTTGTTGATTTAGTTGATTTTGTTGGTTTTTCACTTCTATGGTTGTCAAAGGGAGTTCATCCACACCCTCGGGAGTTATTCTTATGCCCTACGAGTATAAGGAGTACATTTACCTCACTCAGGCACCCAAATCTACATGCATTTGCCATGTTGTCCAAACCAGTAATTTGTGTGCTTGCCTTTCATGCACATTTGGTCCTGATTCTCGATTGTAAAATCTAATCACCTTTATAGTAATAAAATATTTTTCTTCCTTCTTGTTACATCACCTTTACCCATGATTACTTTAGCTAATGGATCTCAAACCATGGCTAAAGAAATCAGTTTTGCATGTCCTCTTCCTTTTGTACCCCTTACTTATGTCTTTTATGTTCCCGAGTGTCATTTTAATTTGATTTCTATCAGTAAGTTGATTCGTGACCTTAATTGTTTGATTACCTTTTCTGATAATTATATCACATTGCAGGACCAAAGTATAGGGAGGGCGATTAGCATAGGACGTGAGTTTAAGAACCTCTTTCATCTCAACTCCCCTTCATTTTTCACTGCTTGTACTTCCATGGATACTTCTCTCCTTATTCATAGTCGCCTTAGTCATCCGAATATTTCCAAGTTTCGGATAATGGTTCCTTGTTTTTCTAGTTTGTCCTCAATTGAGTGTGAGTCATGTTAGCTTGGGAAACATACTCGTGTCCCATTCCCCAATGCTAGACAGACGAAGTCGTTGAGCTTGTCCATCGCGATGTTTAGAGGTCCTTCGGACTTAGTCTACCTTGAGGTTTCGGTACTTTATCATTTTTATAGATGATTATTCTTGTTGTACTTGGCTATTTTAATGAAAAATCGAGTTGAGTTATTCTCTATTTTCTAGATGTTCCATGCTGAAGTTCACACTCAATTTAATACTTCAATTCATATCCTACGAAGTGATAATGCCAAAGGATATTTTTCTGTGCCATTCTCCTTCTTTATGTCCTCACATGGGATTCTTCATCCACCATCTTGTTCTTACACTCCTCAACATAATGGAGTGGCTAAGCATAAGAACCGTCATTTAGTTGAAACCGCTCTCACTCTTCTACTTTATCATAAGGCTTCTCGACGTTTTTGGAGGGATGTTATCTTAATAAGCTTATTTGATTAATCGTATGCCATCATCCTTCTTACATGATAAAATCCCTCATTCCATTATATTTCCAAAACAACCTCTCTTCTGCCTTCCCCCTCATTCCATTACTCTTGGATAAGACAAGCTTTCAGCTAAAGCCACGAAATGTGTCTTCCTCGGTTATTCCTAGGTTCAACGAGGTTATTGTTGCTACTCTTTTGATACACATCGATGCTTTGTCTCTGCCAATGTCACATTTTTTGAGAACTCTTCTATGTTACCTGCCACCCACACTCCCAGTTATGATGTCATATCTCTACCCATTCTTTATCTCGTCCGATACTATGTAATGCCTCGGACTAAATCACCTTGACCATTGCGGGTTTATACTCGTCCTTTCGAAGTACTAACAGGGCAGCCGGTATTTCGTCTCCTATGGTTCTCTCCTCAGTAACCGGTCTTGCCATCTCATGATCTTCCCTTTCTTGGATTGGAATGGTACTCATTCCTCTTGTAACCCCCATCATATTTATGTTCATGACTTATCACCACTTATCTTCCTGTAGTAAGCTTTATTTCAAACTTGTCCTCTGTTTCTTTTCTAAGGAAATTGTTCATGAGGCCTTTCTCGTCTAGGCTCCAATGAGCGATGGTTGGAAGAAATGGGCGCTCTGCATTCTACTGGCACATGGGACCGAGTCACCTTACACTAACTAATAAGTCTCTGTTGTTGCCGGTTAGTTTATGTTGGTAGATTGAATGCGGATGGCGAGTAGGCGGAGTCTTAAGGCGCTCGTTTAGTTGCCAAGGGGTATACTTAAATATATGGTTGCGACTACTATGACACTTTTTCTCCTGTTGCCAAGATGACTTACATTTGTCTTCTCTTCTATATGGCTGCTATGAGATCTTGGCCCCCATATAAGTTGGACATCAAAAATGTATTTCTCCATGGTGACCTCGCCGAGGAGGTATATATGGAGCAACCACTTGGATTTGTTGCTTAGGGGGAGTTTGGTTTGGTATGCAGGCTAAGTCATTCCTTATATAGCCTAAAGTAGTCTCCTCGAGCCTGGTTTGACTGCTTTATCTCCGTGGTACAGGAGTTTGGTATGACTAGGAGTACATCAGACCACTCTGTCTTCTATCATCATACATCGTGCGGGCCCAAATGCATCTATCGATTGTTTGGGCGACATTGTTATATGGCGATGTCGAATCTTTGTTGAAAACTTAAACAACATTTCTTTAACCACTTTCAGACAAAAGACTTGAGGAAACTCAAGTACTTTATGGGGATTGAGATAGCTCAGTCTAAGTCCGGTGTGGTTATGTCTCAGAGGAAGTATGTCTTGGATATAATGGAGGAAGCGGTTTGCTAGGCGTAAGCTTGTAGATACTCTGTGGATCGAATCTTCGAATTGTACACAGACCGAGGGGAGCCTACAGAGATCGGAGATGTCGACAACTAGTGGGAAGCTGGTGCCTCACCATCACCCAGTAGAACATTTCATTTCCTATGAGTGTGGTTATTCGGTTCAGCCCGGTCACCCGCGTGATAGTCATTTGGATGTTATGATCTATATCCTTGGTTATATCAAAGGAACAGAGCGAGGTGTTATAAAAACGATGGTCACGCGGATTATTGAGATCTGTTGGCGGTCACGGGTGAGCGAGTTCACTTGGAGACAAACGCTTCACTTCAAGATATTGTGTATTTATTAGAGGCAATTTAATATCCTATAATAGTAAGAAACGAGATGTGGTAGCGGAGTCTAGTGTTGGCGAGCAAGAGAAAAGCGATGATGTTCGATTATGCTGCAGCAATTTCAGACCTTGAGATTATTGTTGTTCAGAGACATGTTCTTGAAGATTATTGTAGATCTTTATCTAATGGTCAATGTAAGATTACGATTCTGCAGTTTCCTTTTATGAAGATATTAGTAGTCAGCAGTCTGTAATTTTATATTTGAAATTTACTATTTAATGTCCAAACACCATCATCAGCTTCTTTTCTATGAAAATGACCGGATCACAAACATGACAAATTAATGAACCGAAAATCAATAAAACAAATCGATAATTTTTATTTTTTTTTAATTCTAGGGTTTTTCTTGAAATCCCACAAAAGAGTGAAGAACTTTGCTTGAAGCAGTTGTTTTAGCCAATCCTCTGGACCTGTCCTTGGGCTTCCTAGGTCCTCAAGATTTTCATTTTCATTTTTAACGTTTTTATTCTTGTGTTTTCTGTGCGGAATTTCTAGTTGAATTCACTAGTGCCGTTCATCTTCACAAGACCGTCGTCCGTGTAAGTGCGGAAGAGATCGCGTGGATTACTGTTGGATTCAGAATGGAATGGAATTGAATTCGGGTCACGGACATTATGCTATTTACAAAATTGGGTTTTGTGAAAAGATGATATTTCCCTTTGCTGAATGGAATTACATAATTTCGTCTTTCAAGAAGATTGCTTTACAAGTGTCAAATTCGATTTTTGGAATCCAGTTACTAATCAAGTTCTATTGATTTTTTTTTTTTTTTTTTTTTTACGTAAAATGCATATCAAGATTTATCTCAAGAAAATCTCCTACACTAGCAATTTAAAAAAAATTCAAAATCCTAACCCTCTCTTCCTTCTTTTTGTTTTAAAGGAACCAAGATTGAGAGAAAGATGGGGTTTGAGAACAGAACAAATGAGGAAACAAGTTGTCAACAACCATCTGAGCCTAAACTTTGCTTCATGGGATGTGGTTTTCTTCGGCTCCCACATCACATAATCATCTTTCTTGTATCTACTAAATCAGCCTTGGATATAATAGTTTAATATTGGGAGGTGGGGATCATCATTTTCCACTTTGGTCAGAAAGTGAAGAACCCCGAAGAAGAGAGGAGGAGGAAGAACCTTCATTTGTGCTCGTGAGGGGAAAATGACATGTTCGATTCACTGTGCGGTTCAAGTTCGGCAGACATGTTAAATTGTGAAGGTTAATGCAGATCTTTATACATACAATCGTCTTTGTAAGATTATGGTTCTATAGTTTCCTTTCATTACAAAAAGACATGTTCTTGAAGGTATTAGTACTAGCTATTTGAAATTTACTAATTCAATGTCAAACACCATCTAGATTAACTTCTTTTTACGTAGTGCACGGATCTTGACCATGCGAGACTTGAGAACCAAAAATCAATCAATCAATTTCAATTGTCCGTAGGAAGATGGTTCAATCAATTATTTCTTGGAGATCCGACCACAAAAAAGGTAAGGACTAACGACTTTACTTGAAGTAGTTGTTTTAGGCTTGTGCCTTCCTTCTTAAAGCTTATATATACAAAAAGAGCAATTATTATTTATTTACATTTTCAATTTTCCAACCTATCCATTCTTTTGGGTCTAGCCTTGGGCTTCCCTAGGCCCTCAAGATTTTCATTTTCTTTATTTTTTTTCTGAAGTTTTTGTTCTTGGGTTTTTTACTTTCCCATGGAATTTCGAGTTGGATTTACCAGTGTCGTTGATCTTTACAAGATCACCGGTCCGGTGTAGATAGGTTGTAGCCTCCATCGTTAATTTAAAGTGCAGGTATGGGAGTACGTCTTGTAGCCTCCATCGTTATCGAGAGCGCACAATTGTAGTTTGATTTCAAGGTCACGGACGTGATGCATTTCCTAAAGCTAATCCGGTGGTTAAGTCGATAAACTAGATGGGTTGTAAAGCGACTTGATTGGTATAATTTATCTCTTTATAGCCATGGTCATTTGTCACACGCCTTAACTTTGGCTCGTGCGCGTACGCACAGGAACCCGCTAGACTGGCCTTCTCAATGCCTCACAATTCTCTCGAACACAAGGCGTACGGGGCACTCTCCCCCAACTCGTATTTTATTAGCTACTAAAATACAAGACAATTTATGAGCTCCCACATCTCGAGACCATATGCTTTTCTTTGGATCGACTCGAGAATATGAATTAACGAGTGGGCCTTGCGAGACCCTTTATATAGGATGCTCAAAGCAAATCTGATGCAATTATGACTAGAGTCTTACTCTAACTCTAGTCTTGAGTCGTGGCTTGACACAATCCTTCCATTCTAGGAGTCTGGTGAATGAAACTCTATGCAGCCCGCCTTGATTCCCACCACGAGTAGGAGTCCTCGCCGCTGGGTCACGTCGCCTAAGTCGGCCCGGCAAGGAGTCTTTCGCTGAGGTAAGGTCTTCGCTGAGAGTCCTTCACTTGAGTCCTTCGCTGAGTCCTTCCGCGTAGGATCGCCGGTATCCAAGGTCCTTGTTGCACTCAGATTAGGAAGCTTGCTGCCCAAGGCTCTTTGCCTATATATTGCTGACATTCCCCACACTGATTCCGTTTGCCTCAAGTGCCACGCCGGGCCCCCCTCTGGGTGAGTCGTAGTGGCGGCTGTGCGCGTCAGTAGGATTAACGCGCCTTCCCTCGAGTGCGTGCTTGGCTCACGGCTTTGTGCCTCTGAGACACTTGTTTCCCTTCTTTGCCTTTCGATTTCCCTTAGGGCCATGGGGCCAGAAAGGCGCCCTCTGCGCCGCGGGACTCATGTTATCTGATGAGGGCTAACAAGCCCTCCCCGCTGGGGTATTCAACGTCTCGTTGACTTGACAGCGTACTTTCGAGGATATGATCTTATTTGCCATAATGTAGCACCTTTTCCCAACTTGCCTCAACGCGGGCGTCCTTTCCAATGAATCAAGTATTCGATCCCTTATTCTTCCGAGTTTATCTTCACATCCTCAAGGATGCTTGCGATCTCTTTGTTGAACTCGACTTTAACCATAGGCGGGTTAAGCTTTATACGCTCTATCGGGACTAGTTGCTTGTGATAAGGCTTTAGAAGCACATGGAATGTGTCGGGTGAAGCTTCAGCACTCGGTAACCCCGGTTTGTAGGCCACGTTCCTATCGCTTCACAACCCAGAGGGTCCGCATTTCGAATCGAGCTCTGCGAAGCGCTATTCTGATCTTTCGAGGATCTGAGGAGTTAGCTTCAACAAATCCTTTCCACTTTGCTTGAATTCCGGAGGTCTCTGTATACGTCGCATAAACTTCTTCGGTGCGTCTACTTGCCTTCTCTAGGAAATTGTCTCGGCTTCATCAAGCAAATCTTGAGACTTTGCAAACTTGTCTGTAATTGGGCCTAGCATACATACGGGTTGCTCGATGAGTGCGTCAGGGCGTGCGTAAATTTGGAAATTCCGTTGCTACCTCAAGGGCTCATACACAGCGTAAATTTGAGAAATTCGTGCGGTCTTGTAGAACAGCTAGCCGGCTCTAGAAGTTCAACCAATTTTACGAAATTTTGTCACGAGTAAGCGCGAATCTCTTCGACTACGATTCACTCTCTACTGTCGACCGTCGGTCACGGTGGTCGCGATCAGAACTTACGTGCATGCCCAGCATCTTGAGCAGCTCAACCCAAACACCTTTTGTAAACCGCGTATCTCGATCCCTTACTATGTCTTGGGCATCCCGAAAATGTTTCATAACATTCTTTGAAGAAGATGTGCGCAGCGACCTCTTGGTTGGACACTCGCTCGGGGTTGGGATGAAGGCAGTACTTGGAGAATTTGTCTGCCGCAGTGATCAGAAGCCCTCTGCTTTTCGAAACCAGCGATGAAGTCCATCGATACACCTTGCCATGGCTTCTCGGAATGGTGAAGCGCTAACAATCAGCTTCAGCTAGTAGCTCGGTCTTGTCGGCTTAATGATGGCATGTCTTGACATATGCTTGCACATCTTCATCTTAGGCGATGAAAGATAGTGCCCATGACTTGATTCTCTCCTCTCTGGGTGACCCGGCCCATCTGTATCATGTGTCTCCTTCAAATCTGTCTCGGCTTGCTTTCGAAGGCACATAGCTTCCCCCTGCGAAGTAAAGCGACTCATTCTTGAGCCGTGTCGCCTCGTGGTGCCATCTCTCTCCTTTCACCAGCTTTTGATACGTTGAGTCTTGTGCGACTTCGATCTAACTCCTGTTTGAAATCTACGTCACAAGCGGCTCAGCGATCCCATAACTTGCCACTTCCTTCCCTACTCAAAGCATCAGCCACTTGGTTGTGTCGACTGGCTTGTGCACCCTATATCAGGCTTCGGCGAGAACTCTTGCCATCGAGCTTGCTTGGCGGTAAAAGCATTACGAGTTGTGAAGAAGGTGTTAGCAACATTGTCAGTCACTACTACGAACCGAGTTCCCATCAAGTAGTGCTTCGAGTCTCGAGGCGATGGATGACCATGATCATCTCTTTCTCATCGTATGCCTTTCCTCCGTGCATTGACCAGGCTCTCGAGGCTGCGGATGCCCCTCTTTGCACGGCCTTCCACCTGGGAATTTTTGTCAGACGCATCGTGTGCCGTCCAAGCGGCAACTCCGTAGGCGTCACCAAGCGGAAGCTCGGAGGTGATCGCGTCTTTGAGCCGGAAGGCGGGCTGACACTCTGCATCACATTCCACTTCCTCCTGCTTTTTTCAAAGGTCGAGTGAGAGCCTTGGCTATCTTGGAATAGTGGTGTCATCTCCTACGTAGTAGTTTGCTAAGCCAGGAGCGATCGAAGTTACGTCACCTTGGTCGGGCGTAATCTCAGTGCGCCACCTTCGCACCATCCATCCTTATCTCGGACTTTGAAATCAGATGACCCCAAAAACTTGATCTCGGTCTGAGAAAACTCACACTTCTCTTTCTTGACATATAGCGGTTGCGCCTCGATGCAGCCGACACCATCTCAAAGGTGTACCACGTGATCTTGTAGAATTAATTTGTAAATCACTATGTCGTCAGTATACCACCACACCCGAATGAATCGAGGAAATTCGAATAGGACATCATTCATGAGGTTACAAAATGTAAGCGGGAGCATTAGTCAAACAGGCATAGCAAAATTGAAACTTCAATGCAGGTGTTACCGTATAGTCTTTCGTCCCGGCCGCGCGCACTTGCCAATATCGATGCGAGTCCCAGGCAGCGTACCGACCTTGCTCCAATAGATCACTTGAGTTCGCGACCAAAGGTATCGGATACTTGTTGTGATCGTGACTTTATTCGGTGCGGTTAATCGCTGCGATTCGAGCGTCTGTCTTGCTTCTTACGAGCAACAGGTGCTCGTACGGCACGAAGAAGGCCCGGACGGACTTGCATCCAGCGGCTGGTCATTGCTTCCGCGCTCTCTCAACTCTGGTGGAGTCATCGGAGTAAGGAGCTTGGGCGGGGAGTCGACCACGGCCGCGAGCTCTATCGATGATCGTATGCCTTCTCGATGTGGCTTCTAGGGCAACTCGGGGAGGCATAACATCGGCAAATCTCCTCGGTGTAGAAATTTATGGCATCTGGCGCCGACTTGCTTGTCGAAGCGGTCGATCATTGCGCGACTATGTGTGCTCACCCTTCTAAGGCCTTTCTCGGGGTTGCGGGCGAATAGTCTTCTCCTGCCAGGTCTCTTAGGCGACTGCGATCTTAGGCCCTGAAGCATGAACAACCTCATCCATGATCAGCCGGTCAGATTCAAGTGCACAGCGACAAGGCTACCTTGGCTCTTTGGAAGAAATCGTTGCCTAAAATGAAATCAAAATCATCCAAAGGCACACTAAGAAAGTCTATCGTGCCTTTCAATCCCACATCTGGTGCCATGTTCTTTGCCATACCATCGTCTCTTGTGCTTGGTTATTCGACTTTGAGCTTCTTTGTCATCTTTAGCTAGCTTCAAGCAAGTCGGCTGCCTCCTTTGATACAAAATTGTGGGTCATGCGTACGCGATACCCTGATTTTACGCCCTCGGTCGATAACTCTACATGCCATGAGTCCTCTGTAGGTCACCTCAGCCCGCGCTCGCGTCCAGTATTTGAAGAGGGTTGGCTCTTGTTGGGACCTCTGCCGACTATCTTCCCACGTAAATCGACCATGGAGTGCATTGAGCTTCTCCTTCTTTGGGCAATCCCTTGCTCGATGTGGCCCATCGCAGATAAAGCATCCCGACGGCCTGGTAGCTTGTGAGGAAGTCCCCTTCTCCCCCACTTTAGCCTGCGTATCCTGCGGCTTCTTCCAACCCTTGCCTCCACTCTTGGAGGTCTTTCCATCTGACTTCCGGTTCGACTCTTTGCTGTGGCCTTTCCCCTTTTGGGTGGGAGTAGAGGAAGAGGTCACTCTGTAATGGCGGTCATTTGCTAGCCATGGCGAGAGCAGTCTTGGACACCTTGCCTCATCGATTCGGTTTGAGCCCGTCCTGCGGCCAGGACGCGAAGTTGAGCGAAACGTACGCGGATGTGTCCTTGATGTCAAGGATCAACGAGCTAAACTCTTTCACATAGTCCCAGACATAGCTCGTTTGCTTCAGTTTCTTCAGAGACTCCCTCACCATCCGCATTTGTGTTCGACAGGTAGAGGCGATCCTTGACTCCTTTTTCCAAGATCTCCCGGCTCTCGATCTTTGGTAGGCCGGCGGCGTCGTCGCTCGTTACGGTCGCCGCAGCTTTGCATCACTTGTCAAATACATAGTGGTTGCTCGTTACCTATTCACCCAAGGTCGAAGCGTGATGAAGTATTGCTCCGTAGCTAGGAAGTTCTCGAGTCTTTACTGGATTTGCGCGCCACGAAAAGTCTTGGGCTCGGGTGCTAGCACCTTCTCGAGAGGCGGATGCGTATTTGGTGTGCCTGCACCCGTGCTCTCTTCAGCAACACGATCTCCCCCTCTAGAGATCTGATCCGCTCCTCGAACTCCTCGGTCATGGTCTGCATTCGGTCATGGAATGACCCCATCCGTTCCTCAACGGCTTTCTCTCGGGTCTCCATCAATTCACGCTGTGAGTCAAGATGCAGGACGGCATCAGCGATCTGAGTCGAAAGGGTGGAGTTCGCCTCAGTTGCTGTAACATCTCGCGTCGGCACAGACACTGAGTGCTACCTCGGCCTCATCCTTGAAACTTGCTCACCTTGGCCTTCAACGATCATCCTCGCGGTGGCCATCCTTGGCTCGATACCAAGCTTTGTCACATGCCTTCTTTTTTGGCTCGTGTCGACCTTTAAGGCCATTGTAAGCCTTGTCTCACAATTCTCTCGAACATAAGGCTTACGGGGCACTCTCCCTAACTCGTATTTTATTAGCTACTAAAATACAAGACAATTTCGCAAAGGCTCCCACATCTCGGGGCTCTATGCTTTTCTTTGGATCCAACTCCAGAATATGAATTAACAGTGGGCACAACGGGCCCTTTATATAGGATGCTTTCGAGGGGCGATCACGATGCAATTATGACTAAGAGTCTGCTCACAGCTTTGGTCTTCCATCGACAAGCTAACCTGATCTTTCAGCTCAAGTCATTGAATAGAGCTCCTATACACAGCCACGTAATTCCCACCACGAGTAGGAGTCCTCCCCTTCAGGAGTCTTTCGCTAGAAGTCTTCCTTTAGGAGTCTTCCGCTGAGACCTTCCGCCTAGAGTCCGGCCCGGCTTGGGGTCTTTCATACTAGGAGTAGGAGTCCTTCACTTTGAGGTCCTTCAGCCTGGAGTCCTTCACATAGGACTCCTTGGGGTACGTAGGAATCCTTGTTGCTTTCGGATTAGGAAGCTTCTTGCTAAAGTCTTTGCTGTAAATTCTTGACATTCCCCACAGTGCGGTTAAGTTTGCCTCGAGTGCCACGCCCAGACCCCTCTAAGTCGTGAGTCGTGGCCGACAGCGTAAATCCCAGTAGGATGCCTTGCCTTCCTCAGTCTTTGCTTGGGGCTCGACTGTGCTCGGACACTTGTTTTCACTTAACTGCCTTGCTCAGTGCCTTAGGCGGGCCGTGGGGCCAGCGACGCCCTCATCTTGCGGGACTCGTGTTATCTAGTCGAATTTCTTGATCATCTTCTTCATGCCAAGTATTTTGGTTACAACTTTGTGGGAGAAAAATGGTAGTTATGACGTTGTTCTTGGTTAACGGTGGTTTGTGGGTGAAAATGAAATGGGTGGATAATACAAGGTGGTTGGGACTTGGGAGAAGAAGGTGACATAGCTTCCATAAAGTGGATAATTGAATTCTAGTTAGTTGTAGGTTGTCCTTAGCAGTATAAATCTACCTATCAGGCTTATCTCAAGTGGTTAAGAGTTAGAATGGGTATAGGAAGGGAAGTGGTTTAGACTTCGAATCTTAATAGGGACAAATTTGTGAGTAACAAATACTATGATGTAATGCAAAGTGTATAGATGTAAAAAAGAGTCGAAATCTTAAAAAAAAAAAGTCCCTCTAAAAGAATCATTAAACTAGTCTTTTTGAATCCAACTTGACATAAATTTGTTTTGAAAACCGAATCTACTAATTGCTAGCTTAGTGGTTAAGAGTTGGATAGGGCATTGAGAATATACTAGATTCGAGTCTTCATGAAAACAAAATACTATAATTTTCTTTTACAAAATGAATGGATGTCAAAAAAATAAAAAAGCTACAAACCACCACCAACATTTTTTGCCACAAAGCCTTAACCCAATAAAGAAACCTACAAAGGATGAATATGACGATGATTATAAAGAAATTAATACCTATATTTGGCTTCACAAGTTGTCTAGTTTATTTACCTTAACCACTGGATTTGCCTTCGCAATGGCATCACGTACTATGAGGCCTTGAAATCGAATTTACAATCATGCTTCTTCGGGTAGCGATGAAGCACATAAAACCCACACCCATACTTGCATGTTCGATTCTTCTGTAATAGTTTCGGGTTCAAACTACAAAGACGTGTTCAAGAAGACTATTGTTGATCTTTATTTAATCACCTTGGTAAGATTACGATTTTGCATTTCCTTTTATGAAGATATTAGTAGTCTGTTGTTCATATTTAAAATTCTAAATGTTAAATTGCACCTGTTCCATTTTTAATACTATGTTTCTCAATCACACTTAAAAGATTGCCATGAAATTCGTTATTTGGTAGGAAGTGAGGGACATACATTAGAAACCAAAGTCTAATAATCTTTCTTAAAGTGCTTTGGGAAAGTTTATTAATGCACTGGCAGAGAATAGTGCCACATGTCCTTGTTAGTGATTCAAAACTTACAAGATTGCTTCGACATTCATTTGGAGGTGAGTTTTTCTTGCATATGGTAATATTAATATTTCTCCTTTTGGTATGGTCTTCACTCATTCTTATCAAACTTTCCAAATGCTCAGATATGAAACTTTCAAAGCCATGCATGCTCTCTGTCTAGGAAGTATTTTTTCTAAAAATTGTCCTTGGTGTTTTGTGATACGTAAGTCTGTTTTGAAAATTTAAAATGTTCTTATACTTTTGTTTGGAAATTTAAAATGTTCTCAACAAGTTTTTTTATTTTTATTTTTTTGTAAAAATTAGTTTTATCTTTGTGGTTTTAGGAACATAAAATTGTCTTTTGCTTTTTGCCAAACATGTTTTTATGTTATCAAAAATAGAAAAACTGTTTTTACCTTCCTTCTTCTCAATATGTTTTTATTTATTTCTGAAATTTCTTTAATTAAACATATTATCTGCAGCTGAACTCTTTAAAATAATGGGTTTGCTCACCCAATCAAATAAAATCCAAAAGAGCTTTTTATTAGTAAGACAATGCATTTTCAACCCATAACTTTCATTTTTTTTTATTTACCCCTTATACTATTGAAAATATAAAATATAAGTATTTTTTAAAAGGCATCGTTTAACGTTTGCGTTCAATTGTCATTACATTAGATTTATATGGCCACTTGGTAAAGTAGAAAATAATATTTATTTTAACATTTAAAAGATAATTTAGTCATTTGTCTTTAATAGAAAATTATGGAATTGTAATATTTTCAAGAGAAACTCTCATAAAAAATAATGTTTAAATAAAAAAAACTCTCAAATATATCCTAAAATAAGTTTTTTTATTATCCGTGATTTTAATATGAAAATATTTTTTTTTAAAAAATGGGGTGATAAAATTCAAAATTTTATTTATAATAATTAAAAAATCATATAATCTTTGTTGAAAATTATGGAAATATTTAAAAAAAATACTTAAAATAATTTTAAAAATAGTTTGACTTATACTTTGATTTATTTATATTTAAATTTTATGTTCTTTCTTAATCCAAAATAGAATTAATGAGTTTAAAAATTAATGGTAATTATTTTAAATTTGAACTAAATCAAAGTATTTTTAGTGAAATTCTTTTAACTATTTACTTTTTTATTTAAAAAATCATATTTAAATAATTTTCTAAAAGATTATAAGTGATCAAGCTATTAAGTCAACTATTTTTAGTAAAATTCTTTTAAGAATTTATTTTTTATTTAAAAATCATATTTAAATAATTTTTCTAAAAGATTATAGATTTTTTTAAATTGTTATATCCTAAATTTGAATTTGATCAAATATCTATTAAAAAAATACTTTGGAATATTTCAAAAATTATTTTTGAATTAAAACTACATGATAATAAAGTCAAGATCTTAATCTATAATATATTTTCAGAGTTTTTATTTAAATATTATTTTTAAGAAACATGGGGGGAGACATGATGTAGTTAGATAGAAATTATATTTTTAATAAGTATAAAGATATGTTGAGTTTGAAGGTTTGGAAAAATAAGTTTTATTTATCCAATTTTCACTTTCTTAATTGATTAAATTTAAATCAAACCAATTTTGTAAAACTTTTATCCTTTATCCTTTATAATTAGTTAATATTTAACAAATAAAATAAATTATATTATAACAATTAGATCATATTCTCAAATTAATTATAAAACTCATTAATTATATTTTGGATGAAGAAATTTAACTATTATTTGAACATGAAATCAAAATTATTAGTAATTATTATTATTATTTTTGAAGGAAAGTTGAAATGTTTCATTGATGCAAATCAGATTGCAAACAAGATAACAAAAAGTCTGGTATCCTAGATTCCCAAACATGAATAGACAAAGACTTAGCTGCTTTGGCAACAGAATGAGTAATTGAATTTGCAGTTCTTTTAACAAAATTAAATTTCAAATTGGCAACTTGTGGAGCTAACTCTATACAATCCTCTACTAGTAAATCAAAGGGGGAGTTGGCTCTTCCAGAAGATGTGATAGCTTGGAATACAAGTAGTGAATCCATTTCAATAATGACATTTGAGAGACTGTATCCGAATCCAATGCAAGGCTTCTCTAACACTAAGCGCCTTGGCCTCTCGAGGTTGTAAGCGGATCTGTTTATTCACAGATCTAGTAGCAAGAAATGTACCCTCATGATCACGTAGAATACAACCTAACCCCGTGGAACTTCCATTATTGAAAATGGCAGCATCAACGTTGAGTTTGGTCCAATTATAAGGCGGCTTATTCCAACGAATAGGCATAGAATCTGGCATTTCTAAACCTTTTTGGGTCATGACTTTGCATTGTTGAGCTTGACGCCATTCTGTGAGAGTTTACCTGCAAAGCTTAGAAGTTGATAAGTAGTCCAACGCTGGTTTCTCCAAACTATATTATTCCGATGAGACCATAAAGCCCAGCATACCATAAAAGCAAGACATAGCTCTTCAGTATATTGATGGGTAATCAAATTCGATACCCATGCCATAATCGATTGAAACTGGCCAGGAAGAGGAACTGATGTAAGAGACCAACAATCCCTTGCAAAAGGGCACCAAAGCAGCAAATGGTGAGTGGATTCCCTTTGCAGAGCACAAACGAGACATAAACTCGGCATCTCCACCATTCGACTTCGTAAATTATATGTGGTAGGCAATACTCCTTGTATGCACCACATCGGTGTGAACTGGCCCAGTTTGCAACTTCCACAAAGTGGCCCATATATTGGATCTTGCATCATCAACATTCCCTTGTAGTATTCTATAACCACTTTTGACTATGTGCTGCCCCTTAGCGTCTTGGATTCAATACCATTTATCCTCCGTTTATCTGCAACTGAGAGGGATATTAAGAATTAAATTTCTGTCTCTGGCATTGAACAGAGTTAATAATCAAATCAATGTCCCATTGTTGTTCTTTTGGAACCATTAAATCACAAACTGTAGTATTGGCATAAACGGACCCAAGGTTAGTTGAGATGAGCCCTGATTCGGCATCTAGGAGCCATGGGCCCTGGGCAACCCAAATACCAGAATCATCTCCCATACGCAAGCGGCCATTTCTTCGAATTAAGTCTTGTGTTGCCCAGATACTCCGTCAAATATAATTGGGATTGGATCCCAAACTCGCATGCAAAAAACGAGGAATGCAGATAATACTTAGCCTTAAATATTTGTGCAACCAAAGAAGAAGGATCAATGAATAGTTTCCACCCTTGTTTACTCAACATTGCCAAATTAAACTCATGAAGTCTCCTAAACCCTAAACCTCCCATTTTTTGTTACTAAACGATCCCACCTCATCTAGCTTATCCTTACCCCATTTACCTCCCCATTTGCTACTTCCCCACCAGAACAATTTTAGCATTTTTCAATATCCTTACACACCCCATTGGTAATAACATTACATTCATAGCATAGTTAGGTAGGGATTGAACAATTGTCTTTAAGAGGACTTCCTTGCCAGCTCGGGATAAAATCCTATGATTCAAATTGTTGAGGCTGCTCTAAACTCTGTCTTTTAGAAATTCAAATGCCTTATTCTTACTATGACCAATCATAGAAGGCAACCCAAGATAATGTCCATGATCTACTGTATCTTGTACCCTTAGCTTTGAACAAATCAAGGATGAAAATATCAATTTTGATGGATATATCGGTACTTGGATTTTACAGAAATATCAGATATATCGAAGATATATCGGTGGATATTTTTACATGAATATCGATATATCGGAAATTAAACTGTTGTGATCAATCTATAACCATTGGATCAAGTCAGGATTTTAAATCTAGCCATTTAAATATATCTCCGATATATCCCGATATATCTCGGATATTTTACCAAAAAATTAAACTAACGCGCGCGTGTGCCATAGCCATAGACCTAATATTTCCACGATATATCGGTCATTGTCGTTATCGTGTCAAACATCACCGATATTGGATATATCGGAGATATATCGACGGATATATCGGATATTTTCATCCCTGGAACAAATCACTTCTCAAACCTCGAGATTTACATTTCGACTAAAAGATATAGAAGATTTTTGGAAATTCATTTGTTGGCCTGAAGCAGCACCATAATCATGTAGAATTTGCTTGATCACCCTGATTTTAGAAACATTGGCACGAAAATATAGAAAGCAGTCATTTGTAAAAAATAAATGAGAAATAGGAGGTGCACTCGAGCCATACGACAACCATGGACTAGGCCATCATTTTCCCGTGTCCTTATAAGTGAGGTAAGAGCTTCCGCACATATAATAAATAGACAAGGAGATAAATGATCCCCTTGTCGAAGACATCGTTGAGGAAGAATGGGTCCCAATTCTCTCCCATTATGAAGAATACGATATCAAACAGATGAAATGAATGTCATAATCATTTGCATCCACTTGATGTCGAAACCCATCCTCAACATGACACTTTCCAACAAGGCCCACTCCACATGGTCATAAGCCTTAGTCATATCAGCAGCTAATTACTACATATCCATCTTTCCCTTGTGTTTTCCTATTTAAATAATGCAGTATTTCATAAGAGATTAATATATTGCTAGTAATTGCTCTCCCAGGGACTAAAGCACTCTAGGATGAAGATACCACTTTCAGCAAGACCCTCTTAAGCCGGTTAGTTACAGTTTTTGCCACAATTTTATAAATCACATTACAAAGAAGTGGATGTGGAGTCTTATAACCTCAACTTGCTGCTTCTTAGGAATGAGAATTAATTGAGTATCATTGAAACCTGCAAGTGACATTTCATTATCTGATCAGACAAAGATGGCATAATAGAATATAAACATGCATCAGTGGAACAACTATCAGATTTAAACAGAGTCTCAAAATAATCAACGATCAACTCCCTCAAGACCATTATCTGTGGAATGCCATTTCCCAAAATCATCAGCAGTCGGAAATTCCTATTCCGCCTCTAGCGTCTGAGGCCATCGAATGGAAAAACCTAGTGTTGGTGTCCCCCTCGGCTAGCCAGTGTTGGTTGGCTCGTTGTTTCCAATGGCTTCTTTTATCTAACAAAATAATATATCTTGTTTGGCTTTTACGAACTCCTCAGAACTAGATGAGTCCTTCTTCCCCCTATGTAATAGACCATACTATTCTTACAATCAGAAATTTGCAACTTGAAATCTCTACCTAATGATCTCCTCCCACTCCAGCCAAAGCTTGGCCCACAAATCTGTATCCTATCCTGAATTGTTTCTCTGGTAGAGATTCCTTGCTATTTTTAACTACTACACCACATTCAGGTTCTCGCAGCCACATATTTTCAAATCGAAAACGTTGATGGTGATTCCTCCGTGGAAGTTGTCTATGTTGGATTATTTAAATTTATTTATGGGCTCATATGTGATTATTATGTATTGTAAACCCTGAAAGATAAAGCCTATTTAAGTGATCTTCCTTAAGTTTTTTTTTTTTTCTGGCTTTTAATACATCAAGTTTGCATTGTGTTTCCTCTTATATGTGTAGAGACATTTAGTTTTCTGTTTTGTCAATGGGCCAAAATAGAAAGCCTAATAAGTGGCGGCATGAGCGATAAACACCACCTAGCATCAAGAGGGCTTGGTAAAATTAAACGTAGTTCTTTTCTGATATTCCCCATTAATTGAAAAAGCGAGCGAGGAACCCTCTCTTGGAACTCCTACGTTGTGATTTGGAAAGGCGCGGTCGTCTGATTCGGATTATTCGCCTGAATGGATTCGAGGTACACTTCCTTAAAAGAACAATATATGATTCTTATTGATTAAACATGATAGATTCTAGGGTTTACACGGTGATGATTTTCACCGTAAAGTTTCATTTTGGTTTCTACATTTGGTATCAGAGCCAGCATGTTTTAATCATCAGGAATTATTTGTTTTTTGGTTTAGTATTTTATTTTCAAACATCAGTTTCAGTTCTGGTTTTTTTTAGCCGTGTTTGTTGCAGCGTAAAAAGGAATGTGGTGTCTGGAAAATGATTTTCAGATTGGTTTAAAATAACAGTATTTTTAATATTTTTATGTTGTTCCTCTAAATTACATACTCTGGAGAATGGGTTATATTTTTAAGCCAAATTTGAATTTCATAAAGTAACAGTGTTTTAATATTTTTATGTTGTTCCTCTAAATTACATACACAAATATAAACATTTGGTGTAATTTTAATTTCAAATCTTATTAATATTTTATACATTCTTGAATTGAATTAATTATAGCAACATGTCACCAAAGTGACCTCTCTTGTGAAAGTTGATTTGATTCAAAATGTAGACAGTAGTGTAGTATATCATGTGAATATTAATTGGCCTAAAGGAAAATTAATATTTGACCAATTTACATATACACCAGTGGTGATGAACATGTGATGAGCATTTGGTTTTACATGTGAATGATGAATATACCCAAAGGAATATTCATTATTTGTGATAGTTATTATCGGTGTTTGATCACTATAACAAGGCGGCAATTACGAGTTAATGTTTTGTCCAAAGACAAGACATTAATGGGTCTTGACATCTTAGGTGGATTTTACTTGCATTTGAATTTATTATTTGATTTGGTTTGGAACTTATGTGAGCATGCTTATTTGTTTCTTATTCTCTATTCGACTCTTGCTAATCTTTGCCAAATCTGCTGCTCAAGTTAATGGTATTCCCATGCTCGATGGGAGCAATTTCAAAGATTTGGAAAGAGTTTCTCGATTTGTATGGAATTAGACCTAGCATTAAGAGTGGAACGCCCTACTTCTACTCCGGAAAACCTCAATGAGGCTAATATTGAGAAGTAGGAACGATCCAATCGCTTGAGTCTAATGCTTATGAAACGCTCAATTCCAGAAGCGTTTCGGGGCTCTATCAATGAGAGCGTTAATGCTACGAAATTTCTTCTTGATATAGAGCAAGTCTTTGCTAAAAATGAAAAGGCGGAAACAAGTACTCTTTTAAGAAAACTTGTTGGCATGAAATACACAAACAAGGAGAACATAAGGGAGTACATAATGGAAATGTCTAACATTGTAGGAAGCTAAAAGCTGCTTGAAGTTACAATTGTCGATGACTTGCTTGTGCATTTAAGTTCTTATATCTTCCTGCTGAATTTAGTCAGTTCATTGTGAGGTTATAATACTCGGAAAGGATAAATGGACTAAATGAGCTTATTTCTCATTGTCACGAGAAGAGGAAAGGATAAAGAAGGATAAGACAGTGCTCATTTGGTAACTTCTCAAAAGAAGAAAAGGAAGAGCTAAAGACTCTAAGAATGACCTTCTGAGATGGTATCAATAATTAGAAAGGAAAGGCATAAGATAAGGAATTCACTTGCTATTTACGTAGAAGCGGGCCACTTCAAGAAAGAGTGTCCCGAATTTGTTGGCAGCGAATTAAGAAGGTACTCTTCTCGCTCTGGTTTGTTCTGATTGAATTTAACTTACATGCCTAGTCATACTTGGTGGGTAGATTCTGGTGCTCACTCTCAAGTAAGTATTTCCATATCTGAGGTTGTCTTTGGAGGCCATTGCCCGAATGATTCTGAGCGATTCATCTATGTAGGCGATGGCAAAACTTGGCGAAGTAGAGGCAATAGGGACATTTAGGTTGTTATTAAAAGCGGGTGTTTATTTGGATTTGAAGGAAACTTATATTGTCTTTAGTCAACTGAAGCGGAATTGATTTCAATTTCTGTATTGGACAGATCTGGATATTATTGTTCATTTGGAAATTCGAAATTTGGTCTTTCTTTAAATTCAAATGTAATTGGTACTGGTTCTTTATCTGTGCATGACAACCTTTATTTGTTGGAAACTATTGCCTCATTTAATGAAACCTTGTATACAAGTATACGTGGTACAAAACGTAAATTAACTGATAAGGATTCTATAATGTTATGGCACAAGCGATTAGGCCATATCTCTAAACAGAGAATTCAAAGGCTTGTGTCAGATGAAATTCTTGATTCACTCGATGCCAGCGGATTTTCAAGTTTGCATTGAGTGCATTAAAGGGAAACAAATAGAGAAAAGGAAATTAGGTGCCAATAGATGTACAGATGTCTTAGAACTAATTCATACCGACATATGCGGACCATTCCCCATAGCTTCTTGGAATGGTCAACAGTATTTTATTACGTTAATAGATGACTATTCAAGGTATGGGTACCTATATTTGATTCATGAGAAGTCTCAAGCTTTGGACGTGTTCAAGTCTTTTAAAGCCGAAGTTGAACTCCAACTTGGCAAGAAGATTAAAGGCTGTCGAATCGGCGGAGTGGTGGTGAGTGCTATGGTAGATATGATGAAACCCGAGGAGAACAACGTCTGGGTACTCGCTATCTTCCTAAAGAGAGATATTAGGATCGTCCGCATGATACCTGATATCAGGTGGCTAGCATGAATGGGTGTTCATGAGAGCGAAATCGAACACTTGGACATGGTGAGAAGTATGATTAGTCATTCTTCTTTACAGATAAACTTTGAGAGAAGCACTTAGAACTCATGGTGTACATTCTTAATGATTCAAGTAAAGCAATAGCTAAACCCTTATGAGTTGTGGTACGACCTAGCATTAGGCACATGTTTGGGTTGTCCGGCTGATACACATATAGGCGAATGAAAAATTGGAATGAAAGAAACAGGTTAGGCTCTTTACTTTGTTGGTTATGCCCGAGCGCTCAGGGCTTTAAGTTTATAATCCCACTATTAGATATCATTTTTTGAGACAGGAAATGCAAAATTCTTTGAGGATGTTGAGTTTTGAGGGGAAGATAACATAAAGAGTATTGTTTTGAAGAAGAACAAGAGAGCAATCGGGATCGAGTTCCCATACACAGGTGTTGTTTTTTTATCCT
The DNA here is from genome assembly GCA_016808115.1 of Tetrastigma voinierianum. NCBI lineage: Eukaryota > Viridiplantae > Streptophyta > Magnoliopsida > Vitales > Vitaceae > Tetrastigma > Tetrastigma voinierianum. The sequence continues at coordinate 62,017 of JAEQBH010001195.1, forward strand.
ATGTGCTCTTGACAATGCTGGCTGTTTACCTAACATTGTTGAGATGTTTATTATGGTACAAGACAACGATGGGTTCTTCGAACCTGAGACAACATTGATCGAGTTATTTTACCAGATATTGTTCAAGATGATGCTTCCGCACAGAGAGACAACAATGAAGTTTTCGCCGAGGGCCTATGGTACAAACTCAAACAGCCTCAAGGGTGATTGCCATTAAGGAAGTCCACGAGAGGAAATTACGATTCAGGTAGTTATATAAATATTTCTTCAAGAAAATGAGGTTGATGTAAACTTAGCAGAAGATGATCCAATCAATCTTCAGCAAGTTTTACATAGTTCTAATTCTCACAAGTGGATTGATGCCATGAAGGATGAGATGAAATCCATGGAAGACAACGGCGTTTGGGATCTTATTGAATTGCCTAAAGGATCAAAACCTATTGGTTGTAAATGGATATTCAAAACCAAGAGGGATTCAAATGGCAATGTCGAAAGATATAAAGCTCGCTTAGTCGCAAAGGGTTTCACTCAAAGGGAAGGCATAGACTATAAGGAAACTTTCTCAGTTCTTGAAAGATTCCTTTAGGATTTATGTGGCACTTGTGAAACATTTTGATTTAAGAGTTACATGGATGGATGTAAAAACTGACATTTCTCAGTAGGCTAACATTAGTAAACTATTTATATGTTGAGCTGAGAAGCTTTGTATCGGGGATCCAAAGTCGATGGTTTGTAAATTAAAGAAATCCATCTATGGTCTCAAACTTGCTTCCCGTGAATGGTATCACAAGTTTCATCAAGTTATTACCTCCAATGGCTTTGAGGTAAATTTGGTTGAAGATTGCGTATATCAGAAGTTTAGTGGGAGTAAATTTATCTTCCTGATTTTATATGTCGATGATATTCTACTTGCTAGTAGCGATATAGGCTTATTACCCAAGCGAAGCTAAAAATTTCTCAAAGAATTTTGAGATGAAAGTCTTGGGAATGCCTCTTTGTATTAGGTATACAAATACTACGAGAGGCTCAGGTATTCTTGATTTATCAAAGGCTATATCGAAGGTATTGAATAGATTCGGCATGAAGGATTGTTCATCAGGAGATACCCCGATAGCTAAAGGAGACAAGTTTAGTCTCACTCAGTGCCCCAAAATAATCTTGGGGTGAAGAAATGCAAAGATTCATACACATCGACCGTGGGGAGTCTTGTGCTCGGTAATATGCAGCGTCCGGATATTGCATTCATGAGTTGGCATGTTGGCGAGATATATAGGTAGCCACATGGTGTTGACAATTGAAGCGACCATGGTCATGCGATGCCACAAAGAGAACAAAGATTTTATACTCCATGTAGATGGATGATTTAGAGATCTTTGGGTGATGCGATTCCGATTTCTTTGGATGTCAGAGATAGCAAGCAGTCCACATCGAGGTTACGTTTTCATGCATTGGGCTATATCTTGAAGTGCCAAGCAGACACTTGTGGCTGCAGCTATGGCGACGAGTTTATAGCTTTGCTATGGGCCTCGACCATGGGATATGGCTGCGAAGCTTTGTCACTTCAGAGGGTACAGCGATGAGTGAAGGGATTGAAAGACCATTAAAGTTATATTGTAGTGATAACTCATCGATGTTTATATTCTAAACAGCAGAAGCTCTTCAAAATCGAAGCATATTGACATCAAGTTTCTTGTTAACTTTAAAGAAAAGGACCAGAATGACGGTTAATACATAAACATTAGGTACAAACTCTATGATTATGATTCTCTTGCCCCAGGATTGCCACGAGGTTCATCGGCTATATCTTTGCTAAGTATGGGTGTCATATTTCTGAGGATATTCAGTTTTAGTGGGGACTGTTGAGATGCTTTTATTATAGATGTATTTCGGATATTTCAATTGTAAATATTTTTGAGGTTTTATGTTATGAAGACTTTAGTTCCTTGTTTTATTGATACTGCGAACTAATTTGATCTTGCACCTAAGAATAAGTTGGACCGATTGAAATAGATGTAGATCACATCACATGTAATTTCCATGCTACATCACATTGTGATCTGTCATTCAATTATATCAATACATGTTGATAGTAGGTCACATTCTGACAAAGTGTGACAAAGTAAAGCTATGATCCTGTGTTGATACAATTGATGGGTAGTTAGTTTCTTGATTCATGTTTTGGGTAATAAGGTTTGAGCTCATATGTTTATTCATTGCAATACATAATTATAAGGTTGTACATATAGCCCAAGTGGGAGATTGTTGGATTATTTAAATTTATTTATGGGCTCCATATGTGATTATTATGTGTGTAAACCTGAAAGAATAAAGCTATTTAAGTGATCTTCCTTTAAGTTTTTTTTTTTAGGCTTTAATACATCAGCAAGTTTGCGTTTATGTTCTCATATGTGTAGAGACATTTAGTTTTCTGTTTTGTCAATGGGCCAAAATAGAAAACCCTAATAAAGTGTGACTTTATAGGCGTCAGCTACCACATAACATAGAGTCTTGGTCCCCCCAATTAAACTATAGTTCTTTTACGTGTTACATTAATTCGGAAAAGAAAACGAGAGAGCGGGAACCCTCTCTTGGAACTCGTTGTGATTTGGAAGACCAGTTCATTCCCAGTTAGATTATTCAGCACCAAGATGGATTCAAATTTTTACTTCCTTCAAAAGAACAATATATGATTTTATTAGTTAAACATGATAGATTCTAGGGTTTACACGGTGATAATTTTCTGTAAGTTTCATTTGGTTTCTACGAGTCTGATTCTGAAAAATGGGAAGATGGTAGTTGAAGCTTCAATACCTTAAACGCTATGGAATTAGAATATGGATAACTATGATTGTGAAGCCATACCACGATCTAAACACTCCTCCACACTCGTCTGGGTGCCTTTGGATTTCTCCGAGTAAATGGATACTCGATCATACCCAGGTCCTGTAATCCACTAGCGTCCATTTTCTTTGAACCCTTGCAACAGATCAACACTGATGGCATAGATGTCTATTTTCCTTTTGAAGAAGGTGTTATAATATCTACTTCTGGCATAAATGGAAAGGGATTTATGTGATAAAGTCCACAGCATATACCATGCATCTCTTCGCCTGTATTTCTCTGAAATATAACCTGTAGTCTCCATACTCCATATCACACATACTGACCTCCAATATCTATATGATTTCTGGAAGATCAGATCCTTGAGGCTAGTTTTCTCCTTCCCAAAACATTGATGGCCCCACTATATCCAGGCACAGCCACAAAGCTTCCCTCGTACCCTAATCTTGTCTTTATATGGTCCATGCTATCTTCTGCCAGTAAAGTTTCCATTAGAAAAACAAAATGCGGCTTCTTAGTATGGACTAAGTCCATGAGCACGTGAACTGTCCATGGGTTGCCAAGCCCACGGCATTTCCAACTTAGGCAAGTCATGGGTCTCGGTAGGCCTGGGATCTAGGACCCACTTCAGCTGCAGTGGTTGGCCTTGCTGTAATATCCTGGTCAAGAGATCGGATTAGCATGAGATCCGGATTAACAACCTCTTCCTCAATCCTTCTATGTATTGGAAATTATTTTAAATCTCAATGAAACATAGTATTTTTTAAATCTAAATGAAATAACTTTTGAATTTATCAATATCATTAAAAAATATTTTAGATTAAAATTACTTGATAATACGTAAAAGTATTAATTTGCGAGAATATATTTGAAGGTTTTTCATTTAAATATTATTTTTATATTCCAATTTTAATAAAATATAAATATATGTTTAGTTTGAGGTTTCCTTATTTTATCAATTTGCAGAGCATCGAGATTGATTAAGATTTAAATCAAACATTATTTATATTTTGTGTCTAAAAAGTGAATTAAAGTTTAAATCCTTACTTTTTAATCTTTATCATAAATCTGTGTTTAATATTTAATAAATAAAATAAATTATATTAAATTAGACTATTCTCATTAATTTTAAACTCATTCATTAAGAAAGTTAAGTTTACTCTTTAAAAAAAAAAAAAAGAAAATTAAGTTTGTAATTTGAACATAAAATTTAAATCTATATGAAATGTAACAAATGAATTTTATTCCCCATAGCATTTGACGACGTTTGAACAACACGTGCAAACAGTCTTTAAAAAAGGACTTATATTTTATGTTTTCAATAAAATGAGATTCATTTTAACATTTTAAATCTGAAATTAATATAAAAAAGGTGAGATTACGGATGAAAATGCATGAATTCCTTATTAAGTATGACAATATCTTCAAATTAGCCCAAAACAACTCGAGTTACAAGTCAACTGCTTCTAGAGGATTACTAAAGTTCCTTTTGAGTTTGGAAGTTCAAGGTTAAAGCTAGCCGAGAGATGGAAGCTTGGGGATGAATGTGAAACAACTGCTAGTGGTTCTTCCCTGTTGAAGAGGCAATAATCATTTGTGTACACCGAGAATTTATCAATTGATCTGCTTCCTTTTCCAAGGTATTCCTTAGATACTTGATTGGTGAGCACATTGTGCATGTTCATAAGCTTGAATTCACTTGGTCAGACTATCATTCCATAATTTATATGCGTAATTATTATCATCTCCCCAGTTCATCTCTCTCTTTAAACAAATTCCTTGAATTGTTTCTTATAGACTACACTCGCATCTCATCTAAAGTGAATCAATGTGAACTTCTTCTCTATCTACATCTCATCCTCGGTAGCGGTTGGCTCTAAATGCAGGATTTGTTCCATCCTAATTGATCATGTTCTTATAAGAACCTCTGCTACTTTCTGAATTTCCATTTCATAAATCTTTCTATTCTTTGGGCTTTTTATCACCCACTTTGTCAATGTTGAGGGAAACCTTAGGACGGAGTTTCTTAAATGGTACTATCATGAACTCCGGCCAAAATGCAAAGCCTAGTAATTGTTCTTTGGGTAAGGGATTAGTCCTTTACATTTTTAATGGAAACATGGATGATTCAATTATCTTCCCCACAGGAGGCATATCAGACATTAAGGCATACAGATGATGCTCACCATCATATAGTGCCGGATGCTTTGGCTGAGGATCATATTTGAAGCGATGAAATAAAACCACGCCTTAGCTTCTTTTGTGTTAAGCCTCTATTGTGGATTCACTTAGGGATTCTTCTTTGTTCCCAAACTCCACTTCCCGCTTTCTAGTATTCGGGGAAATCTACAATCTTCTCATGGTTGGGCTCTCTAAGCGATTTTGTACTTAGATCCATTCTTGGGATCCTTTTGATTTAGAGAACTATTAGTACTTCCATGGCCTATGGGGACTCATATTCCTCGTGAACAGCGAATCTTCCTTCATATCTATCATGTTGGCATAGAATTCCACGACTCTTCTTGGCAAAGCCGAATTAGTTTGTGCTTGCAGAACAAGCTCCAGCCCCTTTTTTCTATCATCTCTGCAAAGGGTGAGATGAACGTACCAAACCTCGTTTCTCCGATAAATCCTTTGTAGCTCAGATTCTTCACCTAGAAAGAGTAGGCTTCATCTAAAATGAATGCTTTATCGTCTTCTGATTCTTCAGTTTGCTCAACTCCACTTTGCTGATTCTTTTACCTTTCTTAACTACAGGCTAGGTTTTGTTATACTCCACAGCCAAGTTTTTGTTTAGGGTTGTCTGCATGCGAGGTTCGGATGAACATAATCTTCATTTGCTATATACTCTTTATAATCTCATGAGATTTGGACATTGATTTAGGTTACGCCATTGATGAGATCTGGATTTGGGGTTTTGGGTCTTTGAAGTCTAGGGTTTGGGAATGTCGAAGGGAGGAGGAAAGAATGTAAATTGGGTGAGAGTATGAATGTGTGAGAGGCGATTGGAAGGAGGTGGGCTTTCGAGTTTAAGTGTTCTTGATTAAATGACTCTGTATTAAATGAATGTTTCTCTTTGTATGTCATTGTGAGTGTAGTTAAGTCCTATGATAACTTTGAATTTAAATGTGGAATTTATCTTGTGACTCACTAGGTACAAAAATTGCACCAAGTAACTGTTATTAAAAATTTCATATATGACATTTTAGGGTTGTCATAACAATGTTAGACACGACAAGAGAGATACGTAGCGACCGTGTCATTTATGCTGACAGATTTCTTTTCGTTTCAAATGTCTGATTCTGACCACTATCGCGACAAGAAAAATGTCGCGATAGAAATTGGCTGAATGGTGGTGTGCCAGTATTTTTGTTTGGTGGCGACTAACGTTTTTATTGCCATTCACTTTAATTTCAAAAATTCTATTGCAGCATGAAAAACAGGGTCGCGACAGTTTCCATGTCGTTCTGATAAGTGATGCTCGACCAAAATTTCTAGTCTTCGTGACCTAATTTTCTTATAAGTTGTCTTGTCCAGTCAAATTCTTATTGCGACAAACCTTTTCCCTTACTTATAAAACAGTGTTGCGACAAAGACTTTATTGTCGCAACCGTATTGTTTCCTAAAATTTACGCCTTTAAACTACCTTCCAATTTAGTTAATGCCACAGTTCAATTCAATTCGCGAATTCGGGCTTGAAAACATATAGCAGAGTTCTCCAATTCGATTATGAACAACAATCTCATTAACATCGAAATGCTCGACAAAGCATTTAAGCAATTAGAACCTAAAATTTGTCTAAATTGGGTAGAATAAATCAATCAAAATTCTCGAACTTCAACTATGGAAATTTATTATCTAAAACAAATTTAGGAAATAGAAATACTCCCCTTTGTAGTTATTTTGACACAATTGACTTGAGAGCGGTGTGCTTTATAATAACATCTTATTCAGTTCATCTCTTTCCTAATAAAAAATCAAAATTTAGCCAAATGATCGACTTCCTAATAAAATTTCTAACAAAATAAAAATTAAAACCTCAAAATCATAAAAGTAATCAACATCAATCAAAGGTAACAAAAATAAAAATTATGTTTGGGTTGCTTCCCAAGAAACTGCTCAGTTTAATGTCCTTAGCTAGACACAGGCTGCAGAGTGTCTTCATTTCAGTAATTCTCTTTTTCCTTTTTAAAATTTGGATCTACCTCCTTTATGCTTCCTATAAGATAATTCTTTAGTCTCGACCGTTAGTTTAGATTACTTCAAATTGTCTTGATTGTTACTACGCGAAAGGGTGTACTTGTCACCACTGTGTACGGACCACTCCATCTTGACTTCAATTTCCTTGGAAAAAGCTTGAGCTTAGAGTAGTATAAGAGAACTTATTCTCCTGCCTTGAATTCCCTCCTTAGGATTTTTTTATCATGCCACCTCTTGGTCTTTTCCTTATAGATCCTATGATATCATAAACTTCATTTCGATTCTTTTGAATTAGTCTCTTTTCCTTGGCAGCTTGAAAGTCATAGTTGGTTCTTGATGACCACATGGCACCTTGTTTAATTCTAAAGGGAGATGACAAGGTTTTCCATATACAATTTTGTATGGGGACATTCCAATGGGAGTTTTGTAAGCAATTCTATTAGCACACAGTGCATCATCCAGTTTTATAGACCAATCCTTTCTTCTTGCATTTACTGTTTTCTCCAGAATTTTCTTTATCTCCCTATTGGAAATTTCAGCTTGTCCATTTGATTGAGGGTGATTAGCCAATCCCATTAGATGTTTGATTCTATCTGTCAAGGTTTTGCAAAGCTTATTTGCAAAATGGCTTCCTCATCGCGATGATTGTTGGTGCTCCAAATCTACGAAAATGTTTCTTTGTATAAACCTAATCACTGTGATGACATCATTTAATAAACAAGTTGTTGCTTCCACCCATTTAAATACCATAATCCTGACTAGGAGAATGTACATATTGCCAGTGATGATGGAAAAGGTCCCATAAAGTCTATTCCCCATACATAATCGCACCATAAGGGCTCCTTGAGAAACATTTCATTTTATTACGCAAGTTGCCCATTCTTTGTGAGCATCACAATGTTTTCACATTCAAGCAGTCTTTGAATATGATAGGCCTAATGAAATCATGATTGGAGGCTACAAGTTGTCTTGCTTGTCTCCTGCAAAGTGTTCTCTCCATATGGTGATGCATGACATTTCTCCATAATACCACCTGTTCTTACCTTCCACATCTCCCTTATGATCATATGCGCTCCTCTTCTATCTGATGGCTTAAGTCATCCCATATCGATAACGTCAGTTCTCAATTTCCTCCTCTGCTGGTAGCTGAATTCAAATGGCATAACTACCTGAAGCTAAGTAATTGACAATATGTCGGTATACTAGGGTGTTTTGTCTCTTGTCTTTCAATCTTCTCATCAGGAAATTTTTTGCTATTTTACATTACTTTACATTCTGCCAATTCTCTCCAATCTAGACAAGTGATCTGTTATCACATTGTCACTACCCTTCTTATCCTTGATTTCAGATAAACTCTTGCAGCGATAGCATCCATCGATCGATCTTGGCAGCATGCTTCTTTGCCATTAGATATTTAATTGCATCATGATCAGTGTGTATTACAACATGGGACCCCAATATATAAGGCCTGAATTTTTCACAAGAAAATACCATTGCTAGCATCTCCTTCTCTATGGTGGAGTAGTTCTCTTGTGCCTCATTGAATGTTTCTTTGGCGCAAGTATGCTGGCCTTGAATATCTTTTTCGAGTTCTCTGTCCCTGATGAAGCTCCCATTTGTAATAATCACTAGCATCACACATAATTTCAAACTCATTGTTCCAGTCTGGTGTCAACATAATGGGAGCTAATACTAATCTGGATTTAATTTCCTCAAATGCAGATTTGCATGATTCATCAAAATCAAAATTTGCATCTTTTTCCAACAGTCTACACAATGGTCAAAAGATTTTTGAAAAATCCTTAATGAATCTTCATAAAATCGGCGTGTCCCGGGGAAGCTTCTTATTCCCTTCATTGTTGTAAGTGACATGAGAGGTTTATAACAGCAATCTTTTGCCCAGTACTACCCAATCCACTTGGCCCGAAATGTTGTGCTTCAGTATTACCTTGATTACCATGAAATGATATTTTTAAAATTAAGGCTAGATTTTTTGTCTTGACACCTAACGGAATCTTGTTTCTAAGTTTTGTTGATCTTCAAAAGCTTGGATCCATATGCGAAGTGTCTAAATGTTGCTCATGGCCTCTCCTTTAGTCAGTATAGACATCATACATCTTTGAAAGGTGGCAGGGAGCATTCGCAAAAGTCGAATGACATCCTTTAAAAGTTTCATAAGGACATGTAAATGTTGATTTCTCCTTATCCAATGGGGCTATTGCAATTTGGTTATAACCAGAATATTCATCAAGAAAATAGTAATGGGAGTGCCTTGCTAACCTGTCCAACATTTGGTTAATGAAAAGTAGAGGAAAATGATCATTTTTGGTAGCAGTGTTAAGTTTCCTATTAATGCATACACACTCTCCATCCTGTCCACGGTTCTTATAGGAATCAATTCATTCTTCTCATTTTCGATCCAGTGAATGTACATGGGACCCACATGTATTGGGCTCACGAGGACTATCTAAGATTTTTATATATATATGACTGCATTTATCCATTTGATTACTTCTTTTATTTGTATTTCATTCTTTAGTTCAGCCTTCTCTGATGTTATAGAGGTTCTAGCATTCTCCTCAGCGGGATCTTGTGCATACAAATTGAAGGGCTGGAGTCCTTTTAAATCTTATAGACCAAGCTATTGCTTCCTTATATTTTATGAGAGTGCTCCAACGGTTTTGCTCTTCGGCCTAGTTAATCCGGCAAATGATAGCGAAACCATTTTTCCCAGTTGCGAAGCTATACTTTAAATGTTCGAATTCCCTTGAGTATTAAACCTTGAACTTTGTTTCTCTTGGCAACTTTTCATCTTTGCTGGATTTTACACTACTTTGTTTTCTCGACATTGAATATTGAATCTTTTAATTTAAAATTGGAGTTTAGAATTTGACTTCGAGATCTCGAATGTTTAAAATTCCTCTCATTCTCATTCATTCAGATTACGAAAAATTAAATCGTTAATTGAGTTCAAGCCCATTAAAATTTTTGTTTCTACAATTTCATAGTCGACCTTCACGAGATTACGGTTGTTTCAAGCTGTGATTGAGATTGAATTTTGCTTCCATCTCGACCCAGAAGTCGGTTCCGCACATCAATCAATGCTGCTCCTATTGATAAGAACGGTCTTCTCATGTGATGGATATTTGTCTTCTCCCTATATTAATGACTACAAGTCCTTTGGAAAGATACACCATATGATCAACACATCTTCAGGATGCCTCGAGATGAGCCGAAATCCTGTGCCATTTGTAGGATCATGTTTGTGGGATTTGAGCTCCCCTAAATAATCTTTTGCTGTAGACAGGCATCGAGTTGATGCAGCCTGAGAATCACACAATGCTTTCCCTTGACACATCCCAGTTTGCAAGGTATAGTGAAGCTGCATGGATCCTGCATTTTCTTTGGTAGGTCTTGAATCCGCTTTGCTTTTGTAGTTGCTAAATAGGCTCTTTGCATCCCTTCTCAGTGTCTTTGCAACAACAAATATCTTTCATGAATTTGCATCTTTGAGGCATCGGGTTAATGCCTTTGAGAAGGAATGTTGATCTCTATTCTTAAACATGTTTAAGAATCTAGAGAATTGCTATCTAGCTTTGTTTTTGGAATCTTTGAGGAATGGGTTCCGAGGATTGGCTAGCTTCTTCCTTCTTCCCCAGTGCTTGACTGACTATGTTGTTTTCTATCTTTCTCGTGGTTTTGAGCCCGAATTGCTCTCAAGTTCATCTCGATTTCTACTTGTTTTCTTCCTTAGTGTCCCTCTTTTTCACCTCTCATTTCATCTAGCTCTTTGCCACTTCTAAAAATTTACTACTATCTGATCCTTTTAGATTCTTTCTAAGTGTCACTTGAAATGAATCCTTAGGCTCTTCACGCCTGACTTGAGCGGTTGCCTGTCACGTATCTCGATTCTTCAAGGGCATTGGTGTTTATGCAAACATGATGTGTTTGCTAAGAAGTTCTCAAGGTTAGAAAATTTCTTTTCATGCAAATTCAAAATCCTTTTGTTTTCTAACATGAAATGAAGCATCTGATCAAATGATTAAGTCCTTTTCGACAGTAATCCTCTATTGTCCCTCTCGCTTATTTGTTCTTGGAACTGAAATTTGAGGCATAATCTGCCCGGTAATTACATCCCGAATTCACAGGGCCCTGTCTCCTCCACCATATGAAAAGTTTTTCATGGTTCCTCAGTCTTTGGTGTATAGTGTGTTGGCAAGTTAAGGGTTATGCTTGATGATAGCTATTTTCTCATTACATACTTGGTATCCTCGACTAGTAGAGACTTTTTCATCAACTAGGCTAACCGTCTTCCAATTCTTTCTTCTCTTTGCTCCCACTTCATGTGCAGCGTGCATTCTTCTTTCATTGTTTCCAGTTTGTTCATAAACTACGTCAGCATTCTATGGGTCATTCTATCAAGTCCTAATAAGACCACTTTACCTCGATCTTCTTGCTCTGGTAAATGGAGCCTTGTAGTTGCATTTGGCCATGTCTTCAATCGGTTGCCTTGCCTCCTCTCCACTTCTTCTTTTAAAAGCTTTCCACAGTGGGATCGTATTATACCTGCGGAGGTGTAATTCATAGCGTGATAAGAAATGTCCATCTGAGTGGTCAGATATATTTTGGCATATTTTTAACAGTCTCTTGAATCTCTCCCATGCAATGTAGAGACTCTCATCTCCCCTCTGCTTGAAGAAAATTATTTCTCCTCTTCTCTCAGTAGTGAGAGTTGGAGGAAAAAACCTGCTCATATAGGCCTCCACCAATTCTTCCCAGTGTTCGCGTCCGGCAATAGATCAAACCGTATTTGCCTACCACATCTCTCAATGAAAAGGGGAAGAGTTGCGAAGCAGTTACATCTAGTCTCACCCCATTCAGCTTGTTTGTGTTTGGCCACCCTTGAATCTCCCGGATGCTCATTAGGATCTTCGGAGGGTTGACTGTAGGCGAGTGATGTTGTACTCAAATGATGCATGGGAGAGATTGAGGCTGTTAAAAGATGCCTTATGCGTGGGATGATCTTGCTGAGATGGACATTTTCTATCATGCTATGAATTACCTCAGGGTATAATTGATGCATCTGATATGGAGATTTTAAAAGAGAAGTGCTTAGGAGGAAGGGCGGATGATTGAAGACTTTGCAGATACAGCTATAAGGCTCATCCCGAGCTTTAGGGAGCAACAACGAGGTTGGAAAGTGATTTATTGGACTTGATAGAATGACAGCCATAGAAAAATTTGGATCTGATTATGAACAAATTGGGAAGCAATGAAAGAAAAATGCACCTGCTTTGCACATGAAGTGGAATGAGTAGAAGAAAGAATTAGAAGAAGTGCTGAGACGGTAATTGAAGAACCCTACCAAGTTGAGAGACCAAGTATATGAATGAAGCAAAGAAGTTATCACTTCAAACCCTAACTAACTTACCAACACATTTATTTTCAGCATTGAGAACCATGAAAGCTTTTCATATGGTGGAAGAACCTGTGAGGCCTAGACACAGGCCAAATTACCATCGAAGCTTATTCGACCAGGGTTCTAAGAACAACAACTGTGAGAGAACTGATAAAGGAGATTATCATGGTAAAGGATAAATCCTTTGAAGATCCAAATGCTTTATTTAATGTCAGAAAAATAAAATGATTTTGAATTTGCATGAGAAAAATTTGCTGAACGAAAATTTCAAGCAAACACAAGCGAACGACATCTAATCACACAATGAGAAACTTGGAGACTCAAGTAGGGCGTAGCCTTAATAAGTGTACATTTCCTAGTAGTGCGAGATCCGTCAAGATCTCACAACTACATTAAGAGCCCAATGATGAATTGCGAGGGAAGCAAGAAGGTGTAGAATGACATGCACAGGAATTGGATTAATGAAGAATAGCTAAGACTAGAAAAGAAAACAAAGAGAATTATTGGAACTGAAGACACTCTGCAGCCTGTGTTTAGCTAAGGACATTAAATTGAGCAGCTTCTTAGGAGGCAACCCAAGCAGGAATTTTTATTTTTAAGTTTTAAATAGTTTGATTAATTCAGTAGAATTTTGTGTATTTGATGTTTTAGTTTAATCTATTAGTAGTTTTATTTTAGTTGTTGATTTTTAGGACAATGAAGCAAAATTCAAGAAGATCCTTATTAGCCGGCCTGCTTGTTTCAAAAGAAAATATGAAAATGACCTCAAGGGAATATTCTAATTCCACTGGCTTTGTTTTTAATGATAATGCATATCTGAAGTTTGGGGGGAATGTTAGCATGTTTGAATAAAAATATATTCCAAATATTTGGGTAAGGCATATTGAATTAAGAAATGAGATGAGTGTTCATACTTGAATTGAAGAATTTTGATTGTTTAAATAAGTTTTCATACTTATGTTCAAATGAGTATGTGTGGATGTAGGTTGTTTTTAATGTTTATGAAAGCTGAGAAAGATGAAATTTGAAAACTTGATTAATGTGTGACAAACTTTTTCACGTGTGTGACACAATTAGATAGGAAGCAAATTGAAAGGAAGTTTATGTCGCAACACAATTCTCCAGTGTCCCGACATAAATTCAAAAGACCCAGCAAGGAAATGTCGTAACATTTTTATTACGTCGCTACATTGGCCAGGCTTTGTCTCGAAAAATTTTAAGATTGTGTCGCGACAACTATTTTTGTATGTCGCGACAGAGCATTAATGATAAAACAAACCCTAGGGAAGTATTGTCACGACATTTAATGTAGAGCACAATAAACCAGTTGGCTTATAAATAGAAAATTTTTGAAAGGTGAAAATTGAAGAGCCACTTTCAGTAAACTCTCAACTCGCCTTCTTTACTCAAATCTCACCATCTTATTCCCTAAAACCCTCAGAGTCTAAATCCTACCTTACCATGTTTGATCCACACCTCGATTCAAAGCCTCAATGAAATCATAAGAGTATACCTGAGATGGAAAATCAAACAAAACAAGATTCTCAAGTAGTAGCTATGCAAGTTGAGGACAAGGATGATGAAAATGAAAAGCAACAGCAAACAAGAGAAGAATCAAGAAAAATAAATAAGGGAGTAGATGAAGCTAGAGTAGGGAACTTTATTTCGTAAAAGGCGCCACTTTAATGGAAATGCCTAAGGACTGAGGTTTGGTCGCCGAAAGGGGGTTCAAAAAAGTTATCTCTCCTTTTGTTGAAATGTTGGAAAAGAGAGGATGGCAAACATTGGTGAACACAAAGAACCCGTTATGCTTCTTTAGAAAGAATTCTTGCGAATATGGTAGAGAAATAAGGAAAAGAGAGGCATGTCGAGGACATCGTGGGTAGAGTTCGCAGAGAAGAGATAAATAGATTATTCGCCTTGGCAAAAAGAAGGTTCAAGCTCAAGAAACAACTAAAGGAACCGTAACACCAAAAATAGTGACCTACTAATCTACCGAAAAGGAGAATGGAAAGGGACAAAGAAGACCCCTTTTAAATCCATTGCCAAAGGAGACCGACTAAAGAAGCCAAGGCATGGTTCTATTTACCCGGCCTGGTCTTAGCAAGCCATCTAAGCATCTAAGCACAAAGGAGAAGAGGAAGCAATCCTTCTTACATTGAAGGGTTAATAACAAGATAAATGTGGGAAAAATTATTGAAAAACTGGCCTTAGCTACCTCAAAGCAAATGCAGGGGATGATCTCACACTGAGCCACAATAAATCCGTAACACTCCGTATCCAAGGGGGAGCGATAACACTAGGATCATGAAACCTACCCTGCAGCCTCCTCCGACCTTAACAGGTATAACTAAAGGACCAAAGAACATAGGGAGGGGCAAGGAAAAAGAAACATAAGAAGAAAAGGGGAATGAAGGGTGCACTGAACCAGAACAGTGCGGAAGCCAAACTCCAATGCAACTGTGGCTCGTGGTGCGCTTCATAGTCAATTCGAAATCGCATCCCGTAGCCGAGACAAACCAATCAAGAACAAGCCGAAAAGTTCCCGCAAAATTGCAACTGGGCGTGCACTGATAGAAATGTTGATGTCTATGCATAAGAAATGAAGGAAAGTATATAATCGCTAAAGACAATGCCTTCGCCGTGGATGAGTATTTTGATGTAGAGCTCAAAAGAGCAATTTAATTTAGGAGGATGCATCAAGAAAAAGGGATGAAGAGTGGAAAGTAGAAATAGATAAAAGGGACACAGAGGAGGAATGGGCTTCTCAGAGAGTAGAGACAATGCCCTAAAGGCAAGCATGGACTCAAGATATAACAATTGCATGAAAAGTCTAGGACATTGCAAACAGAGTTTTCGCTTGATGAACTATGAAATAATAAACAATAGGACACTCCTGGAATCTCTAGCTACGTGAGGTGTTAAGAACTTAATGAGAGCAAAATGCCAAAGATCCTAGACTCGGGCGATGTGGGATGCTGTCCAACAAGAAGAAGATACCCCCCGCCTATAATCCGAATCTCACTATAATTCTACACTATAGTCCCCTAGGGTGACTGCACCCACCTATACCCTTATACTAACCTAGATCTGGCCGAGCAGTCCTTTTGCACCTTGTACGTAAAAAATAATAATAATAAATTCTAGTACATCAGGAAGAAGTAACTCACCCTAGTAGAGGAGGTGGAAGAATATCTAAGGATGGAAGTAGCCAAAGAGAGGGCTGCAAGGAATAAAAAATGAACAATACCCTACATTTTCCATCTCCTCATCCTCTTTGTATTCAATGTCCATTCATCAAAATAATAAATAAAATAAAGAATTTTTTGAAAATTTTTGTGTTCATTTAAATCTTGATTGATTGGTATGTTTTGATTAATTTTCTTTTGCTTCATGATTTGCATTTACTTAGTTGAATAAAGGAAAACAACAACTACCTATATCAAATTGTTTAATCAAGGTAAAAGATGTCAGTTGAATGACTTTATTACACCGTGGTTGTGTTGTATTGTTGTGAGCTAAATGTGCATGATCAAAAATGAACTCCTCTTTTACTTGATTAAAAACAACACAATAGCAAATTTCAAAGCAAAACAACCCTTTGATAGATGCATTGAATTGGAAAAGGAAGTTGCAAGTTTAGCCAGAATGAAGTTGAATGTTCAGATTTATGAAGATGTACTCAATAGGAAGAACAATAAGGCTTTTGAGATTGTTTGTGTAAACAGTAAGGTCAATAAAAATCCTGAAAAACAATGCATATGGTCAAAGTGAGTCCTTAACAAATTGTGAAACATTGGGTGATGATCTTATGGGTTCATTCACGTACCAAATAGTCCAATGTCCTAGAACTTGTTAGATTATTAGCCAACGTGGAAATCCTAGCAATACTAATACTAACGTGAAGTGATATAGCCCTCCCGGAAGCCTGAGCCTTTCAAGCCTACCCTCATAATATGCAAATAACAAAGCATACACTCTAGTTCCAAAATTGAGCCAAATTGTCTAATATCTTCATTAAACCAAAGAATTAGAGGCCTCAAACCCTTCTTTCCCTTTGGTCGCCAGAATCCAACAGTAAAGAACCCTTTATCGCCTGTGCCCCGTGAAAGTTAACCTCAAAATGCGTAAAATGACAAAGATTGTGGAATGTTATTTTGATTTGAAAGGAAAACAAGAATGAAGGGATGGAAAAGAAGAGAACAAATGTGAAGGAAGTGGAGGAGAGGAATGTTAAGAAGAAGTCAAAGGGTGTAAACTGTCAAATTGGAATAAGTTTTGTCTTGGCCTTTCGAACACAAAGCTCATGTGGGTGTTTCAACACCTAGCACTTAACGCCAACTCGGTATGAGAGCTACTAAACCAAAAGTTCTCTAAGAGTGGTAAAACCCAAAAAGGCAAAAACATCAGACTATTCCTAAAAATATTTGACAAGTAAAAAGAAAAGAAAAAAGGGCTTCTATCCAAAGGGAATGAATTGATAAGAATAACAGAGAAAATAAAATTACCAAGATGAGAGTAAGCAGATACATCAAGATCAAGCGAGGGAATATTTCTTTCGACATCGCTGAAAAGAAAGTGGATAAAGGGATAAAGACAAAGATGCAAAATTGAAGATTGAATCCGGTAATTTTTAGCCTAAATTTCTCCAATTATCCAAATTCAATTACCTAAGCCAAACTTTACAAGCCTAAAAGACCTAATCGACCCTCAAGGTCAGATTGGCCACATTAGTGGAGATTAATATGAAAACAAGCATAAGGAAACTGCAAATGATATACAAGCCAATAACCGTGTAGTCCCAGAATATTAGCTGGGATTTTGCCAAGGAGAAAGGGAAAGAAGACCATCACACACTCACAGATCGCATGCTGAACCGACCGAATTGTTTCATACTCTCAAAATCATTAGTTTGTTTTGTGACAAGAATTGAAAATTCTTCCAAATCTTGAATTGAAACTAAAATTTAAACCATGCTACAATCCAACTTGTTTCAATTCAGGGAAGTTGATTCAACAAAGATTGCAAGAGAAACAAGAAAAATGTCCTTTGCACAAGATGAATTGCTCTGGCATTGCAACTATCTTTCGCTAGTATGATGCCAAAAAATTTCAAGAGTTAATAATGATGAGTTTTCCTAAAAACTTCCATTTTTTAATCCATTTTTCTTGGGTATTTATTAATAAGGATCATAAGATGTTTTAATGCCAAAATCATAATATTCACCAAATTCTTAGTGTTTTTTAAAAATATTTTTAATTCAAAAAAGAGGAAAATTTTTAAAGAAAGAAGCAGATACAGAGCCAACATGCGCCAAATACCCATCACGCCCGCACATGCAACTTGTAGTGTCGCTGACAAACTTCCAAGTAAGAAAATAATAAAGCAAAGGAATTATGCTCACGACAATACTCTCCGTCGCAACACAAAGGTCCCGAATATTGATAGCGAGTTCCGTCGCGATTAAAAGACAACATGTCACTTCATTTAAAATGGGAAGAATCTAATGTAAGTCGGTTGGAGGATGAAAGAAAGTTTATGATTGCGACAAGGTTTTTCAGCAATGGAGTCAATACCTGAAGAATTTGTTACATAAAGAAGCTCCTCACAAGCACAAATGAAACAAAAGAAGCATAAATTCCATCATGATAAGTGGGACCCGCGTGTCACACTAAGTGGATCTATGTCACGACACCGACATATTGGTAAATAATGTAAGCTTGTTGGAGACAAAAATAGTTTGAAGAAAAGATCTCCGTCGCGACAAGGTAATGTATGTCGCGACCGAAAGAAGGCGATACGCCACAAAGCGATATGTCACAACGTCAAGGAAGAAGAAATCTAGTCATGAAAAGATGAAAACAAGCAAGTCGCGCATGTGATTCTTGCTTAGTGAACTGACCTGGTAGCAATAAAAGAATCCAATGTGGCAACATACTTCAAGCTAAAGAGATGTTTCTATGTCGTGATAGAAATCTTAAGGTCGCAAATTACGTAGATGTCGAAATCGATAAACAAGGCTGGGCGACACTTTTCTATGTCACACAAAGATTCCAACATAAGGAAGAGAGTCCGTTGCATTAGGGATGGCAATGGGGTGGGTTTGGGATGGGCACCCCTATCCCATACATGTCCTAAAATATTTAATTATTTCCCATCCCCGTCCCAAACCCGAGACTGGGCGGGGTCCTCATTCCTATCCTCGATTATAATGCCTCTTAGGGATCCCCATAATTCCGCCCCGCCCCGCCCCTCGAGTTCCGGCTTAGGGTTCGGCCGATTCGGTTCGGTTCAAGTTCGTGTTCGGGTTCCTTATACCATATACATTTCAAATAACCCAAAAATTATTCTCATAATAGGGAAATCACATAACACAAATTATGCTTTATAAGAATAACCAAAATACAAATTTTATGCTACGATATCCTCGAAAAAGACAACTCAAATCAATTATCATAATATTATGCCAAATACATATTTACTAACTCAAATTTATTTCCGTAGATAGATGAAAACATTATTATTATAAATTATAAGAATATCTAGAATATATAATCAGACATGATATTCCTGGAAAAAGACTGATAAAAAAATCACTATTCAAGTCATTATGCCAAATACATTTCTAATAGCTCAAAAAATTTCCAAAGTAGGATAAACACATAATATAAATTAACTGTAATATAAATTGCAATACACATTCCTCGAAAAGACCATAAAAATCAACTGGTCATGGTCATTATGCCAAATACATTTCAAATAGCTCAAAATGTACTTCCGTAATGTAAAGCACTATTAATATAAATGCTGCTTTTACAAGAACTGAATATAAATACTCATATAATATTGCTTGTAAATTTTGAAAAAGACTATCCAAATCAATGTTCTCATGAATGACATCCCAAAGTGCATCTTTAATACTAAATTTTCTCAAAAAAGAGCTTATAGCAAATTGCTCCATTAATATAACAACATTAAACAAAAGGACATTTCCAAATATAAAATTGTTGATAACACCAACACAAAAAAAAAAAGAAAACAAAAATAAATTGTTCTGTGTGGAATCTACATCCCAAAAGGAATCTCCAAGACTAGCTTCATCTCAAGAAAAGAGTTTTATAACATGAGTGCTTCACCATCTTCATCCATATTTGTGATATCAACTCCTAAAATTTAGCAATCAAAGAACTACCCAATATAAGCAAACATAATAGAAAGACAAGCAATTATATTTAAAGAAAATATAAAACATTCAGTTGAAAAATAAATTACTTCCACTTTTATCTCAACAAAGAGCCTATAGCATGAGTGTTTCTTCATCTTCATCCATACTTCTTGTGGAGATCAACCCATACAATTAGCACAAAAGAATTACCATTATAAGCAAATATAATAGAGATATACAATTATATTTAAAGAAACATTAAACATTCATAAAGCTGGTAAGATATGAAATCTACTACTTCTCATTTCACTCCCAACCACCTCAGTGCACATTAATGCCTCCAAAGTATGGGGCAGTCCCATAATATATACTTGATAACATCAAACCACTCATGGGTACTACAAAGCCGACTCCGTATGCAACTCAGAGATATCATAATGACATAGATATCTCGAACAATCTTTTGTAAAGTTGGATACTTAATCCTATTTGTTTTCCACCAACCCAAAACATCGAAATCTGAAATCCTTGGTAAAATAGGCTCATCAAGGTAATAGTCTAACTTTGACTTCACACCACTTTCTCTAATAGTACTATGAACAAATAAATCATATTGAGAAAGTGGATCTTGTTCATCATAATCGGTGTCAAGATATTTTAAATCTGATTCCAAAGTTTTCTACCACCAATTTTAGAGTTTGATCGGGTAATTTAAAGAAAATTACAACATATTCGACGAATTTTCCAATCTCACTCAAAGCTTTAGACCCATACATTATCAGGAAATAAAACTCTAAAATCTTAATCTTGTATCTTGGGCCCAATACAATCACCACTGCCATTACAATATGACACCCACTCCAATACTTGTCAAATTTTTCCAACATACTTGATGCCATAGTTCTGACAACTTCATTTGAGCATATCAACCAATCATATATCAAGCTTATGACCACACACACTTTGATGAAAAAAGTATTTGCAGTTGGATAATTTTGTCCCAAGAACAACTTTGTTATATTATAAAAAACAATTTTAATCTTTCACAAATTTATTTTGCTAGACATTCCCTTCCTCCTCCGATTAAGACCATAGTGTAGAGTTTCTCACGTTGCTTCAAACGTGGGAAGACATCTTTATAGGCTATAACTATTGACAATGAAGGATCCCGACCCGGATTAACCTCATGAACCTGAGGGGACCTCCCGGCACTCCAACATATATAGATATTTTTCCTCAAAACATTTAAATAAAATCCATGATGTTTAACCCCTTTACAATCCTTAACATATTTTTAGAAAAATAATGCGAAGTGAAGTGGTAAATTTTCTTTTCTTTTCTTTCCTTTTTTTTTCAAACACTTAGATTTTATTTTCGTAAATTCCACTTTGCAGTTTCCTCCTGCTTTTCTGACTTTCCCATGTCCCATAAACCTCATAAAAGCATTTAAAACACTTCCTCTAAACTTAAATTTTCAACTTCCATATTAGGACTCCTCGTCCACAACCCAATCAAACACAATATACACATACACATATACATTTATTTACTCAAATCATCAAAACATTCAAACCTTTCTTCAATTCCATGCACATTTTATAAAAATTTGGGCTTCGAGTCTAGTTTTTCCATCGCCTACGTACCTCGTCCACCGAGGGATCAAAGCCCACTTAGTTCCTTTTCAAACTATATACAAAATACAGAGCATGACAAAAATATTCAACATATACAATATGCAAAAAAAAAAAAAAAAATATTTATGCCAATGCAAATTACAAATATTATCTCGATGGTCTGACTCATCGCAAGCAGGATGTCCTACCGCGCGCACCTGGCTCCTGGGCTCTTGAAATGGTTTTGAAACATACGAAAAGAATGAGCAAGGAGCCCAAAGGAGTGTACATTTTCATTAAGATAACATTTTCAGTATATAGCAAAGTAATAAATACTTATACAATTAAAAATCCATTTATGCCTTAAACTTTCTTTCTTTCTTTATTTCTTTCTTTCTGATGGAACCCAGGGGATAAACACATCGAACAGTTTCCGGGTACTGACGGTGAGAGACAGTCTCATTCCAATATAACTAATTACGGGTCATGAGAAACTCACGCTTTGCATGGTTCCAAATATAAAGACTTTATCACGTGTAAGGATATTACTCTAAACACCTATTTCCCTCCCTCGCTAGTAACCCATAACTTTACCCCTCTAACCCTTACACGCCTTAAAGTACCTCGCCGATATCAGTCATAAACAAACTACATAGGTTAAAGTAACCATCAAGAAACATTTCTTCAAAATACACGAAACCATTTAAATACTTTACTTTATCATTAAACACATATGCATTCTTTACACATTTTTAAACTTTCATAATGCCTTAACATAGTGGTGATACATATTTAATATACATATATAAACATTTACATTAAACTTTTCATTTTAACATTAAAAATCTTTCACTTTAAAACTCCACTTTCAAAATCGGCTTACACTCGCGCCCACCAATCCCGCTGCCTCCCGTCGACCCCGTTTCCGTCCGATAGTCCTTTTCACCTTTTCAAGAAAACCACACCACATTAATCATAAATCTACTTTAATCCACCATACATTCATTGTAAAGTCAAATGAACAAATTACCCTTGAACAAATAAAAAGCCCCTAACAAAAAACCACTCATTTTGGCCAACCTTTTCCCAACAATACCTATAGACTTTATGACTCCAAAAATTATTCAAAAGGTCTTCAAATTATGAAACTCTTTCAAAATCAGTCCATATATTCAATGACATCTCTTTAAATTTTAAATTTAAAATTCCTTCTAAGACCTCAAACTACAACACAAGTTACAAAGATGTTTTGATGCCAATTTGGTTAACTCTCGAATCACCGCAATGTTATTCTTGGATTTCTTGGGGTCTTAACTCCATAAATTGGAAATTTTTTCTTCACTCATTTGAAGCTATGGTTATAAGGTTTCTTTTCCAATTGGAATCACCCAATTTGGATCACCAAAACTCAAGTTATTGTATTTTACATCTAGATGACTCAATTTGGCAGAACAGAATCTGCACATAGCTCCACTTTGACAAATTTTATGGGCACTTTGGGGTTACAATTTGCATGCACTTCCTTCAGATAACTTTTTCCCCTAGAAGTCTATTTTACCCAGAATTTTTAATCACTCAATTGGGATGAGTGAAACTCCACTTATGGCCAAAACACTACAACCATACCCAAAACAGAAAGATAATCAGTGAGCTACAATTCCAGCCTCACCTCAGTCCGTATTGGGAGCCTTATAGCTAATTTGCTCTGGTCCCTTCTATACATCATGTAGCCCTTATATCTTAAGTATTCTTACCAATTAGGCATTCAACACCATTGATGATTCTAACTTAATCTGGCAGCCAAAACAAAACAGGGGTTTTACATAAATTTTGACAGCATTCCCTTTACTTTTTACAACATGATCTTAATGCCCTCCTCAATTCAAACTTTCTTTTCTAACCAATTCCAATGCATTTCTAGAGTTAAGATTCACCCTAAAAACACATGGAAATTACCAAACTACCCTTGACCCTCTCATTTCCATTTTGGCCGACTATGCACAAACCATATTCAATTTTGTTCTTCCATTTTTCTTCACTTAATCACTCAAACTCAACAATGCCTTATACCTCAATTCATGTCCCCTTAACCAATTTCATACTATACAAAAATTCAATGATCAAACCCCTAACCATTCACTCACTTATTTTTCAAACCCTAACTAATCCATTTCTTTCTCAATTTCTATCAAAATCAATGATCTCAACCTTAAATACCCCACCCTAACATCCATACAAGCAAAATCAAAGCCTTTAAAGATTTAAAACATAAAACTAACCTTCTCCCACCATTAAACTTACTGCTTTTGGGTTTCCTTGGCTTTTCTCTCTTGCTACCACTTGGAAATCACTTGAAGAGCTTGAAGAAGAAGAAAAATCACATCTTACCTTTGCTCCACCTTAGCCTCCACTGTTTTCTCCCTTCTTTCTCTTTTCTTCCCTTTCTTTTCTCTCTTTTCTTCTCTTTTTTCTCTCATGGCCGAGCGCCCTTCCTCTATTTGAGCAAAGTTCAACTTTTTGAATTTTAGACTTTATCCTTCACACTTGCCAAAATTGCAATTAAGTCCCTTTGAATTTAGCTTTTTAACTTGCTGACTTTTGCCAAATGCAGCATTTTGAGCCCATGAAATCTCATTGGTCCATTCTCATGATATTTTAATCATAACTTCAGCTTATTAAGAAAATTTTGATCGCTCTCACAAGAAAATATCTCCTTATAGTGTATTTTATCTCGCCTACCTTTATATCGCTTTTATAATGACATGTCAAAAATATGCCTGCGTCGCTCTAAACTTCAAATCGACTCATGAAATATTCTAATTAAATCCTTCACATTGGATTCCAAGCTCGACCAATCGAACCCTGATTTAAAAATCATTAAAATCAGAATCCTGACAATACAGATATTATCCGAATTACATTCGATCGCCTCTAAAACTATCCAAACTGACTGCTTCAGTTTCGTAGACTTCATGATTATTTCCAGACATTTTCGTATTTTGGCCCACTTCCGGTAACATCGTAATACAGTTCGAATTTCAAATCCGAAATCACTATTCACTTAAATCTTCAATTCTCTTCTAATTATCAGTTCAAAGTCATAGTAACTGAAATTTTTCAAAATTCTCTCTCGCAAACCTCACATCCACTATAATAAGAAAATCACTATTCCCAGGGGGCATTCGTGAAAATTCTTCTAAAAATTTCACTTTATGCCCAAATGACGTCCTGCTTTCTAAATTCTAATCTACTCCTCGTTTGATATCATCGACCTCTAATCAGTTCAAAACTACTATTATAACATTCAATCAGCCAGGGTTTTACAGACAACACGGGCATTCGCGGGAATTCCATCGTGTTCTACAATCAAGACATAATTTATTACATGGAATTGGCACCGATTTGAAGCTTTCTGCACCTTTAAACTTTCCACTCTCGATGGTCTTGCTAACCAAAATGCAAACACCGCCACTGCTTAATTTTTTCAATTTCAACTTCAATGACATCTGCACCTTCCTTCTGGCCAAAACTAAATTCAAAATATGTGTTGCACATCGCATGTGAAAGACTTTTCATTCAAATTTAAAAGAGAATTGTTCATGATAAATTTCTCGTAGAATATCGGAATCATACCATCATCATTGAGCGCTTATCACCGCTTGACAGATATTTTTCTATCCATATTCCAATCCAACAAAAAGTCCAATAAATCGTAAAGAATTTCTTTCAGATGAGGAGGAGGCATGTGTATTAAAATCTAGAAAAAAAACAAATATAGAAAACATAGTATAAATAAGTCATATCATCAATGACAAAATAAATAAAATTGAAAGTTAAACAAATATCATATCTAACCTTACAAAAACGATGGAAAAGAACCAAGACGCGACTAATCAATGCGCAAAGAATGTGTTCATGGTGCCTTCTTTCGTCGATGTCCACATACGCCTGTTATAGCAATTCTGGTTTCATGTTTTTCCAAGTAGCTGCTCATTTTCCCTTTCTCAACATCATAAATTTTCATTATGCCATCCTTAATTGTATTGCGGGAGACCATTTTAAACAAGGGTTGCAAGCCATCAAGTAAAATCTTTAAACGTCGCATGATCAACAATTGAGTAAGGATACTCATGCAATATAATCGCATCGAGCAAAGCTTCTCTTCTCAGATATTTTGATCAAAATGTGAAACCTCCAATTTGTAAATCGCTCCACAACCCTCTCTCTCTCTACTTCTAACAAATTTGTTGCATAATATCAACATTTTTTCGTTTATACCTATCTAAATGGACAATAAACGTTAGTCCCATTCTTACTCTCCCATACCCTTAAGTCTTTGAATTACTAATGCTTACAACAAAGATAACTCATTCCATCCACTATGACTTTCTCAAAACTATTCCAACAACTCGATGTTAATTTTCTTTTCTGGATAGCAATGTCACACCAGTAATTGAGTTACTACTTGTAGCTACATGAGAACTCGCCCGTACGGACAAATTTTCTACTTCTTCAATGCCGCTTCGATTGCTATTCGAATAATTTGAAAATACTGACTAAAAATTTTTCTCTCGTATTAATAGACAAATATTGAAAAATTGAATGCAAATGAGCATGACCTTAAACACCACCATATTACTTTCTCAAATAATACATTCAAAAACCATGTTATATTCACAACCACACATAAAAAGAACCGTGAGAACAAAAAGAAACAAGCAATGAACACAAAAATGTCAGCCACAACATAACACAATTACATTTTTTTTTTCCTTTTGATAAGAAATTTTGAAAAGCTATCGTTTGATAAAATCAAAGTATGGTAGGAATAGTGTAATAACCTGATAAAATGTTGTTGTTACAATCCTCGCTCGCTTCAAGGTAATCTAAGTACACCTGTCATAGTAAAACAAGTAATCAATAAAAATAGCAAACCAAACAAACCCTTATGATACATGCATGGTACAGGACAAATTTTGATTCAGATTGTCATAAATTAAAAAACCCTTATTAGTCTCGAGAAGCATATTTTGATTCAGATTTTGAAAAACAAAACCACTCCAACCTCACCTGGAGTGAAATCGTTTCTAATAACCCTAGGGTTACACCTATGAATAGCCTAAGAGGCGACACGGTTCTACTCATTAAGCCCCTACTAAGACAGTCTCCTCATTTTAACAAGTCGCCCATGCAATCCACCCTTCTGAAATGGGGAGGCCCGCCCTCTGAAGCTTAAAATGCAGATCCCGATTCTCAGCTTTTATCGATTCAAGCTTTTTACCTAAAGTTGGGTTCATGTTCTTGATGGTCTCAGATCCCGACTACGATGAAGATAGAAAGGATGTGCAACCCATTCCTTACCGCCTCAAGCATAGAAATCCGGAGATTGTTAGAGATTCCTGCAGGCACGATGAAGCCAAGCTTACTGTGGATCATCCGAGAAGCGGAGTGTAGCTAGGGTTCGGGGCTGAGAAATGAGAAAAAGCAAATCGTTGATGGAGAGAGAACGGAGTGGAGGCGTGGAGCTGTGGTTAGGCAAAAAGAAAATGAGTTTTTTGAGTATATATATATATATATATATATATATATATATATATATATATATATATATATATATATAGGCAGCAGGAGGTATATATATATATATATATATATATATATATATATATATATATGTTATATATATATATATATATATATATATATATATATATATATATGGTATAGTATTACTTACCAATTTAAAAATATATAACAAAGGGGTATATTAGGTAATTCTCAGATTCCCGAGGCATGGTAACTAAAATCCCGACATACCCCCGAACCCGTAGCCTGCTTTTGTGGAAGGTACCCATACCCGTCCCATACCAGAATATAATATTTCCATACCCGTCCCAAACGGGGAAGGTACCCGAATTTTCCCGTCAACTTGCCATCCCTAGTCACGACATAACAAACTGGGTCGCGATATGTTGCAAGATCAAAATGAAGTTGTAACAAGAAAGCAAAGCAAGTGGAGATTAAAGACTGCTGGTTACAAACTTTCCTCGGGTCACGACAAAAATGTCGGCTACCATGCAAGAAAAAATTGTTGCAACAAGAACTAAACAGACATGTGTCGCAACATAAACACTAGGTCACGACACCAATTTGAAGAAGCTGCACAAAAACACTATCGCGACACAATTGTCGATGTCGTAACATAACTATTCCAGTAACCACACATAAGATTGTCACGAAGACAACGCATGTAACGACAAACCTTGCAAGTGGTATGTTGTTAAAGAAAGCCAAAAACGACAGAGGAAACTCCGTCAGTGATGTAAATGAATATGTCAAGAAAATAATACTGCTGTGTGGTGTAATTCATGAAACTTTGTTTGATCGAATCCAAGTTAAGGAAGACAAGTGAAGCAGGCCATGATAAGACTCATCGCATGCCGCAGAATGCAGACTCCGCGATAAAGATTTAAAACTCTGTCGCATCAACACTTTCAAGTCGCGACAAAGAATGCAATCTGGGCCAAAATTTTGGGGATCCACAATGTAGCCTCGAATTTAGGGCCAAAACTTATGGGGCTCTATAAATAAGAACAATTTGAGGAAAGTGAGGTAGTCGATGAAAACAAGAGCATCCTGTGGAGTCACACAATTTTGTATTATATTTTTCTTTTTTATTTTCTTTTATTTTTCTTTTCTTCGTAGATTAGATTTAACGTAGAATTTCAATTTGTTTACTAGACTTGAAACAGTGAATTGTTCATAAATTTTGAAGTTGAGTTAAATTGTTGAAGATCAATTTCGATTACTGTTTGAATTTAATGAAATCTAGATAAAAGCTAGAATTCATTTCTTTCGCTTGATTACGCTATATTTTGAAAGTTCCTTATTAGTATTTCAATGTTCACCGGTGGATTCAGCTTTTCGAGAAACACAACTCGGGCCGGGTTATACGATGTTAGTTGAAGTGGTATTTTCTCGGCATTAATTAGAAAGAAATTTCGGGTTGGGAGTCTTGGAAAATTATTTGAATGGTGATGTTCATTAGTGAATTCCCAATATTAGAAACTTATACCCATAAAATAACTGTTTTCTAGCTCTGATTTCAAGGAGGCCTTTGAGTGGCACAGAGTTGGAGATTCCTAAGAGCATGAGGCATTACTTTGGGGTATGTTAGACTATTATTGAAGAACTAATGAGCTCAAAAAGATTACTTAGATAAATCATCAATTTACTCATGGTTTGAGAATTAGTTGAGAGATCTATGAATTTAATCAATTAGAGACCTCTCCTTGATTTGGAGGAATGATCTTGATCCTATGTTAGCATAGATCTAATCAAGGAAAGAGAGAACTCTTTAAGATATTAAGGATGAGACATCATTCATCTTGTAGAAATCTAGTAATGACCCCCGTCTCAGCTAAAAACTGGCCGTCATAAGAAATGTGGTATGAAGTATTGAAAAGAAAATACCTAGATCTTATAAAGAAATTCTGATTATAAGTAATTGGTTAGACACGTGTTTCAGAAATGAACATGACTCTCTAATCTGTGAAATGTATGGTTAAGGGAGAAATCCAAACTATACTACCTTGCCTCTTTGACAATTTCATATTCCAATTCCTGATAGAATAGAATTAGGTTATGTCATAGAATTGATAATTTCCTACGCATGAACCCAGTTGTCTACTTCCACAATTTGGTTCATTTCTAGTTTAAGTTTAGGATTTTAATTTTTTTCCTTCATTATAGATGTAGACATTTAAATAGTAGAATTCTTAGTTCAATTACCGAAACTTCTATGAAATGGAAGTTCAACATCATGGAGCTCGAGTAGTTGAAGTAGTTGAATCTTAGATTCTCTTCAATCTCTGCGGAAACTATATCCTGACTTATCAACTTTCTTTATTTATACGACTGCGGCACTTACAAAGATTATGACCAAACTGAAATCTTCAATAAATTTATTGACAAATCCATTTTTATTATGAGCATACAAGTTCTATTTGGTCTAAATAAGTTTTGATGCTTCTTTACTATGATTAGGTGGTGACATCTTCAAATAGCTAGAAGAAAATAAAAGCATTTAGTTATTTTTACTCCAAAAAGTTACTTTTTGAGATTTAGTTAAAGCTTTAGCTAGAGCATCTTTAGCAATGAGCATCTAAAATTTCATCTATCTTAAATCTATTCAAATTTTACCTCTTCTCTTCCTTAATAATTACATCATGTACCTTTCATTAATTTATATCACTTCATACACTGTAAATTTGATTTAAAAAGATAAATAAATATTTTATTAAAATTTAAAATAAAATAAATATTCAATTAAAAATAAAAATGGCCTTAAATATTTAATTAAATCATCAAATATAAATATAAATATTCAATATTAATCTTATATGCTGAAAATTTTCATGTTACAAATTATTAATTAATTTTTAAAAAATTTTACTCTATAAAATAATATATAACAAATAATTGGTCAACATATGTCAAAAAATAATGTGTCGGACGAATAGAGAAAAACTGTATTCCAACAAGGGATAAAGATTCCGCCGCATCAACCATTAACTAGTGGTTGTAAAAACGATAATCTCGGGCGATTAACATGTCAATCACTGACTTCATTAATCACATCAAGTCATAAAAGTCCATCCTGCCATCATTCACACGACACTCACCTGATCATCAAACCACCTGGGTCATAAAAACACACTGCTCTGACATTCAATGTGTCATCACCCACTGGTCAATCACATCTGAGTCAAAAGTCTGATAAAGCCATTATCCTATATATATCACCCATTGACTATCAACTGTCAAACACTGTCACTCTTTTGGCATGGATTTTCAAACACTAAAAGACCTTAAACATCATAAACTGAGAGATGTCCTCGTAATCTTTTAACACGATCAAAGGTTTTTCACCGCATCACAATGAAAAATTATAACTTCTTTAAACGCCTTCTTTGAATTAATCACTTCTTCATGAAGAAGAAAGAAAACACGCGGTCTACACAAACACTGTACAAAACACAAAAACCTCATAATAGTGTACGTTCTCTGAGATATAATCAAGTAGTAATACCGATATCGCGGATCAGTTAGTGGCCATTCCCTATCGCTAAATGATTACTCGTTGAGAATCCGGGCCACGGCGAAACATTATTTCCTCGTTGTGCGCTTCGTTTAAGTCGGCCTCGTTTTTTCTTAATTTACACGCTCCAATAAAGATGTAATCTTTGGCTTCGTAAAGAAGAAATGTCACAACATGCAGATAGTTTATCCGGTGAACAAAACGATTTGCTTGCACTTCGTGATGCTTGCATACTAGATGTCCGCGACCACTAGACTAGCATGTTAGGAATTGAGAGAGCACAACCATCAAGTGTGTCAAACGATTCTGCCAGGGGGTGGTAGAAATTTTTGGGCCTGAATATCTCAAATCCCCAAACGCAATGACATTCTGTGCGCTACGTAGTTAATCAACGTGCGCTTTCCCGGAATGTCATAGCCGATCAGAGGTGACAATAGAAAACTCGGCCCATAAGCATATCACTTAAATGTATACCGCCATGTCCACCGACCGACTATCGTGCCGTCGCCGCTCCCACGACTGCGGATATGGCATGCTTTTCGCATGCCGATCTAACAATGATATTAATGTACTCGACGCCCAACTGCTTGCTAACTTGCGAAGGATGGGCCCTTCAAGAATTATACCATAATGGGCAAATCATTATAATATATGGGATACTATCTCGCGTACGGTATATATCCAAATGGGCAACATCAGACAAATTCAATTTCTCATCCTCAAGAGTCGCTCACAAAATCTTGCAAAAACATGAGTTACATAAAGGATGTAGAACGCAGCATTGGGTGCGTTTAAGCCTGCTTTTCATCGCTCGAGGACTCCGCCGACTCGCATCATGAAGACTGACTTTATCATGAAAGCGTTGCATTATATTACACAACATGATATCCAGATTATACTTTGGATGACAATGGATCTGCTGCAATAGTTTCCGCAATGACCACTATGACTCATTAGGAACCAATGGCCCAGCTTGAAGTATTGGTACCGACACCTTTTGATCATTTTTTTACTGCCAAGAATCCGCGCCATTCGAGACCTGAACACCCACTACGCCTCCGCCAAGACATCATCAGACATCTATGGACACTACACGAAGCGTTATCGAGTGAATTTGCCTTATATTTTGATATTATGTTTTGTCTCACATGTCATGTTATGTTTTTTGAATGAAAATTTTAAGGTCGCACTTTAATCATTTTTACTACTAAAATGACATAGATAATTTGAATATTTCATTTTAAGTAAGTAGACAAAAATTGAAATTACATTGAAAATAAACAGCTAGTAATCTGTTTATACATTAAAGTTGGAGCTACTTGCATTTTTCATTGCTTTTTCCATAATCGCATGCTTACGTAGTTGATAATAGTGTCATGTTCAAATGCATATGCGTGTCTTTTTCCATAAATTCCGCACGATCGCACGCATCATCTACAACCTATCTGGCCCTTCCTAGCATCATATCTTCAAGACGCTCAATAACGCCTACAGACATCCTCCCTCCGTGCTTGCTCCTTCAATAATTGGAAGCTTTCGCTTCCTCATAAAATTCTTCTTTTCACTCGCCTGTATACCAATCTAATCAGATCCGAAATGAATTACTAGTATCTCGCTTGGACTCACCTTACTTTTCAGCTCGCTTTTGCCGCTTCTTCCCGGGGGTCTCTTCGAGAGCTAACTATTGTGATTGCTATATGGATTCCTGATCCGAGCCAGCAGATAGCTGTGTGTATCATGAGTTCCCTCATAAATGTGGAGCGGGCCTGGTTGCTTTCATGATATAATCATCCACTTATCACAAGATTTAAGCACCCTCCCAACAATGATCATAAATCCAAGGACTCCTAAGATCTCGCTTGAAACATATTCATACTGCGACACGCGTAAAATAAAATTAGAAATAAATAAAATTTTCATTAAAATATTTGTCAGAGAAAATTATGTAACACAGATAACTCCACCGCGCGATGCTCGTCCACTTTCATGGCCTATTTAAGCATTCCTACGGTGCGAGCATCCCACGCCTATTTGCGAATAACGTCGATTCTATCCCATTGATTTTGTACGTAACATAAAAACTGCGGGTGGGTCAACTGCCATTGGTCTCTAAAAACTCGCCATCACTCGATCCCAAAACTTTGATACATCGCCTGCCCACCACCCTGATTCGTTATATCATCCAAGATATGCACAAATGGCCACGCCTTCCCTCATTTAAGAGCATTTTCCCCGCCTACCCCAGATTAATGGTATGCCATTTTCCTACTACAAAATCAAACTTAAATTAAGTATGAATAACCTAAGGTGGAGAATTAATAAAACAAATTATTTAAATAGTTAATGGAATATTCAATGAAAGATATGTATGTTAATGACAATAAAATAAATTAATTTATATTAA
Organism: Tetrastigma voinierianum; assembly: GCA_016808115.1. Taxonomy (NCBI): domain Eukaryota; kingdom Viridiplantae; phylum Streptophyta; class Magnoliopsida; order Vitales; family Vitaceae; genus Tetrastigma; species Tetrastigma voinierianum. The sequence continues at coordinate 94,759 of JAEQBH010001195.1, forward strand.
GTAAAACATTTGTATTTTAAATTATTCACAAAAAATATGATTTATGGTTTTTTTTCATTTATTAATCTTATTTTATTTATAATATTATAAATTGAAAATAATTAGAAGTTTATAAAAATATTTAGAGCTAATTATTTGGCAAAATGGGGGCTTTCGGGTCAAACTAAGATCATCGTTTTGTCATTTTTTGAACCAAAACAATGTCGTTGGGCTCAAGAATTATTTTTTTTTTGAAATTTCGCTTCTATACCAACGACATCGCTGACAAATCGTCCAAAATAAATACAGCGAGCAGCACTTCTTCACATACCCAAACGACGCCGTTGGGTTAGTGATACCGCTTAAAATGACGCCGCTTTTTATGTATTTAAAATTTAAAAAACAAACAACGCCGCTTTATCTCCTCCAAAGAGCGTGGGCCGACATCCTTTCGCCACTCTATGCCCAAAACAGTCTCTGTTTATTGTCCTAGCTCGTGACGGGGGAGGCCTGCTTCGGATCGAAGAGCTCACATGATTTCGGAGCTAGCGACGGCGGCCGGTGACTAGGGATTTGGATGCATAAGGGAGAGCGGTGTTTGACGCCGGATCTGGGATCTACCTGACCCATCTGGGCGATCCGCGAAGAGACCCTACGGCATGCCGCGACTACCCACCGAGGTCAGGGCTTCCTCCTCTTCTATATTTAGTCGAATCGCTTCGAGATTTCCTCGACAATACCCAAACTTCGATATAAATCGTTTTGGTTTTTCTCTATTTATTGAAATTTGTTTGGGCATTTGGGATTTCAAAATGGTTCATGGATGTGCTTCAACACTTTAAATAAATGATGTCAAAAAAATAAAACACCTTCAATAAATTGATATAGAAGATGTGGTTTGAACTTTAAATCCTCATCGTTACAATGGGAAGAGAAGTGCAAATAAACTTCCTTAGTATAAAAATATTCCTCGTGACTTTTCATCGAATTTGAATTTTTTTTTAAAAACCTTCCCAACTTGCATAATATTACGTTTGGGAAAAATAGAATAATCTAGCTTTACCAAAACAAAAGTGAGAAGCACTTGATAGCCTGACAAGAATGTTTGAAACAATCGCTGACTAAGCACCGACCTCAGACTTCTCGGGTCGCGGAGATCCGAGAAAGAAAATGCTCGCCACCAATCGGCCGGATCTTCCAGTAGCTTTTTCGGGAGAGAGTCATGAATGAATACCTTCTAACCTGAAACTTGCCAAATCTGTCTCGCAAAACCGCATCACCTCTCGAATTCATTCACAGAACACCCGTGAATTTGTATAGGTATAAGTTAGGGGAAAATAATAATACTGTGAATTAGATAAGAGTGATAAGTTACATAAAATACAAATGATGTGAATCAGGCATATAAGCTACTTTAAAATAATAATGGCAGAATGTTTTTATAGCATACGTTATGAAAATAATAATGCATAATTGAATTAGACGTTATGGAAATAATGATAATCCAATTCAGACGTTATGAAAATAATATCGTGGTGGCCAATTAATTAATTACTTTAATGAAAGGACGAGCAATCATGGAAATTAATTAATTACTTTAATGAAAGAGGGGTAAAAAGGTAATTTTCCTAATAGATACCCTAGTATAAATTGGAACAAGAGAAGAAATCCTTTCTATTCTTCTTTGAGTTTCTTCGTCCGTGAGAATTCCATGACGTACGCTGTGATCTGAGTGTCAGTTAACAAATTTCAGTATAAATATTTCATCAGAATAAATTCTTGATTAAATTTCTTTCAAAGCTTTTTGAAGACTTCAGGTGCGGACTTAATACATTTTAAAAATTATTTTTATATATACGTACGCCAGAAAGCTGATATTAATGTAGCAGACTTAAAAAGGAAAATCTGCTTTGTTTTTACTTCATTTTTGAGGATGAAAATTGTTTAAACTGAATTATATATAAACTTGGTTTATAAAAAAGTTTTACTTGTTTTATTTATTATCCATGGATCAAGAAAGTAGTTTTGTATGATTTACTCTTTTAGATTTGTTTTGTTTAAGAAAGAAAATGTGGAGATATGATGTTTTGTAATTTGAAATTTCAATGAAATATTTGGCCTCCTGGTGCCAGACTGTCCCTGCCATCTAAATAATAGTTTACACTTTCAGATATTCCGCCTATCAACTAGATATATAGTCTTTATCTCACTTTCTCTGCAATGAATCATTTAATCCCTGCCTATAGTGTTTCCGTTATGCATTAAGATTGCTATTGTTTCAATCTCATCTTTGTCTCTTAAATAATAATTAATTGCTTTACAAACAGTCACTCCATTTCTTGAAAGTTCCAATATAAATCTAAAATTAATATATTTGATGACCAGAGAAAAATATATTTGAAATGTATTTGATTTTTGATTTGATATGAAAGTGTTTGAATCGAATGATATGAAATTTCGGGATCACATTTGATATGAAACCATTTGAAATGGATGAGAATGTTTTGAAGTATATTTTGTTAATGTTCCAACTTAGCTTTTGAATCAAAAAAGTTTTGATGAAAAACATCTCCTATTTTGTTATATGATTGAAAACTTTGATCCATGAAACTCCAGATATTAGTATTTCTTATTGAAAGCTTTTAGCTCACTCCCATTCGTTGACATATTTTTCGTGTACTTTTTAGTTTCCACGAGTGATGGCTAGGTCGGGATTCATCATTATTAGGATTGACAACTTTATGTTGATCATGTTGAACTAATAAGTTCATATTCATGTAAAATATCGGGTTTTGAAAGTTACTGGAGAAAAGCCACTACGACAACATTCCATTTTTATATTAGTACAAAGTTGGATTCGAGAGATCCCATCCCAAATATCATATATTCCTCGAACAACTTTATACGATACTTTGGCTAATTGAGATTTGATATTTAGAAATAGTTTTCTTTTGTCTAAGATTAAATTTTGAATTTTGTGGAATTGACGAATTTAGAAAGTCATGCATTTACTCGAACATGCTTCTGTATTTGGACAAAAATCCAGTTACAAGGAAGGTTAGTGTCGTTTCACACTTCAAACCTTAAGGCTGAAGGCTTGAGGGTGTGAATTGACAGTCATGCCCCTAGGTGGGTTTCGGGGCGTGACAGAGTAGATCAAAGCTTATATGTTACAGACCATGTAACCTGCTTATTTACCTGGGAATAGATGAGTGACGACAACTAAGTTTCAACTTCATCCACTTATTCCTTTAATTCCCTACACTTAACTTTCTTACTTGGCTTCTTAATGACTAAATTAGTTATACTTTTGTTTTTATAGAACACCATGCCGCCAAGGAGACTTGCATCTTCCCAAAATAGTCAGGCTAATGATGATATACCTCCTCCACCTAAGACTTTGCCCCCTATTAGTACTGAAGGGGCTTTATAGATATTTAGGGACTTTGGCTAGATTAGTTGAGAGGCAGGCTAGAGCTAATGGTAGTAATGGTCAAGGACAATCCACATCTAGTAAAGCCCTTTCTGATTTACTTTAAGAAGTCGAGTCCCTTATTTTTTCTCGATACCTCAAATCCAACAGCAGAGAGTTTCTGGATTATGACGATAGAAAATTTTTATTGTCATTGATTGTTCTGAGGAGCAAAAAAACGCATCTTATGCAGCATTTATGTTAGACAAAGAGGCTGATCATCAGAAGCTCATGACTAAGAGGCTTCTTTAGAGGATTAGTACCTTACCTGTTTGAGACGCTTTAAGGAGGCATTTTATAAGTGAAGTAATTTTCTTGATAGTGTTTGACTAAAAAAAGGTGAGAGAGTTTGTCCGTTTGGAACAAAGAGATTTTGACAAGGGCCCAATATGAGGCTAAGTTTACCAATCATCGCTTTTGCCCCACAAATAGATTTCACAAGAGGAGGAAAAAGCATTAAAAGTTTTAGGATGACTGTAAAGCCTTATTTGAAGAATAAGATATCAATTCCTCAAGTCAGTGATTACCGAGGCGGCAGACATAGCCCTTATTGCAAAGAAAGATACTAAGAGCTTCACTAGTATAGGGAACAATAAAGGAAGAGGAATAGAAAGTGATGGTGTCATAACTGGGCAATGGTGTTGGCTCCAAGTGAACGTGTTTCATTTATTATCTTAATGGGAACTGTTTAAGCTCTGTGTACGATGGGGCTGAAAGACATGTTAGTTGATAGTTCATATCCGCTTGAGTATATTCTTAGCATTCCTCGTATGTAAAGGTATGTTAGATAATGATTTCGATGACTAGTTAAAGTCTACTTCACACTCTTCCTTTGTATTGCTCATAGTTTAGAATATACTTTTTATCAAGATGAAGTATTTTTACTGAATTTGTCACTTCTATAGAACATGTCATTATGGACAATATGGTGGTTTGAAGTTATATTATGATTTATTGCAAGAAGGATATTGAATTGACTTAATACTCCTTAAACATTATGCTTTGTTTGATTTTGAGGATGAATTAAGGAGCTTATTACCTTATTTGTTCATTGTTTTCGAAAATATTGTCTTCCATATTCTTAGTTATCCCTGAGTTTAGTTGAAGGGAAACATGTATAAAATTGTTACTCATAAGCTTTGCCTTGCAAGGTAGTTAGATGCCTAGAAATGTTGTTGTAAGTCTTTTAAGCTTCATCGGATGAGTTGATGGAAAATAATTTTGAAATTCTGAAAGGATCTCGATATTGTTATTAAAGTTTGAAGTTTTCTGGGATTTATCAGCACATAAATAAATTATTAAGAGATCTCTAAGATTATCTTATATTTTCAGGCTTCGACATAGAAAGAAGTTAAGTTTGATTGGTCTTATAACTACGAGGATAGCTTCATAGTAGAGTTGAAGAGCAAAATTGGTAGCAACCTTATTTTTGTTTATTTCTTAATGGCTCGCAAAGATTTGTTTTGCAAAATGATGCATTTCATTAGGATTTATGTTGTGTGTCTTATGCAACATGGAAAAAATTGATATATACTTATAGACATTTGAAATTTTAAGTGATAGAGAAAACTACCTTATTAGCACTCAAGTTAGTAAAATGATTTTTGCACTTAAGATATGAAGACATTTTTTTTTTTATTATGGGATTGAATAGCTTATAGAGAATGAAGTCTTTGGTTCTCCTAAATGTGATTTTTTTAAGCAAGAAATATAAGATATTGATACAATTACTTAAGGATTATGATGACATTATTATAATTAATAAAACAATGAGAATCTTGTGATTTATGCCTTAAATAGAAACAATTGATTCTTTGGAAATCATTTAAGGTCACAAATGATTAGTATATGATTTGGAGATGTTTACAAGTCTATGTTATACTCTTCGATTTTAGAGTTCTTATGTTGAGCATTATAGTGCAATCCAAATTTGTTTGGAGAATTAAGATCTTATAAGGAATTATTTGAAACTAGTTGAACTTTTAGAACAATTAATAAGATAATAAGATCTTGGAATTTGGGATTAGACTTAATGTTTTAAATAATGGAGACATAAAGAGACAACTTTTGAAGGAGGTTTATTACATCAAGCTACTATCTACCTCCTAAAAGGATAAAGTATAAATATTTAAGACATAATCTTTGATGGTCAAGTATATGAAGTAAGTGCATTACATTTTTTGTGACTTTGGGTTTAGTGTGATCGTATATGGAGGTTTACATCAAAGACCTAATGTATACTTTGCAAACTACTTTATATTTCTAAATGAGTGTGAAAACCCTATTACCATGGATTTTGGTGGATAGGTTACCAAGAACTTTAATGCATTTAATAATGTTTCATTATGATGGTTTGTTTATGGATGTAAAGTCTAATAATTTTTCTATTAGACTAGCTTCCTCTATTATTGGCGAGATTTTTGGAGCAATGTATGAAATATTATAATTTCATAGTATGTAATAAGAATTCTTATTTTACTTCTTAGATTTTGATAGTACTAAGTTAGTTTTGATAGTAGCTTTCATACTTAGACTAATGACTAAATTGAGGAAGTAATTGCAAGTTGGAAATATTTGATGAGATATATTTACTTTTAGACTTGGAAAGCAATCGAATGAGTTCTTACCTTGAAGCTAATTTTCTTGTAGAATAGTTTTAAGCTAGCAATGAGATTATATCTTCAAAAAGGTTTTATGATCCCCTATGTGTTATGATCATATTGGAGAAAAATAAATAAATAATTAACACATGAACTTGTGTAATTGACTATTGAAAGGATAGTCCTGATTGAAGAGAATTTGGAAGAAAATCAAGATACACACAAGTGTTATGTTGATAATCCCAAGCAATATTCGGTATTTGAATTTGCAGTGATTATGTTATCTTAAAGTTTGCTTATTTGTTTCAAATGAGGAAGATATTTCAAAATTTTTGAAAACTCCGTCAGAGCAGCAAGTACTGTCTTCTTTATCAGCCCCGTTTGAAATATTAGAGAAAGTAGACCTTAAACATATAAAGCAGTCTTGCCCCATAATTCAGCTCAAGATTCCATAATGTATTTCTATATTTCGACTCTGAAACATGCTTTCGACGCTCTCACGCTATAGCAGTTGTAGCCTATTTGCATTTATTGTGACTCGACCTATGAAGAGGTGTCCATTCAAATCAGGATGCATGAATAAGACTTACGACATGTCGTTGTCAAGCTTGGTAAAAGTCCTATGGAGTGAATCATAGTGCATCCGGAGAGGTCATTGGGAGTTAAGAAGAGATGAGAGAAAAGCATCCCCTCAAATTGTTTCCAAGAATATCTGGTAAAGTCGTTTATGACTAAACTTTTATAAAGAAGTAGAATGTAACACCCAGAATTTGTATATAGGTATGTTGGGTGGAAATAATAAATAAATAGGACTTGTATAGGTATGTTGTTACATAAACAATAATGCATGTGAATTCAGATGTATATAAGTTACTTTAAAATAATAATGTATGTGAATGTTTATAGGCATATGTTATGAAAATAATAACGATAATTGAATTAGACGTTATGGAAAATAATGATAAATCTCACTTAGATCAGTTATGGAAAGTGAATAATGGTGTTATAATAATTAATTAATTACTTTAATGAAAGTGATTTATAATGTAAATTTATAATTAATTAATTAATTTAATGAAAGAGGGTAAAGGTAATTCTTCCTCCTAATAGATAATTTAGTATAAATTGAATAAGAGAAGGAAATCCTTTCTATTCTTCTTGAGCTTCTCCTACCAGTAGAATTCTACGACGACGGCCAGATTTTATGCCAAAGAACAAATTTCTTCTAGAGAAAATATTTCATCGAGACGTGTACCTTTGATAAATTTCCTTTCAAAGTTCAGCATCTTTCGAGGTAAGGGATTCTATCATGCCTTTTCGAAAAATTATTATTTTTATATATACGTGACGCAGCCGATATTAACGCAGATCTTTAAAAAGAAATTGTTTGCTTTTACTTCATTTGACGATGAAATTGTTTGGAACCGAATTATATATAAAATCAGTTTTTATGAAAAGTTTTACTTGTTTTATTTATTATCCAATGGATCGCTAGAAAAGAGTTTTCATGGCGATTGCATTCTTTTCGAGATTTGTTTTGTTTTTAAGAAAGAAAATTATATGCCATGTTTTGTAATTTGAAAAATTTCGGTTCAAATGATTGATTCTGGTTAGATTTGCCCCGTCAATCTTAATAATAATGACACTATTCTACTCTTGTCAACTGGATATAATAGTTGTATCTTTACATTTTCGCCACGACTGACAACCCAAATTCTGTGGCTGTTGGGAGTGCATTAAGATAAGATTGCTTTGCCTCGCCCACCTAAAATAACAGCCTGCGCCACTAATCTATCTGAAAAGCTCCCACATAACCGGCACCATTCGATATTTACTTACCCGTAGAAAAATATATTCAAACGTATTCGATTTTCGATTTGATATGAAAGTGTCGAATCAAAATTTGATATTAAAATCGTTTCGATCACATTCGACATGAAACCGATTTGAAATGGATGTGAGAATGTTTTGAAGCATATTTTGTTAATGTTCCAACTTATTTTTGAATCAAAAGTTTACCGAAAAACATCTCCTATTTGTTATATGATTGAAAACTTTTGATCCATTTAAACCCAGATAAGATTTATTTGCTTTTAAATTTCACTCCCATTCGCCGACATATTTTCTCGCGACTTTTGGGCCTACTTATGAAATACTTCGCCAGGCCGTGATTCACCATTATTCGTGATTCGATTAACTTTACGTCGTGATCACTAATCAATAAGTTCATATTCACGTAAAATATCATTTCGGAAAGCTGACCGGTAGCTCACTGATGATAACATTCCATTTTTATATTACATAAATGGATTCTGGCATCCCAAATATCGTTATATTCTAATCAACTTTATACGCATACTTATTACAAATCAGATTCGATATTTAAATAGTTTTTCGCCGGCATTAAATTTTGAATTCGTAATCGACGACTTGTAGTCATGCATTTACTCGAACACGCTGGGTTTCTGTGATTCGGGACAAAAATCCGGGGCCATGCGAAGGCGCATTGCTTGCTTTCAATACTAAACCTAAGGCTGAAGGCCAGAGCGCACTGAATAAATACGCCTTGTGTGTGTTTCTGAGAAGGAAGGGCACGTCCAACTCGCACTCTTCTCGAATTATGGCGCAATTTATCTAAAGAACAAAAACCAAATTAGCATTATTATGCAAACAACATTTCAAATACAGAAGCTGAAGTAGGTCATCACAGATTTTAGGTAATAAAGAGAGAGAGAGCTGAAGTTGGTCATGTACCTCTTCCCCGTACTTGTCATCAGGGACTCCAAATGCAACAGCTTGGGCAACGTCCGGATGAGACAGAAGAACCACATCTACTTCAATTGGCCATATCTTCTCCCCTGAAAGCAGCCTTGTTTGCTTCAGGATTATTTTTGTAGCCATTGGTTATATTCGGGCAATGGGTTCGATGCCATGAGATGAGCCGCTTCCGTCATAGCGTAAGCCTCGAGGACCGGCGCGCCGAACGACTCCTCTAGCCGTTCCAGTATTGACGGATCAAGGGATGCGCTGCAGCTGCGAATGAACCGCAGCTTCGGGAGAGATGGCTCGGGCTTGCTCAGATGGCGATCAAGGATGATTTGGTGGATCGTAGGGACAGCGGTGTACCACGTGGCTTTGTACCTGATCATGTCTGACCAGAACGTTGAAGCAGAGAATAGGCCAGCAGCGGGGAGAGCCACGGCGAATTCCGGCGACGAGGGAGTTCAATAATCCGGGCGAGCAAGCCGTGAACATGGAAGAGCGGGAGAACGATGACAGTCGAGTCCGACTCGGTGAGCTTGTAAACAGATTTGATGTTCTGGACGGTGGACGCGAGGTTGAGCTGAGTCAGGGGAACGCCTTTGGGTCGACTCGTCGTCCCGGAGGTGTGAAGAAAGAGTGCCACATCGGCAGGGTCATTGACAATGCTATTAATCGAACCTGACTTCTTCAAATTAGAGTCGGAATTACTCAATATAATGTCATCGCCGGTACCGGCGACAGTGGCTGTGGATGGCGATTTTCAGCTTTGAAGCAGCGGCTTGAGCCGATTCGTTTCCTTCTTGTGATGTCACCAGGAATCTTTGATTCTGAATCGCGAGAAAACTCGAACTCCTCGGCGCAAAATGCAAGCAGGAGTTCAGCGGTGCAGCGGTGGCTCGACATCGTATTACAGCCAAGAACATCACCACACACTGCAATCAAACAATAAAAAATCAAATCAAATCTCTGACTTTCTCATTTTCAACATAGCCTGTTCGGTGCCGGAGAAACCGAGGAAAAACCAAAAAAAAACAGAATGGGACGGAATTCCGATGAAAAAAAAAATTTGAATTAAAATTCACCGAGAAAAACTCACCTCGACGGTGTTAGGGAAGGTGAGGGCGACGACATCGCCGGGATTGATGCCGGACGCGATGAGGAGAGAGGCGGCCTTATCAGCAAGCTCATCCAATTGGAAACTGCCGTCAATAATGACGTCATCAGTGGGACCCATTGCTCACACTTCCTCCTCCTGTATCCAGGACAGACTTAGGGCCTGTTTGTTTTCCTGGCTGAATGCTGAAAGCAATTTGCTTTCAGCATTCAGCCATTTGTTTTTTTATTTTTTACTCACTTAACACCGACCTTTAAAAATTCTACCGAAAAACTAAAAATTCCGCTTTCCATCTCGTAAAGCCACATCGAAACCTCACGACGCGAGCTCCTCTTCCCCTTTTGGATCAAAAACCTCTTTGGAGCTCCCTTCTCGTAAAACCTCTTCTCCCTCTTCTCCACTCTTCTCCACTCCATCTTCTTTACTGAAACACAATGGAGCTACCCCAACTCGTCGCCATCCCGCTCACTCTGCCCTCGGGTTCCACTCTACACCCAAAATGTCTTCGTATTTCTCTCGCACCCTTCTCCATTTTTTTTCTCTCTATCTCTAGGTTAAAATGCTCTAACAAAGACCAAGTCGTAGTAATTAGCACAAGGTTGAGAAAGTACCCTCCTCCTCCTCCTCCTCCTCCTCCCTCCTCCCCTCCTTTTAAAGCCACACTAGACCGAAACCCGCCTCCTCCTCCTCCCTAGCCACGGCAGATTCGAAATCTGACATTCTGCTTTTTCTTTGTTAGCCATGCTATTCTCAACCGGGTTCCGCTGAGGGATTCGTGAGGGCACCTCGAGGCGCAAGGCTTCTACGAAATGGGTGATCCTCGTGGGAAATCCGCCGCATGCATCGTTTCTAATTTTGGCCAAGATAAAGCATGCTTACCGCCAATACAAAATATTTTGATTTTCCTTTTCAAAGCTTGGAAGCTGCTGGATTTTCCTTTAAAGCTTGATTTTCCTTTTAATTATGTGGCTCATATCTCTGATTTTGGTATTGCTAAGCTGCTGGATCTATTTTCTTCTGGTCTCTATATTTCTTGGAGCTACAACTAATTCAATAGTGAGGATGTTTTGAGTTCAGATGAAGAACACAAAAGAGTTTATGGAACTAGTAGGAATTTGGTAGGGAGAATGAGTGAGGATAAGTTTTTTTGCAATCTGGTAGGAGAATTTGTGACCTAAGCAACTGATTAACAAATATCTCTCATTGTAGGCCTCTTTTGTTTGCCTCCCTTGAGTACATCTTAAAGCCACCAAAAGAATACAAAACTTTCACTTGATCCATGATATTTGATCTATAAATTCCCTCCTGAAGGCTTGGGTCAATTTTATCAACTCCTTTCCAAGTTCCTCCAAATAGACTGGAACTCCACCCCACGTATGTCGGCTTCCTCCCATAAAATGAAGGGTTTAGAACCTTTTTCGTAATCAGTTCAAGCAGGACAACCCCAAATATCCAGAGCTAAGTCAATAGATTTACTGTTAATTGTGGATTGTCTTCACATAAAATGCCTTAAGGGTGCATATGCCACTTGAATTTAGGATTTTGATTACAATTTTTGTTGTTGATTTTGCCTTAGATTACTGTTAGTTTGGGATTGTCTTCACATATATAGAACTTGAATTAGGATTTTGATTACAATTTTTGTTGTTGATTTTGCTTGATATATACTGTTAGTTTTGGATTGTCCTCACATATATACCGCTTGAATTTAGGATTTTTGCTTACAATTTTTGTTGTTGATGTTTGCCTTTTCCTTTTTTATCTTGTCTCTTGCTGAGAGAATGTAAGTAGGAATTTGTGGTGACAACTATTAGTGTGGTATTGTATATAAATAAATTTCAGAATGGTGTCAAAACCAGGATTGTTAAGAGGGTTGTGCTAGTAATTAATGATATAAAGTCTGTTTGTTGTATGTATGGACGTCAGCTGCCTCATTTCCAAATGTTTTATCTTGCTCTATTTCAATAATCCATAATTAAAGATTGTCGTGTTGCACTATCTCTTTTTATCTGTGTTAGTTATGGGGTTTTGGTTGTACCATTCATTTTAAACTTCAGAATATAAAGAAAGATACCCCTGGAATTGCATACAAAAATGCCTTAAGGGTGCATATGCCTTTTTTTCTGGTAAATGCATTCTCTGTTACATGACAAAGTCAAATTTAATCTTAAAATTAAAAACATGTCAATTAATAGAGAAATAGTTGGGGGCTAAATCGACCAATAAATGAACAAAGATTACCTGGTGCAATATATCCGATTGTACTCCGCAACTGAGATATAGATACGACAAAGCAGAGGACTGATCCAGCAGCTAGCAATACCACAATGTCTTTGATTGAACAAACAAAAATGTAATCCTTTTTAATTATGTGGCTCTTTGTTGAATTTGCAGTTTCAAGTGGTTATTTTATGATCCAAGTTTCTGCAAATTCTTCATTATTCAATAATTATCTTACTTTTTGGCGCCAATGTTTTCTCCATCTTCAATGATTTTTCTGACAGTTTCATCTCTTATGCCCCTTAATTCATTAATGGATTGTATATTTATTTGGAATTATTTTCTTAATATGGTGTGTGAAGAATACCATCTCTTTTCCCTTTTATGTACTTGGTATGATAACCAAACAACTCTCGAATAATCATTGATTTTGCTGGTGTTTTTATGCGTATTAAGTCAAAATGTTGAAACTAGTAGGGCACTCTGATTCGACTCTCACCCAAAGAAAGCACTTTATTGATCTTAGTCTTCAAATAACAGCGCTTTAGATCGCTTAGTTTAAGTCTAAAGGTTTCGTCTCGAATTGGTGGAAGTTAATCGGGAGTTACTTGGAAAACGCTACACATCAAACAACTTAAGAATGGATGGATTATAATGAAAAGACAATACATCTCATTTGGAGTAGAATGTTGAATGTGGATCGACATGGTTACACTCAGAATCCAAAACTTTTGATTGGCCAGATGAGAAATGGGTCGACATTTGCGTGTAGTTTTCTTACAAAGTATGAATCTTTAAACAAATGTCTTATATACATGCATAACTAATTTGTTTTTTTTTTATCTTGTTGACGCCAGAAATATCCGTAAGTTTCAAACAATTCCTAAGTATGTATCGTTACTCAAACATGCAGTGGGAGGAATTAGAGATATTGTTTGGAGGAGTATTAGCTACTGGATCTAAAAATTGGAGTTCTGGAGGAGTGATAGCTTCTGGGCCTGAGGAATCATCAACACATTCTACATCTATGCCTAGTGAAACTCCAATTAGTTTAGAGGAAGATGAGAATTTACCAAGAAATACTAGAGCGAAGAAGTACAATGTGTTCTAAGAAAAATGTAAGAAGTGGAAAAAGAGCAAACTCAAGAAGAAATGAATAAAATAAATTAACGATTAGAGACTTCGCGACCCCTGCTTAAAGAATGTATGAATATTTTGAAGAAACTCACAACTTATGAGGATCCATTGTATTATGTTGCAATTAATGCATTTTAAAAGAAGAAGAGTATAGAGTGGTGTGGGTGGAAATGGAAAGTATCGTAAGAGTTAGAATGGATGGCTTCAAAGCTTGAAAAATGTGACTTTAAATATACTTTTTTGGATGGATGATTGTAACATGGTACTTTGATTGACTTATTTTGGATACTTTCTGCATTTTAATATTTCTAATTATAAGATCTATTCTTTTGCTACTTTTGTAAGAAAGTTCATGACAAATATTAGTTCATATATTTGAAATGGTGTGATGTGATGACACCATACAAAGGATATTATTCCTTATATACATTGTTATGCACAATTTTATGATGATTTTATTTCACAAAGATTATGGTTTTTTTTAAATAGATGTTCGTATGCAGAATCCTTCACACTTGACCGAGAAGTTCAAGTTCATCATCAAGTGAAGATGCAAAGATATATAAAGTCAAAAGTGACAAGAGTTTTAAAAAAGATTGGTCAGCTGCTTATTGTCTACAGCTATTAAGAGTATTCTCCATTGATAAAAAGAACGAAGTTTCACATCATCATTTAAGGTGTTCAATTTTCATTCAAGTTTTAAATGGCTCATCTAGTATATGTTATGAACTAACGCGAACTTTTAAAAAGACGATTTATTTCTCTACGTCACATGTTTTATAGAAAAAGATTTGGTTTGTTGACAGCAAAGAAACATTCGAAAGTTGGAAGAGAAAATGGCCATATTCTTAATGACTATAAGTCATAAATTCGAAACCGACATTATTAAAGAATAGATTTCAACACTCAGCCAAACAATTCATAAATAAATACTTCACGAGGTTTTAGTGGGCCATGGTGAGCTTCTCAAGGGAAATGATTACCTTCCATCATTCAATGATAATTCGTTAATATTCCTAATCGCTTGCTAAGCAAATTTTTATATAATACTTTATGAGTAATTATTTTCATCATATTTTTATTATTCTTATATAAAATAAAGTATCTATATTTTTAAAAATTATTTTTGTAGGGTGTCATAAAAGTAATTGATGGAACTCTATCCATGCATGCATTCCCATTGGAACAATAAGTACCATATCGAGGTCGTGGGAGAGGAGAACGTTTTCAAATGTTATATAATTTCTAGATTTTGATACGAACTTTAAGTATGTGGAAGTTGGATGGGAAGGAATGTACCATGATTCAAGAGTCTTGATGGAAACCAATTCGTAACTCCACAAATATAATTTTCCTGCCCCCGTCTGTGTGAATATTCTCGCTTATATTTTTATTTATTGTTATTTTTATTTAAATAACATGATAATATACTAAATTCTCTTTTTCGAAAAATATTATTTAGTGGATGCATATACACACACTAGAGGTTTTAGCACACCATATCGCAATGTAATGCTATCACGTATGATTTTCGTAGTGCAAGCCGTAGGAAGAGCAGGAGATATTCAACTTACGATCATGCAAGATTAAGAAATGTCATTTGAACGCTTTGGTGCTGTTATGTTAACGCTTCCAATATCAAGAAAATGGCACCTTATTCATTTGTCGTCAAACAAAAATAGTCACATGTTTCTTATTCACAATTTTCTTCTCGACAAGCTCCAAATGCCGATAGATTGTTTTCCTCAATATATTAATCAAGAGGAATCGAAAGTGATAGTGACAACCAAACTTCTCAAGGCTCAACTACAAATAACTTTTTTATACAAATGGGCCGATCAAGAGTTCATGCTACAATTCAGATCAGATGTTGCAATGAACTATTTCAAGTATCTTAATTAGCTTGTCATTTAACTTTTATCATTGTATAAAATGAGATATCAAATACTAGTATCTAAATGGTTCGCTGCTTTTAGCTTTTATCATGGTGTGAAATGTGATGTTAAATATTAGTATCAAATATGATGGCTTTAGATATTTGAAAATTTGTGCTTAAATTTTCATGTTTTTCTTTAGATATATATGAATATGCATTTGAATTATTATATTTTTAATTTAATTAAGATTTGTGATTTTAGCTTTTATCATGGTATGAAATGAGATATTAAATATTGACATCAAATGTGATATCTTTTAGATATTTGAAAATATGTAGTTAAAATTCTTAATATATACAAGTCATAAGATGTTAATTTTTAGTTTGTAAAAAACAAACAACTTAATTTTTAATAGAGATAAAATATTAAAAAACAACATCATTAATACTTTAATGCTCAAGCACTATTCAAGATAAGCTCAAAAAAGCTCTATTCAAAGATTAAGTAAAAACAAACGCCACCTTAGACTAGGTGGAAAGAAAGAAATGGGAAGTATGTATCATATTGTTTTTTTTAATAAAAGGATATAGGTATAAAGAATTTTAAATACATCAATCAATATAATTAAAAAAAATAATTGTCTTTAAGGAACAAAAATAATGAGTATGTATAACATTTCTAAAATGCCTTTCTTAGTAATCTAATTACTATTCCAACTGGAATAAAAAAAATTAGAAATTCTCAAATGTTTGTCAAAATATATTGAAACCCCCTTCCCTTCGACGAAAGTGCGTAGGTACTAGTTTAATATAATGCAAGTACTACCTTAATGTATTGTAAGTACTACCTTACAAGCATAAGGTACTACCTTAAAACCATCTCAGTCAACAGATGAATATTGCAATACAATGAGTGTATCGTGGGAGAACTAATGCAAGAGGAGAAGAAAGTATATCGCAATACAATTCTACTAAATTGCAATACAAGTCACTGAATTTGAAAAGGAGTTATATCATAATACAAGGAGGTGTATCGCAATACAAGCCAATGGAGTTGAAGGAGAAGTTATATCGCAATATAATTTTATTATATCGCAATATAATTCACTGAGCTGTAGTAGAGTTATATCGCAATGCAATGAACTGTATCGCAACATAAGTCACTGAGTTGAAGGAGAAGTTATATCGCGATACAATATTCTATATCGCAATACTGCTTTTTAAGTGAAGATCACAAGAATCAAAGAGGAAGTGTATCGCGGATACAAATAATCAGATTTAATATAAACCACTGAGCTAAGAGAAGTGTATCGCAATGCTAATTCCTATTATATCGCAATACACCACGAGCCGCAAGGGAGTCATATCGGATACAATACTTATATTGCAAACAATTGATGTAGGAAAGCAAGCATAATGTCGCTGATAGCACAATCTACCGTATCGCACACAAGCCAAGTGAAGATCACCTGCTGGAAGAGAATCTATATCGCGTATTACAATTATTATGTATTGCAATATAAACCACTAGAGTCGAGAAAGGCATATGTCGCGATATAATTTTATTATATCGCAATATAATTCAAATGAGTCAGAGGAGTATATCGTTAAATACAAGCAATCTCGTATCGCAATATAGCTTGAAACGAAGAGAGGCTAACCGTCATCACGATACAATCTTCTATTTCACGATGCAAACCAAGCCAAAGTGTATTGCCGTTGTTTAAGTCTTTCCCTTGCAATATAGTTTCAAGACAATTCATGGAATATAAATGGATGAGAACTGAGTATTTGACAAGCAAACGTGGTAACAGGCTTAGGGCCTTTTATTAAGGTAGTACTTAAGACTGTAGCAAGTACCTACATTACATTAAGGTAAGATTTGCATTATATTGTATCAGTACCACGCACTCGGGTCAAAGGGAAGGTGGTTTGAGTATATTTGACATAAAAATTACTAGGATAACCGATACTACTTCTTTCCCCATGTATGGACCTTCCTAAGCGCTTCAAAACGGGCGAAGTTAATGTCAAAACATTTTTACATATGTACCTAATTTGGTTTTGTACTTAGGAGTCCTACTATAATTCACCAATTTGCTATGGAATATATGGATGAGAACTCCAGTATTCGCAAGCAAAATGTAGTAAATAAGGGTTTAGGCCCTTTCTATCAAGGTAGTAATCTGATCCTATAAGATAAGACTACAATACATTGGGCGTAAGATTGTGATTATATTATACTAGTACTTACGCACTTCAGCCAAAGGGAAAGTGGCTCTTTAATATATATTTTGACATAAACATTATATTAGACTAAGACTTGATGTTTTCTTGTTTTTTTATTCCACTAGAATAGTACGTCGATTACTAAGAGGGTAAGAAAATCGTGGTAAATAAAGGCTTAGTGTATTTCTATTAAGGTAGCATTCGATGCTTGTGGCAGTAGTACTAACAAGACATTAAAAAGAGGGTATCAGATTATATTATACGATAGTACCTACGCACTTTCATCAAAAGGAAGGGGGTTTCAATATATTTTTTACGCATATTTGAGAATTTCTAATTTTGTTTATTCCTAAATTCGGAATAGTGGTTGGATTGGCCAAGAGGGGCATTTTATAAATTCTGTACCTACTATTACTTTGGGTTCCCTCAAAGACAATTTATTTTTTTAAAATACCGACGATGTATTTAGAATTCTTTCAGACCTATATCCTTTTTATTTTAAAATAAATGTTCCGATACATATTTCTCTCCCCAGAAAGGAAACCCTTTACGCTTTCCTTCTTCAAGAAACTTTCCTCCGCCTCCACTCTACGGTGAGTTCCACCAGCAAGTTTTGACATTGTTATCGGATCAAAGGAATTTAAAATCAATATTTTGATAAAAAAAGAACTTTAATTTGACATTTTTGTTTACAAAATTTTAAAATTAGCAAATTAGCAAATGAAAGGTGGTTATGATGTTGCCTCTAGATACCACGAAATTGAAAACCCCGAAGAATCTCGAGGAAAGCTACCAAGTAAATATAAAAGTATGACAAATCAAAAAGAAAGATTGCATCATTCAAGAAGAAAGAAGTTGAAACAAAGAGCAGAGACCCCTCAGTACATTCTGCCACTATAGAGGTGGAATCCGAGGCCTATTATTCAAGATGAAAGATTTCTAAGTCACGTGAGATGCCCTCTCCCCATCGGCTTTCAACAATTTTGAGATGAAGCTAGCATTGATCACTATGGTTCAAGAAGACTAAACATAAAGTCACCCTCCTGCATCCCAATGAGCATTTGGGGAGCTTTATGAGGATGGCTAACACGCCAAGCTAAATTTGAGACCAGATGTAATTAAGGTGCAACTCTTCCCCCCTTTCATTGAGAGATGTGGTAGCAACATATTTGATTCATCAAGCATTGATCGCTGAACAATTTGGGAAGAATCGTGGAGGCTTATATGAGCAAGATTTTTCTCAAATTCTCTCACTATTGAGAGAAGGAGATAAACACTTGTCTTTCAAGAGTGAGAGTCTCCACAATGCATGGGAGAGATTCAAGAAATTGTTAAAAAGATGTCCTATGCATGTGATAGATCTGCCCACTTGGATGGACATTTTCTACCTACGCCAGGAGCTTTAAAAGAAGCGCAAGTGCGTAAGAGTATGTGTGGGACGCAAGATCTTGCCAAATGCAACCGCAAGGCTCCATCTAAAGTCGTGGAGCAAAGCAAAGATGTTGAAAGTGGAAGTGGTCTCATTCGACTATTATTGAATGAAAGTTTCTGGCAGAAGTTGTAGTTATAGGAAAGCAGAACAAACTGAAACAATGAAAGTAGAAGAATGCACATCGCACATGAAGGGAGCAAGAGAAGCAAAGAATTAGAAGAAGTATGAAGAAGAGCCTACCAAGCCGAGAGGAGACCAAGAGAGAATTACAAAAGAAGTTGTCACTTCAAGCCTAACTCAACTTCATGGTTACATTATACATGATCTGCACTGGAGGAACCGTTGATAGCTTTTCATATGGTGAAGGAGGACAGCAGGGCCCTAGACTCGGATAGAATTACCATCAAGCTTATGCTCAACCTAGGTTCCAAGAACAATAGTAGCAGAGGACAAACAGAGGAGATTTATCGTAAAAGCATCCCAACCCAAGCTTGAAGATCGATGCTTCATTTCATGTCGAAACAAAGATTTTGAATTTGCATGAGAAAAAATTGTTGAACTTGAAAATTTCCAAGCAAACAGAACTGCAGCCAAACACATACGAATGCCACAAGAGAAAACTCGAGACAAAGTAGGGCGATATCCTTATCCTTGCAAAGCCGCCAATCCAGGAATGGCTTCAATAGTACACTAAGATCAATCCTAAAAGATTCACACCAACTATATTTGAGGTAAAATGATGAATTGTACGGAAGTGCTAAGCGTGCATAAAGTGATTCTGTGCCACTTAGGTATTAATCAAGAAATTTATATTCCTAAGTTCTCCTACTGTCGTAGTCAAGCTAGTGCAGTATAGCGGTCTGTGGTCACCACCTTTATTGCCTTCGCATTAAAATGATTTGATGGAAAAACAAAAATGGTGAATCAAATTTGATTTTAAGGTGTGATAAAACAAAGGGAGTGGTGGCTGGCAAACCCAAATTTCAAATGAAATAAAACAAAAAATAGTAAACCCCGAATTGTTAGTTATTAGGGGCTGTCTTATGGGTAACTGAGGTCTCTGCACTTTCCACTACGTATAATTATATTGATGTAACATCTCCTGAACCTTAATTTCACTTTTAACTTTGAAAAACTAAACCTAATAATTTTCCTCCTTTTCGAGAAAAAGCATTTATTTAATATCATGTCCTTCGTTGAAAACATACCCCAAAAACCTACCCTTAATAACTAATAAGAGACAACTAATTAGGCATCATCAACTATGAGCATCCTACTGAACCCAAAAAGTTTTCTAAGCAAACACATAACAGGTGCTGCGTCAACAGATTTTAACCTAAAAAGTTGAAACTGTCCTTTAACCTTACTCTCCAAAGGGTTTCTCGTAAAGAGCAACTGACGGATATCGTTGTATCTACTGCTAAGAATACACCGAACTCCTGGGTAAGCTCGCCAAGTATCGGGCCAAAGAAAGTGCATCAGTGCTTAACTAGGGCCACTGTGAACCAAAAACGGAAAACTCATTGCTGCGAACAGTGTCCGCGAGGTTACCTTAAGACTCCGCCATGTCTCAAAGAGGCCTTCCCTCTCTTCAAGGAGAAGAGAGGCTTGAACATCCTCCGCAAGTTGTCATCCTTGAGGGTGTTTGGTAAGCAAGAAAGGAGAGAAGATGGAGAGAAAAACAAAGAAAACGGAGTAGAACTGAGTCCCACCTATTTACAAAGAAAAAATTCGTCCGTCTGAACAAGGTATCAAAATGGCTTATGTAGCCTACAAACCAAGTGAAATACAATCCAATCCAAACATAAGGACAAACAAGGTCACGAAAGGAGAAAACCCTAAAATTGGGTGAGCAAAACAAAGTGCAGTTTCTGCACAGAGAACAGCCTGCAGACAAGTCCCAGCAGCCGAGCCGTAGACAAAGGTTTCGCAGGAGAAGCTTTCCGCAGCGGGTGTTTTCTTCACATTTTGCCTTTCTTTCCTTCCGATTCCTGATTTGAAATGCTGAGTTTGACTAGAATTCTTTCTCGTAGCTGAATTGACTCAACACTCCCTTGAGAATTTAGTCTCTCAAAACCCAAAATTTGCCACAAAATGCTAATTGGGAATGAAAATAAGAGAGGGACCTTAATGTGCAAATCAATAATTAGCATGATTAAGCATTAATAAAAAGCACCTCAAAACCTATAATAAATAAAAATAGTCTAAACAGCACTTGTTGGGCACTAATCACACCTCCCCAACCCACACATATCATAGTCCCTTAGCAATGTAAGAGTTAAAGAAAGAGCATACAAAACGATAACAAAATTACGCATAAAAAGGTTGTGAATGAGTACATTCAACCCTAAGTAAGAATAATCAATGTCGTGTCCAATAACTATCATGAGAGAATGAATGCCATAAAAATTGAGTATTAAAAGAGCTCTTCGTGAATCAACCGTAAACTTCCCACCGCAAAATCTATGTTTGCCGATCGATCTCAACAATAAACTGTCAACCGGTGACTCTCCCAACCTAGCTACTACCACAACCTAGCATGCTAACCAACTTAAATAGACTGTGACCCACCTCTTATTCCATTAATTATTTTCATACTGTAGTGTTGCTGCAACGCCTGAAGTGAATCGACCTCACCAAAGTCCATGTAATCTGTGGATCTACCGATGACTTCAACCAATTAAGCCAGTGGCACCAAGTCATAAGGATCTTTCGACCACAAACTCTACAGGTTTCACCCCGACTTCGAATGATTTCGAGAATCCAGCACCTACACCCTGGGTTAAACTCCACCCATCCACCATGTAACGAACACTAAGTCCCGTGACTCCCAACCGCTGAAGGTTTCAGTGGCAATCGGCTTTAAAGGTTTTCGCCATACCCCTGACCGTTTCAGTTTCAAGGCAAAGTGTTGCAATTTTTATTCTTTTTCTTTTCTTTCTTTTCTTTTTTCTTTTTCTCGTTTTTTCTTCTTTTTCTTTTCCACAAAAAATTATAACCTATTAAAGGTGGTCAATGAAACTAGGGTAGGTTATGCAAAGTAAATGGCGCCAAGGGCAGCTTTTTCAAATTCCCTATTATCAAAATCCTAATGTGCATTGTGTGGTTAGCTGGGGTGGAAGAAAAGGTTGAAAGCAAAGTAAGAATTTAACTAATCATCCACTCAATTATGCACGAACCAATCTAACATCAATATAATCGACAAAGTTTCAATTTTTCAAACCACAAAAATAGCAAACACACAAAATTTTGGTCAAGAAACTGTCCAAATTTTGAAAGTAGTTTCAAAGTATAACAATTATAGAAAGGGGGACCCACAGTTTCACGAATTATCACATACAAAGGTCGGGCTTTCTCAAAATGATACAAAAATAATACCACAAAAGCCACTTCCTTTGTTAACTCTCCCCCCAACCCAAACATCTCTGTCCGAAATGGGGCCTCGGATTGGGAAATTAGGAGTAGGAAGTGTTACCTCCTTTGATGATGTGATCATTTTTGATAGAGACTCGCAGTTTCCATCGATACCTTATTCAATTCGTCGGGCTCAAACAAACAAGTTAGAGAAGAAAAATAGAGAAAAAAAGTGACTCAGTCGGGAGCATTTCCCTAAAATTACACTTTATAACAATCTAAAATGGTGCCTTTCTGTCCATATTTGATTCTACACTTAAGCTCAACTACTAAGAACGCCTAAACTGAGTTCTAAGAAAACATGAAATGAAACAAACCTGAGTGACAAAAAGTGTGGGCATATGAAAATTTTCACCTTCACACACTGTAGGTTCTAAATTTCGCTGTGCTACCGAAATTCCCTCACTAGCCAATGAAAATTATTGTTCATAAATAAATTTTCACTTTCGCTTATCTCACAAAATTTTTGCTGCGCCAGCTTAAAAATTCCATCTATAGCGAAATTTTCGTATTTCTCGCTTAGATTTGTGGCGAAATTTTCGCTATAGTTGCGAAATTTTCCGCCGCTCCCTTTGCTGATTTCTTCATTCCAAAGTTTCAGCACTCATTTCTACTCAAAATTCCAGACACACAAATCGTGAAAAATTTCACGCAAGAAAAATTAAGAAAAATTGCAAAAGTAAAAAATTAATCTAAAAACATAAGCAATTAACTAAAAATTAGAGAAAATCTATAAAGAAAAAATTAAAGAAATCAAAATAAAATAATGTATAAAATAAAATAAGACAAGAAAAATTAAACAAAAAGTGGGAGGGGGAGTTAGAAATGCCGAGGTTCAGTGAACTAACCGGCTGTGTGCTCCAAACCACCGCCAGGTTTTCGATGTAGTGGCAAACCTATGTACGTAGGCCACTAATCTTCAAGTTTTGCATGGCATGCTGATGGTCAGACTTACCTTGGGAGCGTTTCTGCATGCTCGTCGTATGCGGAAGCGGTGAATATACACTTGGTCATGGAGGCTACTCGCAGCGTACTCGTGGCTCTCAGCAAGGCAGCTGGTCTCGCCTTCAAGGAACGGTCATAGGTAAGTTTTCGTGGCTCTTTCCCCTCGCTTCTATACCACGCTTCCTCGCCATCAAGGCACCGATTTGTTCTTCTTTGTCCAAGGCCAAAATTAACACCGATTCAAAGGCATCCCGCAGCTTCCTCAAGCTTCGCATCGATTCCATTTTCACCTCTCGAGGTCACAGCCTGAACTTGCCTTAACCAAATTGTTCCAGTCCACTCATCCTCTGGATTTTCTTCCCCTTTATGATCAAACTGATTGGTGAGCTTTGAGATGGATTCCTGCAGGATGTCCAATTTTTGATCAATTTCGCTTTGGAACCCATCCAATTCCTTGTTCAGGGAGCTCCACTGTTCTCATTCTCTCCCTATTGGCCGAACATTCACGCCCTATTATCCTCTATGAAATTGTCCACTGCTTCGTCAAATCAGATGGCTTGTTCAATGTGGATGGGCGGGTGGTGGTCGCCGAAGTAGCATAACATGGAGGTTCAAAAGGTGCATATTGTGGAGGTCTTGGCTCCCATGAGGAATTTGTGTGATTCTCCCAACTATACTGGTAAGAACTACCATATGGTGAACTCATCCATTGGTTTCCATAGTCCTTCATGGACTCCATATTCATTCGATTCCCTCTCCCATTGTGTCGGGTGACTTCGCCGCGACCCGTTCCTAATCCTCATAGATATATATATGCACTAG
This sequence comes from Tetrastigma voinierianum, assembly GCA_016808115.1. NCBI lineage: Eukaryota > Viridiplantae > Streptophyta > Magnoliopsida > Vitales > Vitaceae > Tetrastigma > Tetrastigma voinierianum. The sequence goes on from JAEQBH010001195.1 coordinate 118,762, forward strand.
GGCTACTCCCTACCACATGTCGACCATACTCTATCCCCTGCTCCATCGGGTCCAAATTCAATCTTGATTTACAAAATTCAACCCACTAGAATACGTAACCCCGCAACAAGAACAAAAGTGTAACCCAAGACAACATAGAAATAATCCTGCAACACTGTTTTTTTTTTTTTTAACAAATAGTGCTTGAAAATGACAAGAAACAGTAAAAAGCAATCTGCATCCAAGACTTGTGATGAGGATCACAAGTGTTTCACGGGCCTTCCTCACTGGGTACCAGGCACATTCTCATGAACGGGGCGCCAGCTTTCTTATCTGCGCTGATCGTGAGGGTGAGCGAATCAACAAAATTTATATTCCTGTTCTCCCACGCTTTAGTCAAACTACTGCAAAGATAGCGGTCTAGGGTCGAACACGGATGCCTTCTTCTCATAAATGATTTGAGTGAAAACAAAAATGGTGTGAATTAAATTCTGATTTTAAGGTGGTGATAAAAACAAAGGAGTATGTCGGCAAACCCAAATTTAAATAAAATAAAATGTAAAATAGAACTCCTTGAATTGTTAGGCTACTGGGGTTGAATTCCTAGGGCAACTGAGGGTTTCCAGGGTCCTTTCCTCGCGTTGGGGAGGATGACATATAGTCATCTCCCGAACCGAATCTTCATTTAACTTTGAAAACTAAACCCTAATAATTTTCCTTTTGATAGAAAGCATTTATTTAACATTTATGGTTCCTTCAATGAAAACATGTCTCAAAAACCTACCCTTCAATAACTAATAAGAGACAACTAATTAGGCATCATTGAATCTAGTGAAAGTATCCATTGAACCTAAAAAGCTTGCCAAATACACATTAGGAAAGCATGCTTAAGAGATTTTAATCTAAAAAGTTGAAATCCAACCCTTAACCTACCTCCAGTGGCTCGTAAAGAGCAACTAATGGATATCGCAGTATCTAATGCTAAGAATACACTGAACCCTAAAAAGCTTCTTGCCAAGTATTGGCCAGAAAAGTGCATCAAAAAGCTTTAAACCTAGTGGTTGCACCTTGGAACCAAAATGGAAAATCACGCGTGAAAACAAAAAAGGAAACTAAGAGGTTACCTTAAGATCGTTGTCTCTGAAAGAGCCTTCCCTTCGAGGAAGAGGTTTTGGGCCAACATCCTCCAAGTTGTCATCCTTGAGTGGTGTTTGGGTAACCAAGGAAAAGGGAGAGAAAAATGAGAAAAACAGAAAATCTGAGAACGTTCTACCTATTTATAGCAAAAAAATTGGTCCGTCTTCAACAGCGTTGTATCAAAACGGCTTATGTAGCCTTACAAACCAAGTGAAATACAATCCAATCCAAACATAAGTGGGATAAAACAAGGGTGAAAGGAGAAAACCAAAAATTGTAGCAAAACAAAAAAGAAATGCAGGAGAACAAATAAGTAGGATGCACAAAGGTCGAGTCGCGGCATGCTGCCTCGCAGGAGAAGCTTCCCGCAAAGGGTGTTTTTCTTCACATTTCTCGCCTTTCTTTCCTTCCTGATCTTTGGATTTGAAATGCTGAGTTTGACTAGAATTCTTCGTGCTTGATCGACTCCACACTTCCTCGCATAAATTAGCTCGCAAAACTGCAAAATTTGCCACAAAATGCGAACAATAAAATAGTAGGGACCTTAATGTGCAAATCGGTTAATTAGCATGATTAAGACACAAAAGCACCTCAAAACCTATAATAAATAGGGTTCAAAATAGCACTTTTTGGGCACTAATCACCAAGCATGCTTGGGAACTAGATTAATGAAGAATAACTCAGACTAGAGGAGCAAATAAAGAGAATTACCTGAATCTCTAAGTTACACTCTCAAGTGTTCTAAATTAGCTAAGGACATTAAACTCGAGCAAACTTAGAGGCAACCTAAGCAAAAATTTTATTTTTAAGTTTTAAATAGTTTTACTACTCAAGTAGAATTTTTGTGTATTTGATGTTTTAGTTTAACTGTTAGTCGCTTTATTTTAGTTGTCAAGTGATTTTCGTGACAATGAATCAAAAATTCAAGCAAGATACTGACAAGAAGACACCGTTTCAAAAAAAGAAAATACAGTAAGAAAATGAAGATTCACAAGGAGGAGTACCTCCACCCCTAAACCTCGTATTTAATGATAATATTGCATATCTCAAGTTAGGAATGTTAGCATGTTTGAATAAAAATATATTCTTAATATCCGGGGTAAGGCATATGCATTAGAATTAAGAAATGAGGTGAGGTCATATTTCTGTCTGGAAGAATTTGATTGTTTAAATAAGTTTTCATACTTATGTTCAAATGAATATGTGTGGATGCAGGTTGTTTTAAACAAAGAAAGATGAAATTTCATTAAACTTCAGTTAATGTCGCAACAAACTTTTTCTATGTCGCGACATAATTGAATTAGGAAGCAAATTGAAAGGGAAGTTTATGTCGCAACACAATTCTCCATTGTCGCGACATAAATTCAAAAGACCACTAAAGGAAATGTCGCAACATTTTCTGTTATGTCGCTACATTTGACCGGCTCTATCTCCAAAAATATTTAACATTGTGTCGTGACAACTATTTTTGTATGTCGAGACAGAGCATTGATGATAAAACAAACCCTAGGGCAGTGTTGTCGCGACATTTAATGTAGAGCACAATAAACCAATTGGCTTATAAATAGAAAATTTTTGAAAACTGAAGGGCCACATTTCTCATAAACTCTCAACCTTCTCAGTTTCTTTACTCAAATCTCAACCATCTTATTCCCTAAAACCCTAGAGCTCCAAAATCCTGACCCTACCATGTCTGATCCTACCTCCCTGATTCCAAACCTCAACAAAATCATGGAAGAGTACACTGAGCTAGAAAATCAAATAGAACAAGATTCTCAATCAGCAGCTGTGCAAGTTGAGGATAGGGATGATGAAAATGAAAAGCAACAACATACAGGAGAAGAATCAAGAAAAATAAAAAAGGGAGCAGATGAAGCCAGAGTAAGGAACTTTTATTTTAGAAAAGGAGCAGCTCTAATGGAAAGAAGTTTGAAGGATTCGAGGCTTCATTGTCAAAAAGGGGTTCAAAGCATCTCTCATTCTTGCTGAAATGCCTGAAAGAGAGAATCGCAATCACTGTGAACAAAGAACCCGGGTTATGCTTATTTGGTGAAAGAATTTCAGAAATATGGTAGAGAAAGTTAAGGGAAAAGAGTATATGTCAGGACATTGGGCAGAGTTTAGCAGAGAAAGAGATGTAAACATATTGTCTACCCGAGGGTGAAAAAGGATGGTTCGAAGTTCAAGAAACAACTAAAGGAACCAGAACACTAGAAAATAGTGGACCTACTAACTGCTGGAAAAGGAGAATGGAAAGGGACAAAGAAAACCCCTTTTAAATCCATTGCTAGAGGAGACTTGATTGAAGAAGCCAAAGTATGATTCTACTTTATCAGTTCTGTCCTTATGCCATCTAAGCATCTAAGCACAGTGAGAAGAGAGGAAGCAATCCTCCTCTATGCATTGCTGAAGGGTTACATGATAAATATGGGAAAAATTATTGAAAAATCTATCTTGGGCTACTCTAACAACAAATGCAGGGGATGATTTCCAATACCCAACACCATAATAACCGCACTCTTACATCCAAGGGAGAGTTCTGAAGAATAGGATCGAGAAATCCACTCCTGCAGCTCTCCCTATGACCTTAACAGGTATAACTAAAGGACCAAAGAACAGAGGGAAGGGCAAAGAAAATGAAACATAATAAGAAAATAGGAATGAAGGGCAAATCGAGCCACGTTGGGAAGCTTTCAACTCCGATGCAAACCGTGCTTAGGAAGTTCCGCTGAATTCTGAATGCATCCCCAGAGCTGAGACAAACCTATCAGGAACAAGCTGAAAGTTCTAGGCAAAATTGCAATCATGAAGAATTAATAGAAATGTTGATGTCTATGCAACGGGAAATGAAGGAAAGAGATAATCAATTAAAGACACAGCTTCAGCTCTGGGATGAGTATTTTGATGCAGAGCTCAAAAGAAGGGACCAAAATTTAGAGGATGCACTGAAGAGTGGAAAGTAGAAATAGAGAAAAGGAGAACAGAGTGGAGAACGGTCTTGAGAGATAGGACAAATGCCTGAAGGCAAGCATAGACTCAAGAGATAACAATTGCATGAACAGTCTAGGACATTGCAAATAGAGTTTTAACTTTATGAGCTATGAGATAATAAATTAACAGGATACCTGAATCTCTAAATTATGAGTCACGAGAACTTACGAGTAATGCCAAGATCCTGGGGACCGGGTGGATGAAGACAAGGTTCAAAGAAGAAGAAGATACCATGCTAATAAAACCCCAACCTAGACTATAGACTTACACTATAGTCCCCTTAGGGCGTGATGCACCCACCTATACCCTCTACTTCAACCCGTAATCGCTGAGCAGTCCCTCCCGTACCTTGTAATGTGAACGGAAGAACTCACCCCAGTAGAGGAGGTGGAAGAATATCTAAGGATGGAAGTAGCCAAGTAGAGGGCTGTAAGGAATAAAAAATGAACAATACCCAACCTTTTCCATCTCCTCATCCTTCGTATTCAATGTCCACTATCAAAATAATGTAAATAAATAAAGAATTTTTTTGAAAATTTTTGTGTTCATTTGTGTTCTCGATTGATTGGTGTGTTTTGATTTTCAATTTTCTTGCTTCATGATTGCTGTATTTACTTAGTTGAATAAAGAAGAAAACAACTACCTATATCAAATTGTTTTAATTGTTGCAGCATGTTTGGTTGAAATGACTTGATTATAATCAGGTCAAAGCTGTATTGTTGTGAGCTTCAACATGATTAAAAATGAACTTCTTTACTTGATTAAAATCAATACAATAGCAAATTTCAAAGCAAACAACCCTTTGATAGATGCATTGAATTTGAAAAGGAAGTCGTAAGTTTAGCCGTAATGAAGTTGAATGTTCGGGATGGCGAAGATGCACTAATGTGAAGAACAATAAGGCTTTTTGAGATTGCTCTTCAGGTAAACAATAAGGTCGCTTTAAACTCAAAACAATGTGCCATGGTCAAAGTGAGTCCTTAACAAATTCAGAAAGATTAGAGACATCTCTAGGTTCATTCACACACCAACAGTCCAATGTCCTAGAACTTGCTAGATTATTAGCCTGGCGCTTTTCTTAACCATAGTGCAATACTACTAATAGAAGTGATATAGCCATCCTTTGAAGTTTGAGCTTTTCAATCCTACTCTCATAATATGCATGCTGATACACTCTAGTTCCAGAATTGAGCCAAATTGTCTAATTTCTTCATTAAACTAGCAATTAGAAGCCTCAAACCCTTCCTTTAATCTAATCCTACAGTAAGGAACCCTTATCGCTCTGTGTTTCAAAGAAAAGAACCAAATGCAAAAATGACAAGATTTCAGGAATGTTATTTTTAATTTGTAAGGAAAATACAATGAAGGGATGGAAAAAGAAAGAACAAATGTGAAGGAAAGGAAAGGGAATGTAGAGAAGCAGAAGTCAAAGGGTGTAAATCACAAATCGAATAAGTTTTGTCTGAGGCCTCTTCCTCTCTGTCACTGCTCATGTGGGTGTTTCAACACCTAGTACCCTAATGCCAACTGGTATGAGAGCTACTAAACCAAAGTTCTCTAAGAGTGGTAGAAAACCTAAAAAGGCAAAACATTGCACTATTACTAAAAATCTTTGACAAGTAAAAAGAAAAGAAAAAAAAAGGCTTCTATCCAAAGGGACTGAATTGATAAGAATGACGGTGAAAATAAAATTACCAAGATGAGAGTAAGCAGTATGATACATCAAGATCAAGTTTGGGGGTATATTTCTTTTCTGACATCGCAAAAAGAAAAGCGATTAAGTGACAAAAGACAAAGATGCAAAAATTGAAAATTTGAATATGGGTAATTTTTAGCCTAAATTCTCCAATTACCCAAGACAAACTTTACAAGCCTAAAAGATCTAATTGATCTTAAAGGTTGTATTTGCCTACATTTGTGAAGATTAATATGAAAAACAAGCATATAAAACTTAAAATTATATACAATAACTGTGTAAGGCCCTTAAGATTAGCTTGATTTTGGATAAGGAGAAAGGGGAAAGAAGCAATTCATCACACACTCATTGCATCAGGATGAACTGACTGAATTGTTTACATTTCAAATATCATTAGTTTGTTTTGTGATAGTAATTGAAAACTTTTCGTAAATTTGAATTGAAAACTAAAATTTAAACCATGTTGCAACTAACTTATTTCAATTCAGGAAGTTGATTCAAACAGGATTGCAGTAGAAAACAAAAAAAATGTCCCTAAAAATAAAGATGAATTGTTTCGAGGATAAAAAAATTTTATTTTCTTTGTTTCAAGACAAGAAAACTCAAGTTTGGGGGAATTTGATGAGTCTTAAACTCATCTATTTTTAATCCATTTTTATGGCTTATTTTTTAGTATATTCATATATGTTTTAATGCCAAATTATGGAATATTCACCAACTTAGTGTTTTGCAGGTTTTAATTCAAAATGGAGAAATTTTCAGCAAGAAAAAAGAGAAAAAGAGCAATTGCAGCAGTCTATGTCGCTATTACAGAATTTTGTGTGCTCTGACAAACTTCCAAAAAATAGCAAAGGAATTATGTCACGACAATATTTCTCCGGGTCGCAACACAAACCCAATATTGACAAAGGAGCTATTGGCCAAAGACAACCCGTCACGATGTAAAAATGTAAGACCAACAAGTCACATAGAAAGACAAAGAAAATTTGTGATTGCGACAAGGTTTTTCAACAGTGGAGTTAACACTAGGAAGAATTTGTTGCGAGAAAGAAGCTCCTATCGCGACAAATGAAACAGGCAGAAAGCATAAATTCTGTCGTGACAAGGGATCTTATGTCACGACACTGATTATTACAACATGGGAAAGCTTGTTGAGAAAGAAAAAGAGCTTCAAAGAAAGACCTATGTCGCGACAAGGTAATCTATGCCGCGACACTGAAACAATAAGTATCTATTGCGACAGGGTGATGTATGTCGCGATGCGAAGGAAGAAGAAATTCTGGTTGCGAGAGATAAACAAGGTCGCTACATGTGATGCTTGCTTAGTGAACTGACCTAGTTGCAATAAAAAAATCCAATGTGGCGACATACTTCAAGATGAAGAGATGTTTCTATGTCGCGATAGGAATCTTAAGGTCGCGACATAGAGATAAGCTGAAAATTGATAAAAGAAAAGGTTACGACAGACTTTTTCTATGTCGCGACAAAGATTCCAACACAAGGAAGAGAGGTCTTGTCGCGACATAACGAACTGGGTCGCAACACAAAGATAAGTTGAATACGTAAGTTTTCCTGTCGTGACATAAACACTGGCTATCTGATGTAAAAACATAGACAACTCCAAAGAGGCTGGGTCAGTAAGATCAAACGAAGTTACAACAAGAAATCAGGTTAAGTGGAGACAAGACTCTGTCGCGACAAACTTTCCTAAAATAGCTACTAAAAATAGCTACTACTGTCACTTTGTAGCTATTTAACTACTAAATAGAAGGCTAAATAGAGTTACTAGTATAATGTAGGTATAGTTTAGCTACTAAATAGTTACTAGTATACTGTGTGTTAGTTTAATAATAACAGCTACTCAGAGAAAAGTGGCTTCACCAATGTTAGCTACTAATAGTAGTAGCAAAATAGTAGCTTCAAATGTAGCCTTGTAGTTGCATTTTGCCATGTCTTCAATCGGTTGCCTTACCTCCTCTGCACTTCTTCTTTTAAAAGCTTCACAGCAGGATGCATCAATTATACCCTTGGAGGTGTAATTCATAGCATGATAAGAAATGTCCATCTGAGTGGTCAGATTTATTAGGGCATCTTTTTAACAGTCTCTTGAATCTCTCCCATGCAATGTAGAGACTCTCATCTCCCCACTGCTTGAAGACAATTATTTCTCCTCTTCTCTCAATAGTGAGAGTTGGAGGAAAAACCCAACTCATATAGCACTCCACCGATTCTTCCCAAGTGTTCACTAATCCCACTAGCAATGAATCAAACCAATTGCTACCACATCTCTCAACAGCAGTGAAGAAATGCAGCCATTTGTCCTGGGTCTCACCCTGATCACTGACTCAGATCGCCACCCCTCATGAATCTCCCCGTATGCTCATTAGGACTTCTGCAGGCACCCGTGAACTAGTGTTGCTGTACCAGCAGTAATCACGCTGGCTTCAGCTCAAAATTGCTGGGCCTCAATGGAGGTTGTCCCACAAAGAGAGTACTCCTCAATGTAATAAGCTCCAAAATCTCTCCATAGTGTGCCAGCCTCCTAGGTCTCTCTATTTCTATTCTTCCGGAATAGTCCGCACCTTTCTTTTATTTTCCATACTTTTATATTCAAAGATTTGCAGCCAGATTCTTCATGTTCTTCAATTTCGCAGTGATTCTGCAGGCGCCAGGATCCCCGTTTACTTTTCTATACTTCAAAATCCTCAGGTGCAGCTACGACAGACCAAATGAGTCAAGTGGTATCAAAAATTATATGATTCTTATTTAGACTTCTCAAAATTTTAGTAGCTTATTCACCACCATTGTTAAAACTGCTTTTTGCTAATTTTCGAAAAATTTTGCAAAGCAAGAAAAAAAAATGTCCCTCGAAGCATTTATTTCGTCAAATATTGAATTTTAAATTTCTTCGATCCCTGGCAATGGTGCCAAAAACTTGTTAACGACCAAATCATATATGTACAAATTTACAGACACCATCACTGGCGGACTAGTTTACCTAACCTCGGTAAAGGCACCAAAATTTGTCAGGACTAAAAAATAACTTGTATGCTCCAAGAAAAATGTGACTTGTCACTGAATTCATTGAAGATTTAGTTTAGCCTTTAATACCGCAAGTGCACACAAATGAAAGCAATAGGTGGGAAAAGTGGACTTATAACTGGACATTGTCTCACGTAGATTTAAAAGAATTTAAAATTCAATTACTCCCAACTACTCAAGTTCCACACTATTTGAACTTCCATTTCATAGAAATTTCATCAAACCTGAATTAATCTCATTACTTTAATTTCTACATCTATAATAAAGGAAAAATTCAAAATCCTAAACATAAACTGGACTGAACCAGATTATTGATGGAAGTGGACACTGAGATTTCACTGCTGTGAAATTATCAATTCCTACATCATAATCTATCTCAATTCTATCATAAATCGAATCAAATTGTCAAAGAGGCAATGTAGTATAGTCGATTCTCCCGCAACCATACTTTTCACTAATTGGGGAGAATCATGTTCATTTCTCGATTCATGTTTCTAATTAATTACTTGTAAATCAGAATTTATTTTGAAGATAGTATACTTTTCTTTCAATACTTCATACCCATTTCTGGCGATCGGCAGATTTCTGCTTCCCAAGACAAAGTGCTACTACATATTTCTTACGTTGAATGATGTCTCATCCCCTGAGATCTTATGAGTTCTCCATTTCCTTGATTAGATCTAAGATGGTCAATGTTATCGACCAGCCCTCTGCACCTCAAAGGAGGGATCTCTAATTGATTAAAGTGATAGATCACTCAACTCATTCTCAAACCATGAGTAAATTAAGGATTTATCTAAGTAATCTTTTATAGCTCATTAGTTCTTCAATATTGGTCTAGCATACCCCAAGTAACTGCTCCATGCTCTAAGGAATCTCTATCTCTCAGCACTTCCGAGCCTGAATTCTAAACTGTGTCGATAATGTACCCTTTTATGGGTATTAGTTTCAAATATCGTGAACAATCATTTCATGAAACATCACCATTCAAATGAACTCAAGATTCCTAACCCAGGAAATTTCTTTTCTAATTGTGCGTGAAAAGGAACATAAATTTAACATTGGGATCTTTCCCAAATGAAAGTTGTGTTTCAAAACTGATTACAAAGGAACACTTAAATACTAATCGTGAAAATTCCATCAGAATTCACATAAACAATCGAAAAATGAATTCCATTTTTCGTCTAGATTTATCGATTCGTGACAAAGTAGAACGAAACGAATCTCAACAATTTAAAACTTCTAAACTTCGAACAATTCATCAAGCTTCGTGGTCTAGTAAACAAATTAAAATTTACACCTAAATCTAATCTACAAAGAAAATAAGAAAAGAAAAATAAAAGAAAATATAAACACAAAAGAGTCCTCACTCTCCCTGTGGCCTTTGCCTCAATCTCCCGACCTTCTTCAAATTGTTTCTATTTATAGAGCCCCGTGTTTGGGCTCTAAATTTGCAGCCACATTGTGGATCCTCAAAATTCTAGCCTGTTGCATTCCCATCTGGGACTAAGCGGAGCACGGCTGGCTCGCAATCTTCATCGCAGTCTCGCTGCAAAGATGTAGTCGCTATTTCACCCGCCCTCGTGGCCAGTTCTTTCGATTCCGCCGACGCAGTTTCCTTAGTCGCGATAGTATTTTCCTTTTCTTTTTAGCATACCATTCCGCGTGACGTAGCTCTCCCGCCACGAAAGATCTTTCTTCGCCCTTAACACCTGCCTTGCAAAGCCCCATCGCTCTAACTGCGCTCTATGTCGCACAACTTCTATGTGTGGTTCTTTGAATAGTTATGTCGCGACATCGACAATTTTGTCGCGACAGAGTTTTCGTGTAGTTTCTTCAAATTGATGTAGCGACCTAGTTTTTATGTCGCAACAACATTTTGGCGCGCTGCCTTGTTGTAACAAATGTTTCTTGTGATATTATGACTTAGCCGCGACCTGTAGAAAGCAGATGTCACATAGAGTTTTGCTCGCCGCTAACATGATTTCTCGTTGCGCCTTCATTTCATGTTACGACATGGCCTTCGTGTTTTCACTGCTCATATCGTGACTCCAGCTTGAGTAAGTGCAAGGTCAATGATAAAGATCTCCTTTTCAGATTCAACTTATCTTATGCCATAATTCGCTTTGTTTATGTTCGTGACCCGCCTTGTTATGTCTCAACCATACTTCTCTTCCCTGTGTTGGAATCTTTGTCGTGACATAGAAAAGTCTATCGCGACCTTATTTATCTGTGTTCATCTTATCTCTGTGTCACAACCTTAAGATCCCTATCACGACATCTAAGCATTTCTTCAGCTTGAAGTATGTTGCAACATTGGATTCTTTTCATAATAATCCCGGGGTCGGCCTAATCGAGTAAGCATCATCCGTCGCGACCTGTTTATCCGTCACTACCCCGGCAGTTTATTCTTCTGTCGCTGACATGCATCACCTTATCACGATAGAAACTTCTTCTTTCAGTGTCGCGACATACATTACCTTGTTGAGACAGAGGTCTTTCTTTAAAGCTCTTTTTCTGTCTCAACAAGCTTTTCCATGTTGGAATAATCGTCGCAGAAGAGGGATTCTCGTCATGGCTGTGATTCGCCGGCGTTCTTCATTATGTTGTAAACACAAACTCATATCCGTCGTAGTATTCTTCCCCGTATTTTCCTTAACTTCTTGTCAGGATGTAATATCCCTTGTCGCAAATGCACTTCGCTCTCTTCTTCCCGCTTTCATTTGTCATGATAGGAGCACACCTTTTCCTCAGGTTGACATCCTCACAAAATCTCGTCGTAACTTAAACTTTCTTTTGTCTCGCTGACTTGTTATATTCTTTTTGGCTTTCTGCCGCCACATACCTGCCTTTTTGTCGCGCTGCAGCTCATATGTCAATATTCAAACTTTTTTAGATTGGCACAAAGGAAATATTGTCTGATTATACCCTCTGCTGGTTTGCTTTAAGTTTGTCATGATTAATCTAAAACTCTGCCTGCACAAAGTCCTGGCCGGTAATCGCTTCATTTTCTCTTCATGCTGAATTTCCTTGAATTAAACCCAAAACAATAAAGCCTGCAAATATTCCATACCCTAAGATTAAAACATATTCAAAGATACCAAAACAAGTAAGAAAAATGATTAGTGTAACATGAGCTTCAAGACTCATCACCTGCTTCTTACTACAACCAATCATAGAAGGCAACCCAAGATAATGTCCATGATCTACTGTACCTCGTACCCTTAGCTCTGAACAAATTGCTTCTCGAACCTCGAGATCTACATTTTGACTAAAAGATATAGAAGATTTTTGGAAATTGATTCTTTGGCCTGAAGCAGCACCATAATCATGTAGAATTTGCTTGATCACCTTGATTTCAGAAACATTGGCACGAAAATATAGAAAGCAATCATTTTAAAAAATAATTATAAATAGAAAAAACTCCTGAGCTATACAAACAACCAATGGATCAGGCCATCATTTTCTTGTGTCTCATAAGTGAGTGTGTAAGAGCCTGCACATATAATAAATAGATACAGTGGATAAATGACATCCTCGGTCGAAGACCCGTTGAGATAACGTCCCAGTTCTCTCCCACATTATGAAGAATATGATATTCTGAACTGATTGAATGAATGTAATAATCAACAAAATCCCACTTGACATCGAAACTATCCTTAACAAAGACATTCTCTGCTAGAAGGCCCTTCACCCACACAGTCATAAGCTCTTAGCTGTGCATCGTGACCCTTCACATGCATATATCCATCTTTCCCCTTGTGTTTCCAATTTTAAATAATGCAGTGGTTTCATAAGAGATTAATAAGTATCAAGTCGCAATTGCTCTCCCAGGGACTAAAAGACCTAGGATGAAGATACCACTGGCAAGACCCTTTTGCCGGTTAGGCACTGTTTTCCGCCACACCTTATAAATCACGTTGCCAAACCTGGACGTAGGTCAACTGCTAACCTAACTGTTGCTTCTTAGAATGAGAATTCATTGAGTATCATTGAAACTCTGCAGGTGATACACCCAAAGATAGTAAAACAGAAAGACATGCTGCAAACGATGATCCTACTCACTACGACCCCAAAATTGGGGATGCAAAAGGCAGATTCATGCCATCAGGCCCAAGGACTTATCAGGATGCATGTAAAACACTGCCTCCCAAATTTCTTTTTCAGAGAATGGTGCGCTAACACTTCATTATTGATCCAGACAAAGATGGCATAATAGGAATAGAAAAACACGGCATCAGGGGTGGAACAACTATCAGATTTTAAACAGTCTCAAAATAATCAACTATTAACTCCTCAAGACCATTATCTGTAGAAATGCCATTTCCAAAATCATCCTGAGTCGGGTGGCCTCGCCTCTGCGTGCCGGAGGCTAACAATGGAAAACCTAGTGCCGGTGTCCCTTGTAGCCAATGTTGCTTGGCTCGTTTGCGCTGGCAGTTTCTTATCTCCAAAATAAGGCACTTGTTTAGCTTTGCATGAACTCCTCAAAACTAGATGAGTCCCTTCCTTCCCCCGAATGAGCCATATTATTCTACACCCAGAAATCTCCGTAACCTGAAATCTCGACCCAATGATCTCCCTCTACTCAGCCAAAGCCATTACAAATCTGTATCCTATCCTGAATTGTTCCCTGTAGAGAGATTCCCCATAAAATTATTTCTTTACCACATACCACATTCAGATGTCTCCTCAGCCACATGAGCCTTCATATTCCAAAAACTGCGATATACTTGGAAGCCAAAACTAGTCAAGAAAATGCAAAGTATATTCTATCTCAGCTAAACACGGTAAACTATGAACAGAATATGGACACCCCAGATTTAAGCCAGTAAAGCCATGCAAGCCACGACTGGGAACATTCTTCCACCTGAAGCCTGTGGTGTCTTGGAGCCTGGGTATGGGGCTCTATGGCTCGGTCATACCAGGTCCCAATGACAAGGCGATGGTGTGCTGAGCATATGCCCTTATTTTTCCCTCTGAAACAGAAGATCGGGCTTGAGGACCCTCGTTATACAATGATGTTTACGGAAGAGGGAGCGAGTATAAAGTTCACACAGCACAGCCACATGTGATTCTTCCTTGCTCGTATTTCGGAACCCATTGGAAAATCTCGTGAAGTTTCTGGCGGTCTCAAGGCACCCTGCATGGCTTTAATCTCACGAGCCTGGCAGAGCTTAATATCCCGATCGCCCGAAATCACTTTTTCTCCTTCAAACACGATAAAGGCCTCACTATGCCCAAGCATCATCAAATCACAAAGCTCCTCGGTATCCTGGTCGTTTCTGTCTTATGGCGGTTCATCTTCACAGTAAAGCTTCACAGGGAAAACAAAAATGCAAAAAGTTTTTTAGTATGGCCCAAGTCCTGAGGAACACGGAACGGTCCCCGGTGGCCCCAGCCGGCCCGCCTGGGCGTGGTGCCCCAACCCAGTGCTCGCGGGGTCCCGGTGAGGCCTATCTGAGACCCACCTCAGCCGCAGTGCTGGCCCGGTGCCAAAATATCCCGGCCGGCAGAGACACCTGGACAGCACTGAGATCCCGGACACCAACCTCCCTCCTCCTCAACCGTGGCCGGTACTATTTCAAACTCACCAGAAACAGCAGGGTCTAAAATCTGAAATTGTAAAACACCCCTGAACTCCATGAGCAAAAACAAGCACTTCAGTAAATGAGAGCTGGAAGGAGTTTTATTTAAATGTATGATCTACTTTCAGTCCAAATCATCACCTGTCAACTATAAACCCACAACACATGCCCCTGGGCTGATTCACTATATCCATGAAATAGACAGCTGAAAAACTATCACATGTCACTTATTACATCAATCTCATCAAAAACGGAGGAGCTTTATACAAAAAAATAGTTAAATTTGGAGCACTTTTGCGCCTTGACAAAATTATCCAAAATCCCTGGTCTTCTTTACCCGTATTTTTTTTACAAAATAAGATGTAATGGCGTCACATGATGCAATATTTCTTGCCTCTAAGATCCGATTCTGTCTCATCCCCCTCATGAACCCAAGAGACCCCCAACACTCTCCCCCACAAAGACAATGCTCCAAGAAGGAATTCTCCTGAGTGTCCTCACTGCTTATTCCCACCTAAACTCCTACTAAATTCACAAACAAACATCAAGAGCGATACAAACGACTCAATGATAGCATTGTACGATGGAAATTTGTGACCACCCTCCTACTTCTCAGCTCACCCATCTCCTACCATGCCTGCCGTAAGTGTGGAGAAAACACTATTTTCAAACATAAGGGTTTCGTTCTGAAAACATAATACCGAGTTTGTGCAAAAATCTTATCGACAACCTCCGAGGTGAATTGGCCGTGGATAATCTTCCAATAATAGTCATGGGTCCTCCTCTGAGATGAACTGTTGGACAACTCTCCAAGGCAATTAGTCAAAAAATCTTCCCATCAAATTCATTTGACAAATCATGCTTTTTCACAGCATGGACTACACTACCGTTTAAAGTGTTACCTGATGCATACTGGTAAATGCACATTATGTCATTTCTCAATAATTCATGTTAATATATCACGTATACATATTAACAAAAAATCATACAAAACAAATATTAATCATTCATAGTAAATGACACTCCAAAACAGCTCACATGTGCTAATAAACAATCCTAAGCAGATTCATCTGGTACTTTCTAAGCATCACAGAATAAACAACACACATGTTATTCAATCATGTGTTAACATATCAACACATAAAGTCACACACACCACTTCGCTTCAGCTGGGACTGTCCTTCAAAATCACTCTAGGATTTCTCACTTAGTCTAAGTTTTGGGAACCGAATGAACGACTCATTCGGCCTCGAATATCCCTTGCAATCCATTAAATTGCTTAGCCAAAGAGTGCCTGGGGTAAAGAGTGAGAAAACCCCTTACCTCAGCTTGTCGAAACTCCAAAATTGCACCCAGCACGCGTAGCTCTTGTGCTGGGAGCACTCTGGCTTCACCCCCGCCAAAGCCCGACCGAACTGATCACCCGAAAAATCCCAGAGAGAAGTGAGATTCACCAAAATCCTTTCCTTTCTTCCCACCAATCGGTCGGGCCGGGTTACCATGGAGAGTACCCTCTCGCCACATGTCGCCTACTATCGTCTATCTGGATTACCTTATCCCTTATCCATCTTCCACTGATTTTCCCTCCTCCAACTTATACTTTATACACACTTAATCTCATGCTAGCCTCCCGGCTCATCATCAATCCATTCTACCTTGCGACACGCACGCAAGACATCTCGAATTCCACTCATAAAAGTGCCAAGTGTCCCACTCCTCTTCTCGTGTCTCAAAAACGTGAAAGTCTGACCATCCTCGACCGACGAATCTGATCGGTAGCCAGGTCTCTCACATGGCAGACAACCCAAACGATGAAGTTCGTTGGTCATTCGAGATCTAGAAAATTCCATTTTGAGCAAAATTACTATTTTTACCTCTTTTTCTTAAAATTAGAATTTTCCCTGAGTCTTACAAGCAAAACGTTATTTTGTATATTCCAATTTTTTGACAAATATAAAGATATGTTTAGTTTGAAGGTTTGTATTTTATCCATTACATTTATCTAGATTGATTAAATTTAAATCAAACATTATTTATCCATTTTTTTCGTCAAAAAAATTGATTAAATTCCCAAATCAAACTTTTAATCTTTATCCTTAATCCTATTTAATTACTTAATATTTAATAAATAAAATAAATTATATTAAATTAGACTATTCTCAAATTAATTTTTAAACTCATTAATTCATTAAGAAAGTTAAGTTTGTTCTATTTTTTTTTTTTTAAAAAGAAAGAAAGTTAAGTTTGTAATTTGAACATAAAATTTATATCTACATGAAATGTAACAAATGAATTTTATTCCCCTTAGCATTTGACAACTTTTGAATAGCACACACAAACAGTCTTTAAAAAAAGACTTATATTTTATGTTTTCAATAATGTAGAGATTCATTTTAACATTTTAAAGTACAAGGAATAAATATAAAAAAAGGTGAGGTGCAAGGTAGAAATTCAGAGTTCCTTATTAGTATGATAATATCTTTAAATTAGTCCAAAACAGCTATAATTTCCAAGTTAGCCCTTTAAAACGATCACTAAGTCCTCCAATCTTCTTAATAGATCCTTTAGCTTGGTTACGGTCTTGTGGGAAAAGGGTGGTGGTTATGACTCTGTTCTTGGTTAATGGTGGTTTGTGGGTGAAAATGAAATGGGAAAAGGAGGTGACTTCCATAAAGTGGATAATTGAGTGCATAATGTTATAATATATTAATATGTTATACTAAGTACAAAATTAAAAAGCCACAAAGCACCACCAACATTATTTTCCCACATAGCCTTAACCCAATAAAGAAACCTACAAAAGAAGAAGATGATGATGATTATAAAGAAATTACTACCAATAGTTGACTTCAAAGGTTGTCTAGTTTGTTTACGTTAACCACTAGAGTTGCCTTTGCAATGGCATTCCCCCAAGGTCTGGAAATGGAATACACAATCGTGTTTCTTGTAGTAACGATGGAGCCCGTAAAAGGTACGCCCATACTTGCATGTTCGATTCTCCTACACTAGTTTCGGGGTTCAAACTACACAAACATGTTCGAGTAGATTATTGATCTATTTCTAATCACCTTGGTAAGATTATAATTTTGCAGTTTCCTTTTATGAAGATATTAGTAGTCTATTGTTCATATTTGAAATTTACTAAAGCAATGCCAAACACCATCTAGCTTCTTTCCTATAAAAAATGATTGGATCTTTAGCATGACTTTAATGAACTGAAAATCAATCAAATAAAATAATTTTTTTTTTATTAAAATTATGTTATGGGAACCCACTTCAATTTATTTGAAAAATTAGGATAAAAACTCAAAACCAAGATCGTCTCCTGTTTCAAAAATATTAAATAAAAAGATATAATATTTAGTAAACGGTCCAACAAACCTTAGGTATAATTTTACCAATTTTTTACTTTAAGGTTGTCTTGGAATTGAAATGAGTATGAGAAGGTGGTTTAATCAAGGGAAAACTATGTTATGGTCACATTTCAATTTATTTGAAAAATTAGGAAGCCAAGGTTAGATCCCTTGATTTGAAAAATATTTGATAAATAGGACAAAATATTTGATGAAGATTCCAAAAATCTTAGGTATGGCCTAAATAGTCATTGGATACTATCATAGCTATGAATTCATACCTAATGTTGTATTGATTATTTATTATTATTATTATTTTATGCCTGAGTCTCAAGTTTAGCCTTTGTTTATTTCCATGAAAATTAAATATAATTGTTACTTGGGTTACATTATTTATGCTTGTGTGCTCATATTATTTTGAATGGAAGCATTAGAGTAATCGTATGACATTTTAAGATACTCGCTGGTTCTTTCTTTCTAGTAAAATATTTTTCTTCATTTTTTGTACTTAATTTGTTTCATTTTTATGTCAATCTGATGTATATAAAGAGTAGACTGCATTTTATTTTTTTCATCAATTCAATAAACAAAAACACTCTTTTCTTTTCTCATTTTACATGGTATCAAAGCCATGGAAGACTCGGGTTAGGGTTTTTCCATGGTTCCAAATCCAGCAACTCCATCTAGTGGTCGTATCGCACTCCGGCCACCCCACCTTCATCTCTGGAATAGTTTTCCATCATTAGATCACCTCAATAGTTGAAAAAAATTTGGATACCTTCCAAATGACATCATTCGACCTAAGAACCCCACCTTTGGAATTGCCTCAGCCCGATCTACCCACCGGAGGAAAAAATCTCCGATATAAGGTAACCTATGCGCCCACACCCATGAGTTTCTATCTCCACGGTAGCCACCATGCGTCGACGCGTGGGTGGCACTTGAGGTCGCGTGAGAGACCCTTCCGCCACTAAATTTTCTCCCACCGGGTCATCTTTCGCCTTATTGCAGCTCAGAGCTCTCCCTAGTTTTTCCATCTCTACATCCTCCATCTTCGTAGCCGGCCCATTTTGTCTCTTTTTTTTTTTAAGAAATTCTCTTATATGGAATTTTATGATCCGTCTTAGCTTTTTTCTCGCAGCCCAACACCCTCCACATGCTTCTCTCACCTTCAGCAATGTGTTTAGTCATGATACTCTTGTTTTCTTGCCGGGATGAAGGACTACTGGGTTTTTCACTTCTATGGTCACAAAGGAGTTCATCCACACCTCCGAGTTATTCTTACGCCCAACGAGTATAAGGAGTACATTCACTCACCCGTGCAGCCAACCGTGATCCATTCGCATGTTGCCCGTGCACTCGCAATGCTCTCCGTCGCTTTATACATCTATCCCGGTCCATGGATTCTCGATTCTGGAGCCTCTAATCACCTTTATGGTAATAAGGTTATTTTTTCTTCCCTTACTATTACATCACCTTTACCCATGATTACCTTAGCTAATGGATCTCAAACCATGGCTAAAGGAATCAGTTCTGCATGTCCTCTTCCTTCCGTACCCCTTACTTCTGTCCTTTATGTCTCGAAAGTGTCCTTTTAATCCGATTCATCAAGTAGTTGGATTTGTGACCTTACTTTTTTTATTACCTTTTTTGATAATTCTATCACATTACAGGACCAAAGTACGGGGAGGAAAATTGGCATAGGACATGAGTTTTAAAGCCACTTTCATCTCAACTCCCCTTCATATTTCTTCATTGCATCCACTGGATACTTCTTCCTTTATTCATAGTCGCCTTAGTCATCCGAATATTTCCAAGTTTCGAATAATGGTTCCTCGTTTTTCTAGTTTGTCCTCAATTGAGTGTGAGTCATGCCAGCTTGGGAAACATACCCGTGTCCCATTCCCCAAGCGCCTAGATCAACGGACAAAGTCTCATTTCGAGCTTGTCCATACTGATGTTTGGGGTCCTTCATGGATTTAGTCTACCTTAGGGTTCTGGTACTTTGTCACTTTTATAGATGATTATTCTCGTTGTATTTGGCTATTTTTAATGAAAACTCGAGCTGAGTTATTCTCTATTTTCTAGAAGTTTCATGTTGAAGTTCAAACTCAATTTAATACTTCAATTTGTATCCTACGAAGTGATAATGCCAAAGGATATCTTTCTGGACCATTCTCCTTCTTTATGTCCTCACATGGGATTCTTCATCAGTCCTCTTGTTCTTACACTCCTCAACATAATGGAGTGGCTAAGCGTAAGAACCGTCATTTAGTTGAAATCGCTCACATTCTTCTACTCCATCATAAGGTTCCTCGACGTCTTTGGAGGGATGTTATCTTAGCCACTTTTTATTTGATTAATTGTATGCCATCATCCTTCTTACATGATAAAATCCCTCATTCCATTATTTTTCCAAAGCAACCTCTTTTCTGCCTTCCCCCTCATGTCTTTGGTTGTGTTTGTTTTATCCATTATCTTACTCTTGGACAAGACAAGCTTTCAGCTAATACCACGGCGTGTCTTCTCGGGTTATTCCCCGGCTTCACGAGGTTATTGTTTCTACTTTGAGACACATTGATACTTGTCTTTGCTAACGCCACATTTTTGAGAACTCTTCTATGTTCCCTACCACTCACACTCCTAGTTCTGATGTCATATCTCTACCCATTCTTTATCTCGTCCAAGATACCTCATTCAGATTCCCGCCACTCCACCTCGAATTCATCACAGGTTTATACTGTCGCTCATGTACTAACACCGTGCCTGGGTCGACCCATCCCCACGGCGCCCTCCTCCATGACCTATTCGCCATCTCCTATCGATCTTCCCATCACGCTCGAATGGTACTCATTCCTCTTGTAACCCCCATCATATTTATAATTTCCTGACTTATCACCTCCTATCTTCACCATATTCTGTTTTTATTTCCACCTTGTCTTCTATTTCTTTTCTTAAAATTGTGAATGAGGCCCTCTGTCATCTGGGCTCCAATAGGCAATGGTTGAATAAATGGCTGCTCTTCATTCTATTGGCACATGGGACCTAGGCACCTTACTTGCTGGTAAGTCTCCTGTTGGTTGCCATTGGGTTTATACTATTAAGATTGGTCTGGATGGCGAAATGGACCGTCTTAAGGCTAGTTTAGTTGCCAAGGGGTATACTCAGATATATGGTTTCGACTACTATGACACTTTTTATCCTGTTGCCAAGATGACTTACATTTGTCTTCTCTTCTATATGGTTGATAAGTGAGATCTCGCCCCATATGCTCTCGGACATCAAAATGCATTCCACATAACCCAGGAGGTATATATGGAGCAAGCACCTGGATTTGTTGCTTAGGGGGAGTCTGGTTTGGTATGTAGGCTATGTCGTTCCTTTTATGGCCTAAAGTAGTCTCCTCGAGCTTGGTTTGGACACTTTATCTCCGTGGTACAGAGTTCTAAGATGACTAGAGTACATCGCACCACTCTGTCTTCTATCATCATACATCGTCTGGATAATGCATCTATCTAATTGCTTATGTGGACGACATTGTTATAATAGGCAGTGATCAGGATTATATTTGGAAACTTAAACAACATTTATTCAACCACTTTCAGACATTGGGAAAACTCAAGTACTTTATGGGGATTGAGATAGTTTAGTCTAAGTCCGATGTGGTTATGTCCCTCATAAGATGTCTCGATATACGTATTTAAACTCGGTACGCTATACCAGAAACCCGTACACTCCTATGAATTCAAATCGTCGTTTGTACCGGATATGAGCCTCTACAAGATCCAAGGAGATATCGACGACTAGTGAGGAGACTGAACTACCACACCATCACTCGACCGAACATTTCATTTCTTATGAGTGTAGTTAGTCAGTTCCTGCAGTCACCATGTGATAGTCATTTGGATGTTGTGATCTATATCCTCCAAGTATCTAAGGAACACCGAAATCGTGGGTGTTATATGAATATAGGTCACAATTCCTAGATTATTGATACGTGATGTAGGATCGCGTTTGCCCGCAACAGACGCCACTTCGAGATATCAGGTATTTATTGTGAGGCAATTTAACATCCTAAGAGTAAAAAACAAGATGTGGTAGCTGAAGTGTCTAGCACGGTCGAGCATCGAGCCATGACTTTGACAACTCAGGAACTCATGGCTAAAAATAAATTTCCTTCAAGAGGTAAGATTTGGAAAGGATGGACAAATGATGCTTGTGTGTGATAACCAAACGACCCTACACATTGCTTCCAACCTAGTATTTTATGAAAGGACCAAACATATTAAAGTGGACGGTCACTTCATTCGAGAGAAGATTGCATCAGGATGCATGACTACTAGTTTTGTCAACTCGAGTGACCAACTAGCAGACATTTTCACTAAGTCTCTTCGAGGTCCAAGGATTTAATACATTTGTAACAAAGTTTCGTATCCGACCTATATGCTCTACCTATGAGATTGAGAATCGTAAGATATTATTAGGATATTCTTTTAGTTTATTCCCTTCATTTCTTGTACAATATATATATATATATATATATATATATATATATATATATATATATATATATATATATATATATATATATATATATATATATATATATATATATATATATATATATATATTGGTACTTTTATTTCATTTTTATTTTTATGTCTCTGAGACAGTTCATGGCGGTTCGTGCATTGTTACTCCCTCCCCGCCTTGATTATACTTTAAAAATAATTTATTATTATTTTATTTTATACTTTAATATAAATAATAATTATTATTATAATTTTAATAAATAATTTATAAAATTTCCATAATATTTTTATTTTTTATGAAATATAATAATTTTAATATAATAAAATAAAAGCAAATATAAAAAAATTAAAAATAAAAAATAAAAACAAAAATCAAATGTAAATGGGACAGGTTTAGGAATTTTCTCATCCCCATCCTACTTAGTTTAATTTTTTAAATAAGACAAGTTTGAATATTGAAAAATAAACGAAAGTGTGGCTCTGGATGGGGCCACCCTGGCCCTAAATCCTCCCATCACATCTCTAAGAAGGCCAGACATACCTCTTTTTCATGCAGATAAAGTTTTATTGTTTTGGTAGAAATGATTTTAATAAAAGCAACATTTTTATTTTTTCTATTCATAACTTAAAAAAAAAAAATTCAATAATAAGTCGTGAAAATTTAAAAAAACAAACATTTAGCTTTCAACATTAAGTCAAAAAAAAAAACCACCCCTAAGTCCTCAAATCTTCTTAATATATCTTTAGTCAAGTTACTAATTATGGGGAAAAGGGTGGTGGTTATGACTCTATTCTTGGTTAATGGTGATTTGTGGGTGAAAATGGGTGGATAAGAGCATCCACAACAATCAGCCAAAACGGGGAGTCAAAGCCATATTTGGATGCTAAACTGAAAATATGGTGCTCCAAAGAATACCAAAACCGGAAGCAAAATTTCGTCAGTTCAAATGCTGGATCAAGAAAATCACAAATATACCGATCACCGCTCACGCCCAAACAAAGCAAAAACCCATTCTACCCTCGATGTTATAGCCGTTGGGAGCCGAAAATCACACGAACCAACAGATTTTGAACCAAATCCAAATATTCAAACTGACATGAAAAATACAGAGAATAATCCTTTTTCCCAAAAACGACCACCCGTGAACCATTTTTGAACTCCCAAGAATTTAAACAAAAAATTCTATAAATAGCAAAGCAAAGGGAAACGATTTCCAGATCTGAGGGAAATCGAAAAAAACTGTTCAAAGAAGGGAAAACGACGGGAAGAAAGCAAAACCCGGTTACTGCAAGCCGCAAATGGCCGCTGTCATCGCTCGCGCAACCTCCGCAATCTGAGATCTCCGACACGAAAGGTCACGTGGTTTCTCTTCCACTCCCAACGCTCATTTTGGGTTTGAAATGAAAAAATAAAAACCCCACACTGCGGTATTTTAAAATGTGAAAAAATAAAAATACTTTAAATCATATTTTTTGTAAATACTTTAAAATACGAATTAAAAATAAAAATTTTTACTTGATATGAATTAATTTATTTTATTAGCCTACAAATATTTTTATTAACTTCTAATTATTTTCAAAAAATACATATAAATAAAAATATTATTAATAAATGAAAAACCATAAATCATATTTTTGTAATAATGAAATTACAAATTCAAAATAAAATGAAGTTTACTGTGGGATATGAATTAATTATTTTATTAGCTCACAAATATTTTTCATTATTTTTTATAAGAAGTACAAAAATTTTTAAAGTAATTAATATTTGTAACTCCAAAAAGTTCAACTATTGAAATTAGTTAATTCAAAATATTTATATTTATTTTTATTGAATTAATTAAATATTTATGGCCATTTTTATTTTTAATTGAATCTTTTATATTTATTTTAAATTTTAATTAAATATTTATTTATCTTTTAATCAATTTTATAGTGTATGGAGGATATATATAAAATGAATTAGGGTACAGGTGTACTATTAAAGAAGAGAAAGGGTAAAATTGGAATAGATTTAGGATATATAACTTAGATATCATCAATGAAATGTACTAAACTTAGCCAAATATCAGTGTTCTTGAGCCAAAATGGCTGGATGCTTTTTGCTTGGCCAATCACTGAGAGATGCCTGGTCAAAATGCGTCAGAATGAAAAGGAGGCACTTCCATAGTGATAATTATGCATTATGTTATAAAATATTAATAATATATTACTATGTTATACTAAGTAATAAAAATTAAAAACCACAAAGCACCATCATCATTCTTTTCCCCATTAAGGAAGTTTTAATCTAAATAAAGAAACCCAAGCAAAAGGAGAAGATGGTGATGATTATAAAGAAATTAATACTAATAGTTGGCTTCATAAGTTGTCTAGTTTATTTACGTTAACCACTGGAGTTGCCTTCCCAATGGCATCACTTCCCTCGAGGTCTTGAAATGGGATGAACAATCATGTTTCTTGTGGTAACGATGGAGCCTGCAAAAGGTACGCCCATACTTGCATGTTCGATTCTCCTACACTAGTTTCGGGTTCCAACTACAAACACACGTTCGAGAAGATTATTGATGATCTATTTCTAATCACCTTGGTAAGATTACAATTTTGCAGTTTTCTTTTATGAAGATATTAGTAGTCTGTTGTTCATATTTGAAATTTACTAAAACAATGCCAAACACCATCTAGCTTCTTTCCTATAAAAAATGATTGGATCTTTAGCATGACTTTAATGAATTGAAAATCAATCAAATAAAATAATTTTTTTTTATTAAAATTAAGTATGGGTCCCACTTTAATTTATTTTGAAAAAATTAGGATAAAAACCTGAAACTAAGATCGTTGTCCCTTGTTTCAAAAATATTAAATAAAAGATATAATATTTGATAAAATGGGTTCACCAAACTTAGATATGACTTAACAATTTTACTTTAGTTGTCTTAGGATTGAAATGAGTATGAGAAGGTGGTTTAATCAAGGGAACATTATGTTATGGGTCCCGTTTCAATTTATTTGAAAATTAGAAGCCAAGGTTAGATCCCTGATTTTAAAAAAAAAAATATTTGATAAATAGGACAAAGTATTTGATGAAGAAATTAAAATCTTGTGTATGGCCTAAATAGTCCTTGGATACTATCTTTAGCTATGAATTCATACCTAATGTTTTGTATTGAATATTTGGCTATTATTATTATTTTATGCTTCGAGTTTGTTTTAGCCTTTGGTTTATTTCCAAAATTAAATATAATCAGAACTTGGGTTTGATTATTTATGCTTGTGTGCTCTGTTATTATTTTGAATGCAAGCTATTGAGAATCAGAGGATATTTTTAAGATATTCTCTAGTTTTTTCCTTTCTTTTCTAGTACAATATTTTTCTTCTTTTTCGTACTTTATTTGTTTCATTTTTATATCTCTTTGATGTATATTAGTAGGTAGGACCTGTACTGTTTTTTTCATCAATTCAATAAACAAAAACACTTTTTTCTTTTCTCATTGCACATGGTATCAAAGCCATGGAAGACTCGAGTTAGGGTTTTGACATGGTTCCAAATCCAGCAACCCATTTAGTGGTCGTATCGCACTCTGGCCACCCCACCTTCATCTCTAGAATATTTTAGTCATCATCGTATCACCCTGGCGCTTGAAAAAAATTTCTGGCGACTTTCCAATCCATTATTATTTTCTCGATCGACGCACCCACCTTGAACCTCTCAGCCCGACCCACCCAGAGGAAAATCTCTGATAGAAGGTGTAACCCATGCGCCCATGGCAATTTTAGAAGTTTCTATCTTCGTGGTGTACCACCATGCGCGCGTAGGTGGCGCTCAGGCGCATTTAGAGACCCTCCGCCAACGACTTCCTCCCCACTCGGGTCGCCTTCCTCGCCAACAAAGCTTTGTAGCTCCCTAGTTCTTCCATCTGCATCCTCCATCTTCGTGTTTTGCCCATTTTTGTCTCGGGCAGTCCTCTTATTTGGACTTTTCTGATCTGTCTTGGCTTTTTTCGATAGCCTCATCATTCTCCATGTGCTTTCTACCTTTAAAGAATGTGTGTAATCTAATACTCTTATTTTCTTATTGATTTAGTTGATTTTGTTGGTTTTTCACTTCTATAGCTGTCAAAGGGAGTTCATCCACACCTTCGGGAGTTATTCTTATGCCCAACGAGTATGTTATGCACATTTACTCACCAAGTAGCCAAATCTACATGCATTTGCCATGTCATTCAAATCCAATAATTTGTGTGCTTCTCGCTTTCACATGCATTTGGTCCACTGCCGATTCTAGAGCTCCTAATCACCTTTATGGTAATAAGAATATTTTTCCCTTGTTTATTATATCACCTTACCCATGCATTACTTTAGCTAATGGATCTCAAACCATGGCTAAAGGAATCAGTTCTGCATGTCCTCTTCCTTATGTACCCCTTACTTATGTCTTTTATGTTCACGAGTGTCATTTTAATTTGATTTATATCAAGAAGCTGACTGCATCTTAATTGTTTGATTACCTTTTCATGTATAATTCTATCACATTGCGGTGACCAAAGCACTGTGGAGGTATCGACATGTGATCGGAGTTTACAAACCTCTCTTCATCTCAACTCCCTTCATTTTTCACCGCTGTAGGCTTCCATGGATACTTCTCTCCTTTATTCATAGTGTCGCCTCGGTCATCCGAATATTTCATTTCTCGGATAATGGTTCTTGTTTTTCTAGTTTGTCCTCAATTGAGTGTGAGTCATGTTAGTTTGGGAAACATACTCTTGTCCCATTCCCCAAGCGCTGCATCTCTCAACGAACAAAGTCTCATTAGCCGTCTATACCCACAGCCAGGTCCTTCCTTTAACCGAGCTCACTCTTGGGGTTTCTGCATTTCTATCATTTTTATAGATGATTATTCTCGTTGTACTTGGCTATTTTTAATGAAAAAATGAGCTGAGTTATTCTCTATTTTCTAGATGTTCCATGCTGAAGTTCACACTCAATTTAATACTTCAATTCGTATCCTACGAAGTGATAATGCCAAAGGATATTTTTCTCTGCCATTCTCCTTTATGTCCTTACATGGGATTCTTCATCCGTCATCTTGTTCTTACACTCCTCAACAGAATGGAGTGGCTGAGCATAAGAACCGTCATTTAGTTGAAACCGCTCGCACTCTCTACTCCATCATAAGACTCCTCGACGTTTTTGGAGGGATGTTATCTTAAATTATTGTCATTTGATTATTAATCGCTTGCCATCATCCTTCTTACATGATACAAAAATCCTCATTCCATTTATATTTCCAAACAACCTCCCTTCTCTCGTCTTCCCTCGTAAGTTCCTTGGTTTTGTGTTTATTTTACTTTCCATTTTCTTTACTTCGACAAGACAAGCTGGGGCCTAAAGCCAGCTAAACGTATGCCTCCTACACTCTCATTCTCAACGAGGTTATCAAGCCATAATTTTCGATACACATCGATGCTTTGTCTCCGGCTAATGTCACATTTTTTGGGAAGAATTTTTAGAATATTTATTACGATAGAATTCAACAATCTCTCTCTCTCTCATTCTCTCCCGCCCTCGATGTCATATATCTCTACCTATTTCCTTACATCTCGCCCAAGATACTTTCATCTCACTCGACTACCCACCTCACCTCATTGCGTGTGTTTATAATTATCATCACCACGCATTAACACCGAGCCTTTCGATCGACCCATCTCCTATGGCTCTCTCCTCCACAACCCTAGTCTTGCCATCTCCCGTTGATCTTCCCTTTGCCATTCGGAATGGTACTCATTCCTCTTGTAACCCCCATCATATTTATAATTTCATGACTTATCACCTCTTATCTTCACCATATTAATCTTTATTTAACTTGTCTTCTGTTTCTTTCTAAAATTGTTCAGCGAGGCTCTCTCATCTAGGCTCCAAATAGGCAATGGTTGAAGAAATGGCAAATTTCACATTCTATCAAGTAATATGGGACCTAGTCACCTTACTTGCTAGTAAGTCTCCTATTGGTCACGGCTGGTTTATGTTTGTTAAAGATTGGTTCGGGACTTGGCTATGGACCGGGTCTCTAAGGCTCAAGGCATTGCCAAGGGGTATGTACTTAAATATATGGTTTCGACTAATATGACACTTTTTCTCCCCGTTGCCAAGATGACTTATATCTGCCTTCTCTTTATATGGGTCGCTATGAGATCTGTCCCCATATAAGTTGGACATCAAATATTTATTTCTCCATGGTGACCCGGTGAGATATACGGAGCAACCACCTGGATTTGTTGCTTGGGGAGGGAGTCCGGTTTGCGCCATAGCTAAGTCATTCCTTATATGGCCTAAAGTAGTCTCCCCAGCCTCGGGTTTGACCGCTATCTCCCGTGCGGTACGTGAGTTCTGTATGACTAGAGTACATTTAGACCACTGCCTTCATCATCATACATCACTTGGGACCGTAATCATCTGACAGCGAGAGTGGACTATTATCGTATAATAAAGTGTGTTGATCAAGATGCTATTTGAAAACTTAAACAACATTTCTTCAACCACTTTCGCACAAAAGACTCGGGAAAACTCAAGTACTTTACGGGACACTTATGATAGCTCGCTGTAAGTCCTGTGTGGTTATGCTTCAGAGGAAGTATGTCTTGATGTATTGAGAAACTCGGGTTTCAAGGTGATCGTAAACCTCAGATACTCCTATGGATCCAAATGTTAAGCTTCAGACCGACGTGGAGCTCTCTGGGCCAGATCCAAGGAGATACTCCATCTACCGAAAGGGAGACCGACCGCTCCTCACCATCGCCCCAATTCGAACATTTCTATTTCCGCGAGTGGTTGATGCCGCCCAAGAGGTCATCATGTGATAGTCATTTGATAAAGCAAGGACTGTCACTAAACCCACTCTGGGCATGACTGGCTAATTCCCACCTCTCAAGCCAAATCTCAAAGGTTTGAAGTGTGAAACGACATCAACCTTTCAAATCGATTTTTGGTCCAATTACTAAACACCCGTTTCAGTAAATGCGCAACCTTCTAAATTCATAAATCCTCCAAATTCAAAATTACATGCCGATAATAAATATTCAAATCTCAATTATGCATGTCATATAAAGTTGTTCAGCATATAACAATATCTAAGATCTCCCAAATCTAATCTTTCAGATTAATATAAAAAGGGAATGTTCATCCAGCTTCTACTTTCTCAATTAACTTTCAAAACCCAATACTACATAAACACGAACTTATGAAATTCAACATGATCCAAACATAAAGCTCTTAATCAAATCTTAATGATTTAATCTAATCCCCAACTAAATGCATCACTCATCGCGGAAACTGAGTGCACCGAAAATATGTCAACGAATGCGGGAGTGAGCTAAAGCTCAATAAGAAATACTACCAAGGCTTCATGGATCAAAAAGCTTTCAATCATATAACAAATAGGTATATGTTTTTCATCAAAAACTTTTGATTCAAAATAAGTTTGAACATTAACAAAATATACTTCAAAACATTCTCATATCCATTTCAAATCGCTTCGCTATCAAAACGGATCCAAACAATTTCATATCAACTTTCGATTCAAACACTTTCATATCAAATTCAAAATCAAATACATATTTCAACATATTTTTCTCCGGTCATCAACAACCCACGCCCGCTATGACTTTCAAAACTAAAGGCCACCGCAAATCGTCTCTTTTAAGGTGGATCTAATCCAAACACTACTAAGATTAAGAATTCTAACCAAACCCCTAGAGGTCGGGTTCAAATCAATTACATTCCCCCCACCAAGAGCCAAAGGTCAACTATTATATCCCGTTGACAAGGGCCAAATAGTGTCAACTATTATTCCCGTTGACAGGGCCGAACTAACCAGAGTCAAATATTTTATTCAAAACATCATATCTCCACATTTTCTTTCGTAAATTAACAAAACAAATCTCAAAAGTACAATCACACAAAACTACTTTTTTGATCCATGGATAATCAAATAAATAGAACAAGTAAAACTTTTCACAAACCAAGATTATATATAATTCAGTTAAAACAATTTTCATCTTCAAATGAAGTAAAAACAAACAATTTTCCTTTTAAAAATCTGCATTAATATCCCTTACACGTATTATTACATATAAAAATGATAATTTTTCGAAAGTCAGATAGAATCCCTTTACCTCAAAGGGGAGTACTCAAAAGCTTTGAAAGAGTTAATCCTGAAGAATTTCACCTCAATGAAATATTTTTCCCAAAACAATATGAATAAACTATCATCATTACTTATTTATTCTTAAAACTTTCCTAATTTGATATTCTTAACAACATATTATTTTGTTCACTCAAACCTATTTACTAACCGTTCAAAATGATAACTATTCAATTGTGTAGTTTTACAAATTTTATAAAACTCATATTCCTTTCGGATCTTGGTTTTAATAATTTATTTATTTTTTAAGATCTTATCAAATATATGTATTTATTTCCTATAATTGCTAAATAATTATTATAATCATATTCTTATCTAATAAAATCTCAACTTAATAAAATATTTACTTTGCCAAAATACATATATATTTAAATACTTATCAAATACATATATTTATACAAATTTAGCATTTTCAAATTTATCTTATTTGTTTATCATTATTTTCTTTCAAAAATTATACTCAAATATTTGTTTTTCCTTTTTTTAAAATAAATCTTGAATATCTAACATTATTCCTTTTTTTTTTTCAAGCATCCGTCATGAATCAAATTTCCTAGATTTTTTATACCAAAGTTTTCAAGACTTATTTCATAACAAGAACTTTTTGGTTTTTACCACATTCCCCTTTTGTCTTTTTACTTATACCAATATCAAAATCATGCAAATATATCATTTTGACTTTTCACCTTACTCTCATTATATACCACTCGTTTCATCTCTACACCTCTACTCAATGTTTTTTTTTTTTTTTCTTTTTCATTCTAATACTCTAAGCAATTCAGTACGACATCACCAATTCTTATTTTATTTTATTTCTAAAAAACGAAAGTGTAATCTAAATCTGACTTCTTCAGGGTTGATCTAAACTGAAAGAAAATTAAAAATCTACATCAAAGAAATCTAGAAAAGTAAAATGAGGAAGATCTTACCTAGAGAAATTTGTTCTTCAAACCCTAGATCCGAAAGTCGTACGTCCTCTGGAATTCTACCCGCGGAAATTCAAAGTACACAACGATTTTCTTTCTTACTCCAATTTACTATACCCGAGCAGATCTATTAAGAAGTTACCTTTTTACCCCTCTTTCATTAATTTATACCTATTATGATTTGTCATTATACCTCTTTCGTGTCATTAAATTAATTGATATCTATTATGATTTGTCATTATACCTCTTTCATGTCATTATACCTATTTTATTTCCAATTTATACCTCTTTCATGTCATTAAATTAATCGATACCTATTACGATTAATATACTCCTTTTCATGTCATTATACCTATTTTATTTCCAATTTATACCTCTTTCATGTCATTATTATTTTCCTTAATTTATATCTATACAAATTCCTGTCATTATTATTTTCCGTAACTTATACAAATTCCTATCATTATTATTTTCCCTAACTTATACCTATAAATTTTTCGCTGTTATACGATCTATATCTCCTGCTATATCAAATGAACACTTGAGCCAAGGGTGTTATATGAAAACAAAGGGTCACACCCGCATTATTGATATTGTGATAGACTAGGCGGTGTTCACTGGGAGACGCATCGCCCACTTCAAGATATTATGTATTTATTATATTTAATTTAATATCCTGTAATAAGCAGTTAAACGCAGCATGCGAGAGCTGTGTCTAGTGTAGAAGCCAACAAGGAAAACGATGATGTTCGATTATGCTGCAGCAATTTCAGACCTCGAGATTATTGTTGTTCAGAGACATGTTCTTGAAGATTATTGTAGATCTTTATCTAATGGTCAATGTAAGATTACGATTCAGCAGTTTCCTTTTATGAAGATATTAGTAGTCAGCAGTCTGTAATTTTATATTTGAAATTTACTAATTTAATGTCAACCACCATCATCCAGCTTTCTATGAAAATGACCGGATCAGGGCAAGCATGACATTAATGAACCGAAAATCAATCAAACAAATCGATAATTTTTTATTTTTTTTTTAATTCTAGGGTTTTTCTTGGAAATCCTAATGACAAAAAGAAGTGAGAAGAACTTAAGCTTGAAGCAGTTGTTTTGAAGCAATCCTCTGACCTGTCCTGGGCTTCCTAGGTCCTCAAGATTTTCATTTTCATTTTTAACGTTTTTATTCTTGTGTTTTCTGTGCGGAATTTCTAGTTGGATTCACTAGTGCCGTTCATCTTCACAAGACCGTCGATCCGATGTAGGGTACGGAAGAGATGCGTGGATTCCTCTGGATTCCGGAATGGAATGGAATTGAATTCGGGTCACGGACATTATGCTATTTACAAAATTGGGTTTTGTGAAAAGATGATATTGCCCTTTGCTGAATGGAATTACATAATTTCGTCTTTCAAGAAGATTGCTTTACAAGTGTCAAATTCGATTTTTGGAATCCAGTTAATAATCAAGTTCTATTGATATTTTTTTTTTTTTAACGTAAAATGCATATCAAGATTTATCTCAAGAAATTCCTACTAGTACTGCATTCAAAATCCTAACCCTCTCTTCCTTCTTTTTGTTTTAAAGGAACCAAGATTGAGAGAAAGATGGGGTTTGAGAACAGAACAAATGAGGAAACAAGTTGTCAACAACCATTTGAGCCTAAACTTTGCTTCAAGGGATGTGGTTTCTTCGCCCACATCCACACGTGAACATCTTGCGGCCTCTTCTAAATCGGCCTTAAATATATCGCTTAATGTTGCGTGAGAATCGGGATCATCATTTTCCATTTTAGTCCGAAAGTGAAAAAGAATAAGAAAGCAAGAGTGTATGAGGAAGAACCCTTCCTACTGCACTCAGCAAGTGAAAAAATGATATGTCTCGATTCACCGTAGCGCTTTCAAGTTCAACTTCAAAGACATGTTCATGAAGCTAGCTGCATCTTTATACATACAATCGTCTTTTGTAAGATTATGGCTCCCTAGTTTCCTTTCATGACAAAAAAGACATGTTCTTTAAAGGTATTAATACTAGCTATTAGAAATTTAATAATTCAATGTCAAACAATTAATCTAGATTAGCTTCTTTTCGTGAAAATGCCCGATCTGACCATGCGTACTTCAAGAACCAAAATCACCAATCAATTTCAAATGTCCGCTGAAGATGGTTCAATCAATTATTTTTGAGATCCCACCACAAAAAGGTAAGGACTAAACGGCCTTACTTGAAGCAGCTTGTTTTAGGCTTGTGCCTTCCTTCTTAAGGCTTATATACAAAAGAGCAATTATTATTTATTTACATTTTCAATTTTTCAACCTATCAATTCTTTTAGGTCTACCCTTGGGCTTCCCCGGGCCCTCAAGATTTTCATTTTCTTTATTTTTTTTTTTCTAAAGTTTTTGTTCTTGTGTTTTTTACTTTTCCTTATGGAATTTCGAGTTGGATTCACCGGCGTCGTTGATCTTTTCAAGATCACCGGTCCGGTGTATGGTACAGAAGGCTGAGATGTGTGGATTCCTCCGGAATGGAATCGAATTTATCTCAAGAAAATATCTTCCACTAGCAAGTTTAAAAGAAAATTCAAGAGATGCAGAAGCAGCAACAAGAAAGTGGGATTGGCGGGGTTAAAGTGCAGGTATGGGAGTACGTCTTGTAGCCTCCATCGTTATCGAGAGACGCACAATTGTAGTTTGATTGTCTCTGACATGATGCATTTGTTAAAGCTAATCCAGTAGTTGAGTCTGGATAAACTACAGATAGAAGTTGTAAAGCCAAATTTTGATTGGTATGGTATCTCTTTATAGCCATGGTCATCTTCTTCATCTGTAAGTATTTTTGGTTATGGCTTTGTGGGAGAAAACTGGTGGTTATGATGCTGTTCTTGGTTAACGATGGTTTGTCGGTGAAAATGAAATGGGTGGATAATACAAGGTGGTTAAATTTGGGAGAAGAAGGTGACATAGCTTCCATAAAGTAGATAATTGAATTCTAGTTAGTTGGGAAGGGTTAACTCAGCAGTATAAATCTACCTATCAGGCTTATCTCAAGTGGTTAAGAGTTAGAATGGGCATAGGAAGGGAAGTGGTCTAGAGTTTGAATCTTAATGGAGACAAATTTGTGAGGAACAAATACTATGATGTAATGCAAAGTGTATAGATGTAAAAAAGAGTCGAAATCTTAAAAAAAAAAAAAATACATAAATAGTTTCTCTCTAAAATATTCATTTAACTAGTCTTTTTGAATCTAACTAGACATCAATTTCTGTTTTGAAAACCGACCTTACTAATTGCTAGCTTAGTGGTTAAGAGTTGATAGGGCAATACTGAGAATGTACTAAATTCGAGTCTTCGTGAACAAAATACTATAACTTTATTTTACAAAGTGAATAGATGTCAAAAAAAAATAAAAAAGCTACAAACTAGCACCAACATTTTTTCCCACAAAGCCTTAACCCAATAAAGAAACCTACAGAGGATGAAGATGACGATGATTATAAAGAACTTAATACCTATAGTTGACTTCACAAGTTGTCTAGTTTATTTACCTTAATCTCACTGATTTCTCTGCTCTTCGCAATGCATCACATACCCTGAGGCCTTCGAAATTGAATTTACAATCATGTTTCTTCGGGTAACGATGAAGCCTGCAAAAGGTACACCCATACTTGCATGTTCGGATTCTTCGGGCACAATATTTCAGTTCAAACTACAAAGACATGTTCAAGAAGAGACCTGGTAAGATTACGGATTTTGCATTTCCTTTATGAAGATATTAGTAGTCTCCGCTGTTCATATTTAAAATTTAAATGTTAAAATTGCACCTGCTCCATTTTTACTACTCATGCGTTTCAATCACACTTAAAGACGCCATGAAGTTCGTTATTTGGTAGGAAATGAGGGACATACATTAGAGGAAGCCAAGTCTAATAATCTTTATTAAAGTGCTTTGGGAAAGTGTATTAATGCACTTGCAGAAAATAGTGCCACATGTCCCTGTTGATGATTCAAAACTTACAAGATTGCTCTTGATATTCATTTGAGGTGAGTTTTTCTTGCATATGGTAATATTAATATTTCTCCTTTTGGTATGGTCTTCACCAATCTTATCAAACTTTTCCTGTAATGCTCAGATGAGAAACTTTCAAAGTCATGCTCTCTATCTAGGAAGTGTTTTTTCTAAAAATTGTCTTTGGTGTTTTGTGATACGTAAGCTGTTTTGAAAATTCCAAAATGTTCTTATACTTTTTGTTTGGAAATTTAAAATGTTCAACCAGTTTTTTTATTTTTTATTTTTTTAAATTAGTTTTATCTTTTGTGGTTTTAGTAAACATAAAATTGTCTTTTTGCTGCCCAAACATGTTTTTATGTTATAAAAATAGCAAAAATGTTTTACCTCTTCCTTCTTCTTACATTATGTTTTTATTTTATTTCTGAAATTTCCTAATCAAACAAATTATCTAAGGTGCTGAATCCCTTTAATGGGTTTGCTCACCCAATCAAATAAACTAAAAGAGCTTTATTAGTAGGAACAATGCATTTTCAACCCCTCCACTTTCATTTTTTTTTTTGACATTTACCCCTTATACTATTGAAAATATAAAATATAAAATATAATTATTTTTTAAAGAACATCACAAAGCGTGTGTTGTTCAAACAAAGATTATATTGATTTATACGGCTCTGGTGTAAAATAGAAAATAATATTAAAAGATAATTCTCATTTTGCTTGAATAGAAAATTAAAAGAATTGTAATAATTTGCTGAAACTCTCATATAAAAATAATGTTTAAATAAAAACTCAAATATATCCTAAATTACTTTTTTTTTTTATTATCACGTGATTTTAATATGAAAAATATTTTTTTAAAAAATAGAGATTTGTTAAAACTCAAAATTTTATTAATAATAATTGTAAAAATCACTTATAATTTATGTTGAAAATTATGGAAATATTTGGTAATACTTTTAGTTATTTTACTAAAAAATAGTTTGACTCTATTTTGATTTATTTAGATTTAAATTTTAATATGTTCTTTCTACTAAAATAGAATTAATGATTTTAAAATTCATTAGTAATTCTTTTTTAAGTATTTTACTTTTATTTAAAAATCATTTGGGAAATAATTTTCTAAAAAGATTATAAGATCGTGCTTTCTTAAGTCCAACTATTTTAGTAAAATTCTTTAAGTATTTATTTTTATTTAAAAATCATATTTAAATAAATTTCTAAATGTTGTGATAGAAATAAAAATAAGGAGAAGGGAGATGGAAAAGAAAACTTAGGATGATCTCTTATTCCACTCTTTGATGCCTATTTATAGGCTTTATAATGAGAAGGCCAAAGGTTACAGCTTGAGAAAACCAAAAGCGACTTTTCATAATGATGGTCATTCATTGCAAATATTTATAACACTTCCTTTAAATACCATAATATCAAAGAACATGCTCTCAATAAAACCTTACTAGAAAACCCAATGGCCAAAACTGCTTAAGGAAAAGAGACATGTACTTGAAAGTATAACTGCCTTCGTTAAAACCTTACTAGAAAACCAATGGGACAAAAACCTAGTGAAGGAAAAAGAGTACAAGACACTTAGACAAAACTCCCTTGATGTCAGAATATCTCAATTTGGAGATCTTTGTTTCCTCATTCCAATTTACAGAAATTTCTTTGAAGGTCGCAGTTAGGTAATGCCTATAGTGAATAAATCTCATAGGATTATCAATAGACCGCATTTTGTTGTATATCAATCTCACCATTGTTTCAAGCTCATGCATGAAAGAATCCTGGAGAAATATGCTTATTCGTCCCGATGTATCCGCCACAGATGTAGAGGGTGCCCGATGACCAAGTCGTCATCTCACAGAACGACAATGAAGCTAACAACTTGCCCGTAACGGCTTGTATTCAACAGCTATAACAGTGAGATATAAACCACATTCTAATTATCGCAATTTTTCCAGAATACATTTTTTGCCATCATGAGTTTGTGGAAGAGGGAGGTGAAATTCAGAGTGTTCACGTCTCATTGTTTCTAGATGGTTTCATTCCAATGGATATCTTAACACTAAGTAATCAAGGTTTGGATTGGGTGGAATAAGTATCTTCAAGGTGGGAGAATAGTGCCACCTTGTGAGATCAATAGTGGCTCACGCTACTAGAGCCCTCAATTAGTTTGACATGACCGAAATAAGTAGTAACATTAGAAGCGGCCATCGTTTCAAAGGTTCCGTGGTGGAAAAGGAATTATACATAAGAAAATAAATAAAAGAATCAACATGTGAATTGACATGCCCATCACCAATTAGATGAGAAATATTTCCAAAGAGGGATCCTCAAAGAAATCGTCGAAACATCAGCAAGTGGTCAAACTGCCTTCCCACCATCACCATCATCATCAGCGCGAAATTGACTCTCAATATTCTGCCTTTGTCTTTGGATTAAGCGTTTGGTAGAGAGATCAATCCTAAATAAGTTTGGCCATAGTAAAAATGCGACCAATGACCCGCCATGTCACATCTATAGCAGTATTATCTTGTCGGGGCGTTGAGTGATATCAGCCATGGTTGCCCTGTGGATTTGCAGCTTCCCCTTAATTGAATTGCCTTCCTATTTCTTTGGAAGGGACTGTGTGTTATGGATGTGGAACTAATTACCATAGCTTTCCCGACCACACCACCACAAAACCTTCGCCCTTTCCCCATAGTCGGTCCAGCATTTTTGTGCCCTTACGCTGTTGCTACATGGGGATGTGTGCTAGCATTTGCTCAGAAAATGCTTAGACCCCTGTAGATCTAAATAAGTAAAGCTCATTATTCTTTTCAACCATGAGACATGCAATCAATTCAAAATATTTAATAAAACTGACGCCTCTATATTACTCGCCGGTGGGGCAAGAGCACATTAGAAAGTGGAAGTGGTAAAAGTTGTTTCGAGCATTATCCATCGGGCTGATGTTCTCCCCGGCAGCGCTAATCGCGAACTAATCTTAAATAAAGCCAAATTGTATTCACGCTAACAAACTTAAGTCTGTCGTATAAGCGCAATCTTAATCATATCTCATTGGGGGAGACATCACTCGTGGTCAAGCCGGCCCTTTAAACTTCTTGCCAGAGACCAATGGGTCTTTAACGCAAGGTATTCATTCTAAGACTTTCATCAAGATGATGGCGAAGGAAAATTAAAGCTTTAGCTGCACGATCTTATGTAGGATGCACTATTAGTTTCTTGATGGTTTCTCCCGTGTTCTAAGTATCTATATTTCATTGCCTAAAATCCAGATAAGTAATTGTTGAACCTCGAATATCAAGGGTAACAAATTTAATTTAAGATTGTATATTATTCTCAAAAATAATAGGGGAACAAAAAATATTAATAAAATTTTTAATAAATGATCAAAATACAAGAAGAAATAAATAAATATTTTGTAGAATCTAAAACGTGAATGACAATTATTGCCTTGGAATTATATGTTTCATAAAAATTTAATTAAAGTATATTGCAAAAATTTATTTTAAATTAATATAATAATTAATCACATAATTAAAAGTAAGAAAAGAAAATTTTCCTTAATTATTGCAATGTGAATTCTCCGTAAATTCAAAGAGTTTTGCAAAATTCATCTGGAATG
The DNA here is from genome assembly GCA_016808115.1 of Tetrastigma voinierianum. Classification (NCBI taxonomy): domain Eukaryota; kingdom Viridiplantae; phylum Streptophyta; class Magnoliopsida; order Vitales; family Vitaceae; genus Tetrastigma; species Tetrastigma voinierianum. Next base: position 157,833 of record JAEQBH010001195.1, read on the forward strand.
ATGGCAAAATTGAATTCTTCTGGAATTCAAAGTGTAGGTAGGTTAGCTATAATTGCTAGCAATATGAATTCTAACGAGAATTATGCCTGAAAATATGGGTATCAAATGCTTTTGAAATGATACTATGTATAAATGAATAAAATAACAAAAGAAGAAAGTAGCACAATGGTAGAGTGTAAACAATAGTATAGGAAGTCATTGGTCTAATCCTCATGATGCTTGTTATTCTTTATTGTTTTGACTATTAAAATAATAACAAAAACAATCACAAACAAGAAATCCAAAAATAAACGCCATCACTTCCCAATATTTAAGTATAACTAAAAAAAGAATCCGTCGATCGGAAATCAATTTCAAGACGGCAACTCCAAACTCATTTTAGATGCCACAAAGAAAGTATTATATAGGAAAACTTTAAAACAAATCAACAAATACCCCAAGGTACTGGATGGAGAGCGTGTGACGCCCAAAACCCAGTGGGTCCATGACAACCCATTAACTCAGATTACTCAAGAATGCCTGATAACCCGACACCACTTCACGGAAATTCGCAGAGTCTCCTTTGTACTGGAAGCCTCTACCTAAGGTACATAACTCCGTCTCAACAATCAAAAATGACCTCATACATGCGAGTAAAATAATCGTCACTGCTCTCGTGATCAATACAAATATATCCCAACTATATACAATAGTTTCAAGAGTTAATAAATCACTTTACCAAAACATATCAAAAGCTTTCATAATTTTAATACATGTTATACAAATCTAATCACCCAAAGCCACAACCGGCTTCTTCGAAATGTGGCCCCAGCGAAGGTCGTCCTGTGCACACCTCCGCATCGAAATAGTGATCCTCAACAAAAGGAAGAAAGCCCAAGAGAGATAATTTCGCTAATGGCGATACCCTCCCACCTAAGCCAAGATACAAATGCAAACAAATCACATTCAAGCACCTTCACGGAACCCAATTAACGCTCACACGGACTCAACCCATGTGTCCTCAGTCCTCACCGACTCCCCACACATGCGTCTGTCGAATGCGAGTAAAAATCAATAGCCAAAACGAAAACTCTGTTGTTCTCAAAACACACCATCAATTTCGGCAAAGTATCGACTACCCTCCGAGCGAATGTGTCGGGAGAACCTTCCTAAACACCATGGCTCCTCCGACGTAACTGCTGACCATCCCCAAACACACAATTCCCTCCGGAAAATCAACATCCACAGTTCCCTCAACCATGTTCGCTTTTCTTCAACTTCATGTCACGCACTCACACCCATTACCCCAGGCTACCCCGGGAAGGCATGCTATGGAATGCATGATGCTAATTCCAATACATCTACGCTATATTCACACGCATATATATTGTTGTTAATGATAATTAAATCATACATATAGCATGTTATGCAAATTCTCATTCACTCATACACCTCAAAAAATTCAAATTACGATAATTAATGAACACACAAGGTAATCAAATTAGAATCCACCAACCAAAAGACATTTTCACACAAAAATATTTCAAGGATATCTCATGTGAACAAAGAAAAACCCCAGTTACCGCTCACGCACCCACACAACAGACCTTCCACTCTGGCTCGCAAGTTCTTCAGACCCAGACTACTGGCCACATCACAAGTCCTCAACATTCTAACTATTTACATTATCAATTAAAGATTAACATGCGCAGAAAAATCTTACCTCGCCGAGCTGTCGGAACTCCACCAAAATCGCGCCCACGCCGTTAGCCTGCCTCGTAGGAGCATCCTTCTTCTGCCCCGCCGAAAACCAATCTGGTCCACCGATCAATCCTAGTAGGCGCACTCCCTCTCTCATTAAAACTCAAACCAGCCAAGCTACAGTCGATTTTTTGGTTCTTCCCACGCGTTTTTCATCTCGAATTGAAGAAGACAACACTCCATGCAAGTTTTTGTCTTGGCCCATTAAGAATTCAAATAATACCATCCATGTCCTCAAGTCTTCGATTTTTTGGACACTTGCACCTTATCTCGCCATCCATTTCCACATCATCTTCACTCGCAACATGTGTCACACGAAGATATATATTATAAGCCGATTTTCCGACACTCACGTCATTTTACTAAGACTCTGACACTCGACGCTTCGAAACGCGGCAAATTCGACATTGTCTTAATTTGACGGTAAATTCGACTCAAGAATGGGATTTCTCATGAGACGATTCCAACTACAAATCCGTTTCATCATCTGAAATTACAATTTTGTCATTTTTCAGAAAATTGGAATTTTCTCGGGTCTTACAGAGCGAGTTTTGGCAAATGTTCGAAACTGCCGCAAATGTCTGACACGCCTTATCGCATCGAGAATCGTACAGCACAACGTTGTTGTAATAGAAATAAATAAGTGAGAATGAGATGAGAAGAAAACTTATGATGATCTCTTATTCCACCTTTTTGATAAAGACCCATTATAGGCTATAATGAGAAGACAAAATACACAAATAAAAACTGTAAAGTTTATCTTCAGATATGGTCATTCATTAAAACATTTATAACACAAAAAAGATTATAAGTGATTTTTAAATTGTTATATCTAAATTTGAATTTGATAAAATATCTATTTAAAAAAAAATTACTTTTAGATTATTTAAAAAATAATAATTTTAAAATTAAAAACTACGTGATAATAATATTTTTCAGAGTTTTTTATTTAGATATTATTAAATTTTTGGATTTTTGATGGGGAGAAAGGATGGAAGTTAACAGAGAATTGGTCTAATAAGTATAAAGATATGTTGAGTTTGAAGGTTTGAAAATAAGTTTTATTTATCCAATTTTCACTTTCTTAATTGATTAAATTTAAATCAAACGTAAAAACTTATATCCTTATCCTATATATATAATTGCTTTTCTTTAATATTATTTAATAAATAAAATAAAATTATATTATAAATAATTAGATTATATTCTCAAATTAATTATAAAACTCATTAATTATATTTTTGATGAAAAGAAATTTAATCTATTATTTGAATATGAAAATCTAAAATTATTATAATTATTATTATTATTTTTTTGAAGGAAAAGTTGAAATGTTTTTTATTGATGTCAGATTGTAACAAGATAACAAAAAGTTCGGGTTTCCTGACGCAAACATGAAGAACAACAGACAAAGAATAGCTACTTTGGCAACAGAATGAAAGTAACTCAATTGCAGTTCTTTTAACAAAATTAAACTTCAAATTGGCAACTTGTTGAGCTAACTCTATACAATCCTCTACTAGTAAATCAAAGGGGGAGTTGGCTCTTCCAGAAGATGTGATAGCTTGGAATACAAGTAGTGAATCCATTTCAACAATGACATTTGAGAGATACTGTATCCGAATCCAATGCAAGGCTTCTCTAACACTAAGCGCCTCGGTCTCTCGAGGTTGTAAGTGGATCTGTTTATTCACAGATCTAGCAGCAAAGAAATGTAAAATTTCATGATCATGTAGAAACAAACAACCTCGTGAACTCCATTATTGAAATGGCAGCATCAATACTGAGTTTGGTCCAATTGCAAGGCGGCTTATTCCTCATGAATAAAGCAGAATCTGCATTTCTAAAACATTTGGGGTTTGACTTTGTACTGTTGAGCTTGGACGCCATTCTGTGAGGGTTACCCCAAAGCTTAGCAGTTGATAAGTAGTCCAACGCTACCAAACTATATTATTCCGATGAGACCAAGCCCAACATAACATAAAAAGCAAGACATAGCTCTTCAGTATATTGATGGTAATCACCCGACAATTCAGCCATAATCGATTGAAACTGGCCAGGAAGAGGAACTTATGTGAGAGCCTTAACAATCCCTTGCTAAAAGGGCACCAAAGCAGCGCAAATGGTGAGTGGATCTCAGAAAGCACAAACAGGGACATAAACTCGGACATCTCCACCATTCAACTTCAAAATTATGTGCGCCAGCGTGGGTCACTCCTTGGAAGCGCTATTCACCACATCAAATTGTGAACTTTGGTGATTTCTAACTCTTGTCAGCGCGGTCATATATTGGATTCTTGCATCATCAACACATTCCCTTTATAGTATTCTATAACCATTGTGTGTTGCGCCTTAGCGTCTTGGATGCAATAATACTATCCCTCTGTTTGTTCAAAACTAGATATTAAGAATTAAATTTCGTCTCTGGCATTGAACAGAACAATAATCAAATCAATGTCCCATTGTTGAATTGAAACATTACAAATCACAAACTGTGTATTGGCATACGGAACCCAAGGTTGTTGAGAGAAGAGCCTTCCTGATTAGGCATCTAGGGAGCCATGGGCCTGGGCAAACTGAATACCAGAATCATCTCTATACGCAAAGCGGCCATTTCTTCAAATTAAGTCTTGTGTTGTCCAGATACTCCGCCAAATATAATTGGGATTGGATCCCAAACTCGCATGCAAAAACGAGGAATGCGGATAATTCTTAGCCTTAAATATTTGTGCAACCAAAGAAGAAGGATCAATGACTAGTTTCACCCTTGCTTACTCCACGTTAAATTAAACTCATGAAGTCTCCTAAACCCTAAACCTCCCCCCTTTTTTTTTTTACTTTACATAAAGATCCCACCTCATCCAGCTTATTCCCTTACCCCCACTACTTATCTAGAATGAATTGAGCATTTTTTCACATCTTACACACCCCCATTGATAATATAACATTACATCATAGTTAGGTAGGGATTGAGCAACTGTCTTTAAGAGGACTTCCTTGCCAACTCGGGATAAAATCCTATGATTCAAACTGTTGAGGCTACTCCAAACTCTATCTTTAGAAACCAAATGCCTTCTTCTACTATGACCAATCATAGAAGGCAACCTAAGATAATGTCCATGATCTACTGCACCTCGTACCCTTAGCTCTGAACAAATCAGCTTCGAACCCTGAGATCTACATTTCACCTCAAAAATATAGAAGATTTTTGGATATTGACTTTTGGCCTAAAGCACCATAATCATGTAGAATTTGCTTGATCACCTTGGTTTCATAAATACAAGTAATGGAAAATATAGAACGCAATCATCTGTAAAAAATAAATGAGAAATAGGAGGTGCACCTCGAGCTATACGACAACCATGGACTAGGCCATCATTTTCCCGTGTCCTTATAAGTGAGGTAAGAGCTTCCGCACATATAATAAATAGATACGGGGATAAAGGATCGATCCCCTTGTCAAAAACCTCGTTGAGGGAGAATGGGTTCCAATTCTCTCCCATTATGAAGAATACGATATCGAATAGATGAAATGAATGTAATAATCAATTGCACCCACTTGACGTCGAAGCCCATCCTTAACATGACACTTTTCAAGAAGGCCCACTCCCCTCGGTCATAAGCCTTAGCCATATCAACCTTCATTATTGCATATCCATCTTTCCCTTATGTTTTCCTATTTAAATAAGGCAACATTTCATAAGAGATTAATATATTGTCAGTAATTGATCTCCCAGGGACTAAAGCACTCTAGGATGAAGATACCACTTTCAGCAAGACCCTCTTTAGCCGGTTAGCCACTGTTTTTGCCACAATTTTATAAATCACATTACAAAGGGAAATTGGACGTAGGTCACCCATAACGCCTCAACTTGCTGCTTCTTGGAATGAAGATTAATTGGTATAATTGGAAACCTGCAGGTAGTAGACCCAAGATAAAACAGAAAGACATGGTACAATGTCTTGTCCCTTACCTACTATTGACCAAAATTTGTGATAAAAGGCAGGATTCAGGCCATCAGACCCAGGCGACTTATCAGGATGCATGGAAAACACTGCCTCCTAAATTTCTTTTTTCAGAGGATGGTGCAAGTAAAATTTCATTATCTGATCCAGACAAAGATGACATAATAGAATATAAACATGCATCATTGGAACAACTATCAGATTTATAGAGTCTCAAAATAATCAACTATCAACTCCTCAAGACCATTATCTGTGGAATGCCATTTCCCAAAATCATCCTTGAGTCGGGTAATTCTATTCCGCCTCTGGCGTGCCGAGGCCATTGAATGGAAAAACCTAGTGTTGGTGTCCCCCTCGGCTAGCCAATGCTACTTGGCTCGTTGTTTCCAGAAAGCTTCTTTTTTATCTAACAAAATAATATACCTCTGTTTGGCTTTTACGAACTCCTCAGAACTAGATGAGTCCTTCTTCCTCCTGTAATGAGCCTTTATTCTTACAATCAGAAATTTGCAACCTGAAATCTCGACCTAATGATCTCCCCACGTGGAAGTTGTCTTGGGTCAGAAAAATGGGAGAAGATGGTCTGATTCAGAAGCTTCATGCTGTAAACTATGGAATTAGAGAATATGGATAACCATGATTGTGAAGCCATACCACGATCTAAACACTCCTCCACCTAGTCTGTAGTGCCTCTGGATTTCTCCCAAGTTAATGGATACCCGATCATACCCAGGTCCTGTAATCCCACCGCCTCCGTTGCCTCTCTTAACCTTGCAACAGACCAACATGATGGCATAGATGTCCTATTTTTTCCTTTTGAAAGAAGATCATTATGTCTCTATACAACACCATGGGTGAGGTTATGATAAAGTCACAGCATATGCCATGCATCTCTTCGCCTGTATTTCTCCGGGAAACCATAGTAACCTTTAAGTCTCCATCTTTCCATATCCTTCATCTTGACCTCAATATCTATGATTTCTGGAACATCAAAGTCACTTGAGCCCAATTTTTCTTCTTCAAACTTTGATAGCCCCTACTATGTCCAAAATTTACCAACCACAAAGCTTCCTCGTACCCTAATCGCTGTCTTATATAGTCCATCTTCTCTTCTACCAGTAAAGCTTCCATTGAAAACAAAATGCGCACGTGGGCTGTCGTGGGTTCAAACCCACGGCAGTTCAACAAACAAGTCATGGGTCTCGGTATGCCTGGGATCCAGGACCCACCTCAGCTGCAGTGGTTGGCCTTGCTCATAATATCTGGTCAGAGATCCGAAGTTAAGCATGAGATCCGGATTAGCAACCTCTTCCTCCCGTATTGTGGTATTTAAATCTCAAAACATAGTATTTTTAAATGCCAATGAAATAACTTTTGAATTTTATCAAGTATCCATTTAAAAAATATATATTTTTAGATTAAAATTACTTGATAATAGTAAAAAATTATTAATTTAGAATATATTTGAAGGTTTTCATTTAAATATTATTTTGTGTATTCAATTTTTAATAAATATAAAGATATGTTTGGTTTGAAGGTTTGTATTTTATCCATTACATTTATCTAGATTGATTAAATTTAAATCAAACATTATTTATCCAATTTTTTTTGTCAAAAAATTGATTAAATTTAAATCAAACTTTTAATCTTTATCCTTAATCCTTAATAATTACTTAATATTTAATAAATAAAATAAAATATATTAAATTAGACTATTCTCAAATTAATTTTTAAACTCATTAATTCATTAAGAAAGTTAAGTTTGTTCTATTTAAAAAAAAGAAGAAAGAAAGTCAAGTTTATAATTTGAACATAAAATTTATATGTACATGAAATGTAACAAATGAATTTTTATTCCCCATAACATTTGACAACTTTTGAATATGCGCACAAACAGTCTTTAAAAAAAAGACTTAAACTTTTTGGTGGTTTTTGTGTTTCAGATGACGATGTTGGAGGACATGGTCGGAATTTTTTACTTTCTCTCTTTGATTTGATTTTTCTTGTCCGATCTTAGAATCTAGGGTTCTTTGGTGAGCTCGAGTATTTCTGTTGTGATCCTCTCTTGAATGAGATTCTACATTCGAGCTGGTTTTTCCTATTCATCGGTTTTCTCTGCGAAAATTTGTAAAGGGGAAGGGGTTTCAAAAGGAGAACTGCTATGGGATACTAAAATAGGGTTTGTTTTCTGAAATGGAGAAAGCCCTACCCTTTTGAGCAGTTGCTACGAACTGCAGTGAAGACCTACATAGCCCGAAGAGGCTCCTTTAAAATTTTTGGGGAACTTAGAGTAGGGAAGGCGCGAGGCTATGCAGGCTATTCCATTTCAGAAAGGCGCAATCTTCCTCGGCTCAGCAACCTTGTGGAATAAGCGGAATTCCAAGGGTTAAAACCAAGGGTAAAAAAGGCTGGCAATGTCAAGTGTTTTGAGTTGTTTAAAAAGACGGCAGCCCAACCTTCGATTCGGAGTTTTGGGGTTTAAAAACAAAAATGGATGAAGAAGATGAGAAATCTTCTTAGGGCTTTGAGTTTTGTTTGAGAAATCCTCTAGGCGAGGCGCTTGGTTTTCTGAGGTCTTTCGTCAGCGGGAAGATTAGGGTCGGAAATGATGAGACGGTGTTAATTGGTTGTCCAGCGCGTCGTCTTTGTCTTTGATGCTATTGATGGTCATCTTAGGTCGCCGGAGGAGGAGGGGTTGATTCTGATTTTGAGGGAAACATTGACAGTAAGCTATAGCCGGTGGATTCGCGAAGTTAGGGAGAGCATCAGAACCTCTGATTTGAATGGCGGGGAAAAGGGTCGGAGGAAGATTGAAGGACTTGCGGTGGTGCTGTTGTAGTAAACATTTCGACTCTTGTGTGCTCAATTGGTGTTCTTGCTAGGGATGCCTTTGTTCCATTATTGAGGGTGGTCGAGGGGACTTGAAGAAAATTGGGAATTTGAATTTCATATGAGTCACCTTGCTTGGTTTAGTTGTTTGGAGGACATTCCTCTCGTTGAGAGAGCTTGGGTTTTCTCTCATTGAGGGAGTTCGAGTTTGCTTTTGTGATCACAGTTCTGCTCACCTGCCTATGTAACTTTCCAATTTGCTATGGAGACTCGTATGACTCAATTATCTCTCTCGGCCGAAGAAGATGATGCCTTCACTCTTGAGGAAGTGTGTTCTCAAGCGTATCCTTCTGAATTATGCATGAGTAGGGGAAGTTGCTATCTCCACGTCGAATTCATGTTCCTTCCTTCAAGGAACGAGTTGCTGCTATGTGGAGGCCAGGAAGAGGTATTTTTGTTTAGTAACTAGATGATAGGCAATTCTTTTTGAAGTTTTTTCATGAGTATGATATTAGTAGGGTTTTAGAAGGTGGCCCTTGGATATATGACAATATGTATATCCTTCTCCATTGTTTAATGCTAACAAGCTCACACTTTCACATTACCTTGACTCGTTGGATTTATGGGTACAAATTCATAACCTTCCTGTAGGGTTCATGTCCACTTAGGTTAGGAAGCAATTTGGTGACTTTGTGGGCAAATTTATTCAATATGATGAGACTAACAATACAAGGTTTGGGGCCTCTTATATGCGAGTTAAGGTTAAATTAGTATTTAAGCGACCAGCTGAAACATTGAAGAAGATTTTCTATCTAATGGATCTTCACCATGATCCTCTTTAAGTACAAGCGCTTGAGTTGTTTGATTTTTGTGGTAAGCTAGGGCCATACCTGGCAACCTGCGATTTTTCACTTTTCTGTATTAGATTCTATGGCTCGCGGATGGGGTAATTGGGTTAAAGCTGGCACCGAGCCTCTTCTTGAGTCGAGGGTTAGTTACGGGATGAGAAGGGGTGAACCCATTCATTCCAGATGGTGTGATTCCGGAGACTTCAAGTGTTTTTCCGGGCTCATTGGTTCCTCCCCAGACGATCCTTAGTTCGGATCACATGTAACGGTGGATGTTAGGAAACGCTGGATGGCAGATGCATCATTTGCAACCTATAAAATCTATTCCGACTACTCCTAAGAATTCCGGTCTAGTGCATGTGCAATTAGCTTCTGATGAAAACATGGAGGTGGACTTATAAGATGATAGGAAGAGTAGGCGTGAGGAATGTTTAGCTATGGCCACTGGATTCTTAGCCCGGGGGCTTTAGTTACTGAATGATTCTCCTTGGTTTGGATAAAGGTGTCTTAGTTTTGATGGCTGGTGCATCAGGCTTGAGCTCATGGCTGTATGTTTGCCTTAGCTAAGCTGTAGGGGTTTGGGGGAACTTCGAGAGCAGTTCGTAGTTTGTGTGATTTGGTTAAGTCACATCGTCCCCGTATTCTTTTTCTCATGGAAACACTAGTTCGTGAGATGAAGATTGAGGAGTTACGTATCAAGTTGGGTTTTTTTTTGGTAAATTTGCAATTAATAGCATCGATCATAGTGGTGGTTTGGCTATGCTATGGGATTCATCTTTAAGTTGTTTGATTTCGGGCTTTTCTAATAATCATATTGACCTTATTATTTCTTAAAGTACTGGTGATTGGCGTTTGACTGGTTATTATGGCTTCCCTGTATGGCATAGATGGAGGGCTTCTTGGACTTTATTGCGTACCTTGGCAATTTGTTCTTCCCTCCCATGGGTTTGTATTTGTGATTTGAATGACCTTCTTTCTCCACCGGATAAGAAAGAAGGTGTAGCTCTATCTTTGTGGCTCTTTCTGTGGGTTTCATGGTGCTTTAAGCGATTGTAGCTTGAATGAGTTGTTTTTGCATGATTATGGTTTTACTTGGGAGCGGAGTAGGGGTTCTCTCGTTGGGTTCATGAAAAGTTGGATCGGTGCTTTGCTTTCTGACAAGCGGTTTGAGTGTTCCTTCCATAAAGCTCTCCCTAGCTTGTTCGCTACTACGTCCGAGCATTCCCCCATTTTATTACAGTTTTCGCCTCCTTCTCGAGGGAATGTTTCGCATCGGTTTAGATTCGAAAATTTATGGTTAAGAGAAGAGAGTTTGTATCTAGCTTTGATATGTGGTGGGGGAGTTAAGCTAATCTCTCCCTTATCTGTGGCTGTCTCATTGTGCTAGTTTTATATGGCCTAGTGGGAGAATTTTTACGCAAGTTTATGACAACTTAAGCGTAGGTCTGCCGGGTTGGCTGACTCAGGTCTTCGTCTTGATGAAGTCGAGTTATTGAATTTTTAATACGGCGAAAGGCGTGCCTGCCAAGTTCTTCGGAGGATGGTTATCTTTAGAAGCGGTGGGCTAAGGCTGTTGGTTGGAAGCAGTGACCTTATGCCAATTTTTCATGCACAAGCTTAGGTCGTAAAGTGCTTGATAAGGTTAGTTCTTGTTGATGTTAATGGTATAGTGCCGTCGGTTGAAACCGCGATGAATTCCGATACTGTCATACTTGTAACTTATTCTCCTGAGGTTTGCTAACTTCAATGGTTTAAATCTCATTGACTGATGTTGTTAGTTTGGATGAGAATGAGAGCAGATTGTTTTTTAAGAGAGATTCGGCTGAGCCGCATTTGATAAGCGACAATCTTGAAACCATTGAAAATGAAAATTTTCAATGGTTTTAATTTCAATATGTTTGATAACAAAATTTTAGGAAGCTATTAATTTAAAATTTTAAATAGGCTTGTTGAAAATTATAAGTAGAGTAAAAACATGTGGAATGTAGAATACGGTCAACAAAAAAAATTTTAAATTAAAATAAATTGGACAAGCCACTTATAAAATAATATAATATTTTGCAAATATCTCTTGTTTAGTTTGGATAGTTTTAAAAAGTTTAGATTCTATTGGTTATTTTTAAACATATTTATGTCTTTTTTGATATGTATTAGAATAAATATTTTTATATTTTTAACATGTTATTTACAATAATTAATAATTGTAGTGAAAAATAAAATATTATTCTAAACTCTATTTATTTTTGGATAATATTTAATTTAATGATAATAGAGGTAAATATGTAAAATACATAATTTCGAGTATTCGACATTCACAGGTTATCAAACAATATATTTATCTTGACATTCGAGTTGTTAGTAACTTATCGAAACCCAGAGTTTTTTCACGATGCGATTCAATACTTATGAAATTCAACATAATTTTGTACTTAATTTTTTAAATTTATCGAAACAAGGCTAGGCTATCGACAAATGCATCTGAAAAATCGTCGGGTCGATGGTTTGAACCGAGTTTATCGCGTTTTTGGCCTTTGATTGGTGATCAAATATTTTTCGCAACTTCTGATGGCTTTCGGCCGATTGCATTCCCTTTGGGCCTCAATAATACTCTGATAGTTTTAATTCCCAAATGTGAGAATCCATCTTCCATGAAGGAGTTAAGGCCGATCTTGTTATGTAATGTGTTGTATAAGCTTGTTGCCAAGGTCCTTGCTAATCGTATGAAAGATGTTTTTTGCAGACTGATTTCTCCTTCTCAAGCGGCTTTTGATTCTGGTCGCTCTATTACGGATAATATTCTTCTTGCAAGCGAAGTCTTGCACTATCTTAAGCAACACACGAGGGGTCGTATTGGCGATGTTGCTCTAAAATTGGATATTAGTAAGGCTTATGACCGGGTTGATTGGGGATTTCTCCAATTTATGTTGCGTAAGATAGGGTTTGCAGAGTAGTGGATTTCTTGGTTTATGTTGTGCATTTCGACAGTTGAATATTCTGTGCTCTTCAACGTCACGGTTGTGGGTTTGGTTGTACCTGGGAGGGGTCTCCGTCAAGGTTGTCCTCTTTCGCATTACTTGTTTATTGTATGCGCTGAAGGACTTTGCTGCTATCAGTTCGGGTCGGAGCTAAGGGTGCTCTTCGCGATTTGTTCGGTTTGTAGGAATGCACCCTCCATCTCTTACTTTTCTTTCCGGATGATAGGTACTTGTTCTTCAAGAGTTCTTAGCTGAAGCTGAGTGGTTCGTGATATTCTCTCAAGATTCGAACAGGTTTCTGGTTAAGCTGTTAATTATGGTAAATCTGAGGTTATGTTTAGTTCTAACATCCGCATTGATAAACAAAATGAGATAATTGGTATGTTGGGCATTGATGTTAATGATGGTAATTCTTATTATCTTGGACTGCCTTCAATTCTTGGTCGTTCTAAACGAGTTATTTTTAGGTTTCTGAAGATAGTTTGCATAGCCGGTTGTCTTCTTAACCAAAAGCAAGCTATTGTCGAGGCTTGATAACATTTTGATAAAGACTTCTCATGTAGCTTATTCTCCCCACTTACAACTATGGTGTCTTTCCTATTCCTCCATTGGTTCTAGAGGAACTTCAGAAAATGTTGAACTCATTTTGGTGGGGCTCTTGACGTGAAGGGCATAAGGTTATACATTGGCAGAGATGGGAAAGATTATGTGTTGGGAAGGAGGAAGGGGATAGGACCAGTGATCTACGCTGTTGTCTTGCACTTCTTGGAAAGCAAGGTTGGAATCTTCTAACCAAACCACATACCTTGGTAGCCTAAGTGTGCAAAGAAAAATATTTTCCTTCGGGGGACTACCTTTCTTCCAATTTGGGGTCTAATCTTAGTTTTGTTTGATGTTTAATTCGTGAGGAGGTTGTGAAATTAGGGTATCGTATGAGAATTAGATTTTAGCGAAATCAACTAAGTGTTTGGAATGATCCATGGATTAGACACTTGCCCAATTTCCGGGTTCAATCTATGATAATCCAAGGTTTAGAGGACTTGAAGGTTTCTAATTTGCTGTTGGAACCTGGTCGCTAGAATGAAGAGTTTATCCACCATATTCTTAGTCCGATTGAAGCCCTAATTGTGTGTGGGCAATTACTTTCTCGGTCGCAAGAGCACAATTTTCCAATTTTACACCATTCGAGCTCAGGACTCTATACGGTTAAATCTTGCTATGATATGCTATTGTCCTTGAATGGTCTCCCATCTACAGGCTTCTCTAAAGCTTGGAAGAGGTTTTGGAAGCTTCCACTTCCTCCTAAAGTGTTAGATTTTGTATGGTGGTTGTGAAGTAATTGTTTACCTTTAAGAGTGAGGCTTCATAAAAAAGGTGTGGTGTTGGATACGTGTTGTGGTCTTTGCGACATGGAAGTTGAGGATGCATCTCATCTATTTTTTAATTACTCATTTGCTCGGTCTTGTTGGGCAGTTGCGAGTTTGGATTTTTAATTTGCCAGCAGGAGGGTTTTTCATACTAGTATTTTGTCTTTGCTTAACTTGCAAGATAACTTGGTTTTATTACCAAATTTTCTCGGTGTTATGGGCTATTTGGGGGTAGCGCAATAATCGGGTTTGGGGTAGGCAAGCTTTGCCTTCGGAGGTGGCGGTGAGGACTGCCTTTGAGTTCTGCAACAAATGGAAGCTAGCTCGTGTAAACCAGCAAGGTCGTTCTGTTGGCACTATTGCAGGTTTGGTCTGCTGGGTTCGACCTCTGGTGGCGACTTAAGTGGTGGCGTGATCTGGTATCTTTGAAAGATCTAACAGTAGTAGGGGTAGGGATTGTCTTACATGATTATGATGGGTTATTAGTTGCATGTACGTCTGTTGTTTTACCGGTTTGTTGCTCTGTAAAAGAGGTTGAAGCAGCTAGTCTTCGCAAGGGATTACAATGGTTGCTTGATCTTCATCATTTTGAGGTTGATGTGGAATTAGATGCTAAAATTGTGGTGGATGCATTTCACTCGGAGCCCCTTGCTATTGATGAGTTTGGATGCATTATCGGTGATTGTTGAGGTTTGGTTGCTAATAGTTGTTTTTCTATTCAGTTTGTATTCGGTTGTAAAGCGTGAATGAATAGGTCGACTCATTGTTTAAATTTAGATGCAGCGTGTTCTCATGGTAATCCTTTTATTTCGTTTTCTATTTCCTCTATTTTAGAGGATACTCTGTTAGCTAATTTGCTTATTTCTTAGTAAAGTTATCTGCTTGTCTTTAAAAAAAAAAAAGACTTATATTTTATGTTTTGATAATGTGAGTTCATTTTAACATTTTAAAGTACAATGAGTAAATATAAAAAAAAGGTGAAAGTGCGGGGTAGAAAATGCATAGTTCCTTATTAATTATGATAATATCTTCAAATTAGTAGAAACAACTCTGAATTTACAAGTCGACCCTTTGAAACGATCACTAAGGTGGTGTTTGTTTTTTTTACTTAATGCTGAATAGTACTTAATAGAATTAAGTATTAAGTTGTTTATTTGGGTAGTAAGTAGGGATGACAACGAGATGGATTATTTTGAGTTCCTGCCCCACCTCGCTCTTAATGAGACATGTTTGGTTTAATTATAATCAGGTTTTTAACGGGTTTGAGTTTATTTTCTCAAATCCCATATGGGTTCAAAAATTTGATTGAGTCATTGTTACTCCTTGTAGATTATATTTTAAAAATAATTTTTTATTAATTTATTTTATATTTTAATATAAATAATAATAATAATAATAATTAGAATGTTTTAATAAATAATTTATAAAAATTCTTAATATTTTTATGAAATATATTAATTTAAATAATAAAAATAAAAAGCAAATAAAAAAATTTTAAAATAAAAAATAAAAACAAAAATCAAATGTAAACGGGGCCGGTTGAGAATTTTCTCATCCCTTACACTTTCCGTTTAATTTTTAAAATAGGAACAAATTTGGGAATTAAAAAAAAATAAACGAGCCGGAGGTGGGATGGACATATCTAGCCTCGAGTGGCGTACTAGTAGTGTATATTTACAGCGATGATGGAGTTTTTCTTGTTTTGGTGGAAAATTGACTTTTTCTAAATAGAAAAATCCAAATATTTTCATTTTTTATATTCATAATTTTAAAAAAAAAAATTCAGCAATAAATTATGAAAATTAAAAAGAAAAAACAAACTATCAGCTTTCTGCATTTAGTCAAAAAACAAACAATCCCTAAGTCCTCCAATCATCTTAATAGATCCTTTAGCTTGGTTACGGCCTTGTGGGAAAAGGGTGGTGGTTATGACTTTGTTCTTGGTTAATGGTGGTTTGCGGGTGAAAATGAAATGGGTGGATAATAAAGGGCAGTTGCGTGGGTTAGAAAGAGGTGACTTCCATAAAATGGATAATTGAGTGCATTATGTTATAAAATATTAATATGTTATACTAAGTACAAAATTAAAAAGCCACAAAGCACCACCAACATTCTTTTCCCACATAGCCTTAACCAACTAAAGAAACCTACAAAAGAAGAAGATGGTGATGATTATAAAGAAATTAATACCAATAGTTGGCTTCACAAGTTGTCTAGTTTATTTACGTTAACCACTAGAGTTGCCTTCGCAATGGCATCACGTCCCCTAAGGTCTTGAATTGGAATGCACAATCGTGTTTCTTGTAGTAACGATGGAGCTCGCAAAAGGCACGCCCATATTTGCATGTTCGATTCTCCTACACTAGTTTCGGGTTCGAACTACAAATACATGTTCGAGAAGATTATTGATGATCTATTTCTAATCACTTGAGTAAGATTATAATTTTGCAGTTTCCTTTTATGAAGATATTAGTAGTCTGTTGTCTATATTTGAAATTTACTAAATCAATGCCAAACACCATCTAGCTTCTTTCCTATGAAAAATGATTGGATCTTTAGCATGACTTTAATGAACTGAAAATCAATCAAATAAAATATTTTTTTGTTATTAAAATTATGTTACGAGTTCCCACTTCAATTTATTTGAAAATTTAGGATAAAAAACTTGAAACCAAGATCAAGTCTCCTTGTTTCAAAAATATTAAATAAAAAGATATAATATTTAATAAATTCGCTCAACAAACCTATGTATTTAATTTTCTTAACAATTTTTACTTTAGGTTGTCTTAGGATTGAAATGAGTAGAGAAGGTGGTTTAATCATGGAAAACTACGTTATGGGTCCCATTTCAATTTATTCAAAATTAGAAGCCAAGGTTGAGATCCTTTGATTTAAAAATATTTGATACATAGGGACAAAGTATTTGATGAAGAGTCCAAAATCTTAGGTATATTTGATAAATAGGACAAAATATTTGATGAAGAGTCCAAAAATCTTAGGTATGGCATAAATAGTCCTTGGATACTATCTTAGCTATGAATTCATACCTAATGTTTGTATTGAATTTTTATTATTATTATTATTTTATGCTTGAGTTTGTTTTAGCCTATTGTTTATTTCCATGAAAATTAAATATAACTGTTACTTGGGTTTGATTATTTATGCTTGTGTGCTTTGTCATTATTTTGAATGGAAGCTACTGAGAATCAGAGGATATTTTTAAGATATTCTCTGTTTATTCTCTTTCTACATAACATTTTTCATTTTTCAGACTTTATTTGTTTCATTTTATGTCTCTTCGATGTATATAAGTAGCTAGATAGACCTCAGATCGCTTTTTTCATCAAATAATTCAATAAACAAACACTCTTTCTTTCTCATTACACATGGTATCAAAGCCATGGAAGACTCGGGTTAGGGTTTTTCCATGGTTCCAAATCCAGCAAACCATCTAGTAGTCGTATCGCACTCCGGCCACTTTCTAGAATACTTTGCCGTCATCAAATCACCTCGACAAATGAAAAAAAAATTTGACGACTTTCCAGCGACATTGTTTTCTACCGGCAACCCCACTTTTGGATTCACCTCAGCCCAATCTACCACCAAAGGAAAAATCTCCTGTAGAAGGTAACCCATACGCCTAAACACAGGAGTTTCTATCTCCGGGGTCTCGGACATTATGCTATTTACAAAATTGGGTTTTGTGGAAAGATGATATTGCCCTTTATTGAATTGAATGGAATTACATAATTTCGTCTTTCAAGAAGATTGCTTTACAAGTAAGTGTCAAATTCGATTTTTGGAATCCAGTTAATAATCAAGTTCTATTGATTTTTTTTTTTTTTAACGTAAAATGCATATCAAGATTTATCTCAAGAAAATCTCCTACGCTAGAAATTTAAAAAATTCAAAATCCCAACCTCTCTTCCTTCTTGTTTTAGCGAACCAAGATCGAGAGAAAGATGGGTTTGAGAATAGAATAAATGAAGAAACAAGTCATTAACAACTATTTGAGCCTAAACTTTGCTTCATGTGGTTTCTTCCTACCCACATCCACACCGAATCATCTTCAAGGGCCTCCGCAACCGGCCTTGGATATATCGCTTAATGCCGCGTGAGAATCGGGGGATCATCATTTTCCCATTTTAGTCCGAAAGTGAAAGAACAAGAAAGAAGAGGAGGAAGAACCTTCCGTTGTACTCAGCAAGGAAAATGATATGTTCGATTCTCCCCGTAGTGCTCTGCATTCAACTTCAAAGACATGTTCATGAAGCTGTTGCAGATCTTTATACATACAACTGCCTGTAAGATTACGGGTCTCTAGTTTCCTTTCATTACAAAAAGACATGTTCTTGAAGGTATTAGTACTAGCTATTTGAAATTTACTAATTCAATGTCAAACATCATCTAGATTCTTTTCTGTGAAAATGCCTGGATCTTGACCATGCAGACTTCAAGAACCAAAAATCAATCAATCAATTTCAAATGTCCGCTGAAGATGGTTCAACTAATTATTTCTTGAGATCCGACACCACAAAAAGGCGACTAAATCACTTTACTTGAAGCAATGTTTTAGGTTTGTGCCTTCCTTCTTAAGGCTTATATAGATAAAAAGAGCAATTATTATTTATTTACATTTTCAATTTTTCAACCTATCTATTCTTTTAGGTCTACCTCGCTTCCGCCCTCAAGATTTTCTTATATTTTTATTTTTTCTAAAGTTTTGTTCTTGTGTTTTTTACTCTTCCCTATGGAATTCGAAATGGATTCACTCCACACTGCTGATCTTTTCTGGCATCACCGTCCTGTATGGCATGTAAGGCCGAGATGTGGATTCCTCCGAATAATCGACCTGTTTCGAATTTATCTTAAGAAAATCTCTTTCGCTAGCAAGTTTAAAAGAAAATTCAAGAGATGTAGAGATAGCAACAAGAAAGTGGGATTGGCGGGGTTAAAGTGCAGGTATGGGAGTACGTCTTGTAGCCTTCATCGTTATCTAGAGACGCACAATTGTAGTTTTGATTTCAAGGTCTCAAGACGTGATGCATTTGCTAAAGCTAATACAGTAGTTAAGTCCGATAAACTAGACAGGTTTGTGCCAATTTTGATTATATGGTATCTCTTTATAACCATGGTCATCTTCTTCATCTCAGAAGTATTTTGGCATTTGCGCTTCATGGGAGAAAAACGGTGGTTATAAACATCTTCGGGTTAATCTGTGGTTTGTGGGAGAAATGAAACGTGGTGGATAATACAGCAGGTGTCACACTCCTCGATTCCCTATCCGACCCGAATAGCGTGGATCCGAACCGAGTTCTAGGCGCGGTATCATATACTCGCGACTTCACTGCTTTTTTTTTCTTTTTTTCTCAAAGTCAACTTGTACATGTGGGTATACAAACAAATTTCTAATAAAGCAAAAATCATTTACATACACAAAAAGAACTACCATCTGAGTGTTGTCCATCAAAATCTATAATATTATACCGAGTCCCATTTGCATATATAAAAAACTCGCATTTCTTACATTTACAAATCGTGAGCACCCGAACATACCGTGATGAACCCCTACCAGCGTGCCGCCCAACTTTGCGCGAAGATCGCAGATGTCCTCCTTTGTACCCCACCCGATTGAAAACTCGTGCTACGCCTTTACGCTAGTGGGAAGCATCTATAACTTATACCTGGCACATGATTTATAATCGAATCATAATAAACATATAACAATAACAGATCTCAGAATCTTCAGGAATTCATATAACATATTTACATACATAATTATCCTTGTAACCAACTTATGCTTGTTCAGATACTCTTCTCGAATCATTTTCTTTCCTTTTCTTTTCGCGTTTCAGTTTGTGATTTCACATATGGCTATGTAGTTTACATTCACGACCGATCTACCAAGGAACTCGTCCCGTTGTCATTCGCAGCAATGTGGACCCCCACATTCAATATTGCAATCTCACATATTACTATAGAAGTCGACATTCACAACAGATTCAGTTGTTGAATCATGTCCTGTTTGTCATTAAGTAGCAATGTGATCTCACATTCAATATTGCAATCTCACATATTACTATAGAAGTCGACATTCACGATGTGATTCGCTGGTCGAACTTATCCCGTTTTTTATTCAAGAAGAATGCGGATTTCATACGGAACAGATCGCAACGTGCCCGCCACGCAATGTAAGTGTCGTAGCACTAGCAGGAGTGTCAAAGCACCGATCAAAACGTGCACTCATTCATTCATAGGTCCTAGGTCGTCATACTATCATATGTCTTTAAGAACTCGTAACCTATTTTAATCACATTATGTCTTCATATCATTTACGAGATCTACCAAAGTTCTTTTATCTATTCATAAATTTTCTTAATCAAGCATCACTGCTCATTCATGTATTTCATATCATTCGTTATCTTTTCTGGATTGTATGTGATAATAATCATATATAATGTAACCACATTATGTGTTCATGACATATTGTCTTTCATGTTTCAGTTCGTTTTCATATTTCATATCATATTCATGTTTCATGAACACATCTATACATATTGCATTTCCTATATTTTTCCTATTTCATGCCTGTTGCATATGGAATTTCAGATACTTGTACAGTATGACACTTATGTATTCACACATCATTCATGTATTTTTATTCCTCTATGAATCTATCAGACTTAGAAATCGAATCATTCCAATTGAATCATCCGAATCTCGCTATGGCATCACATGCCAAACTAGTCATTTTTCCCATATTACACTAGGGACAGTTTGAAATACCCATTTTTAGGTCTTAACTCCATATCCGACACCGGTTCTTTGTACTCCTTTGAAGCTAAGGTGCAAGGATTCTTCCTCCAACTGGAATCACTCAAACTGAGTAATCAAAACTCAAGATATGTCACAAACAACCTGGACTACTCTATGTTCAAAGTGTAATCCATAAATTGGCTCGAACATACCTTCACTCAGTGAATTTTCGGGTCACATGTATCGACTGGGCCAAGACTGGCTTCAGGTGCTTTGTTCTCATTGAAGTTTAGTTTATCTAGCAACTTGAATAACTCAAATCGATAAGAAATGACTGGGTTATGGCCAAAATACAAACACGGTTTGAAATAGCATTGGTACCTAGACCGAAAATCTCTATGACCGCTACCCGTGGACAGAACACTTATGGTACCTGACCACTGCTTTGGTATCTACATTCACCCCTCGAAATTTCCCAGAAAAGGTGGTTTTTCTCCCATTTTTCCATATTTTGCTACCCAAATCAACTTAATAATCAATATACACATCAAAACCACTTCATATTCATCTTATAACCTCTATTATACTCAAATCATCTTTCACTTATCTTACACCAAAACCTATCATGAATTCCTCCAACAACTCTAAAATGGTCAGTAACCCATACATAAACTAAATATAAAGATTTGTTAGGGTTTTTCTAAACCCTAACCTAATACATGCAATTTAACTGCTTAACCAAACTTCAAAGGGAGGATTCCATATTCTTCTTGTACCATTTAGGGTTTTACCAACCTTACTTTCAATAATTTTAGGGTTAGGATGAAATCCTAACAAAACCCTAAGTTTGGGGACAAGCTACTAACCATCCAATAGCATGGAAATTCATATAAACTTTAGACTTCATACTTAATGTTAGATTCACACCTTTTGCTTTTCCTTTCTTCTCTCTTATTCTTTTCTTCCTCTTCCTCTTTCTTCTCTCTTCTTCTCCCCTTCTATTCCTTCTACGGTTTGTTCTCCTCAAATTGAGACCAAATTTGGCTCTAAATCAAAGGTCTCTCCTCTAGGCCATGTTTGCTCCCCAAAACCCATTTTTTGGGTTAAGTTTCTATTTATTTCACTTTAGTCCTCAATTCTCCCTTTTTTGGTAACTCAAGTTAGGCATATATTTCCTATTTTAACCAATAAATTTTTCTTATCTTACGATCATATGCCCCTTTTTGGCAAATTACATATGTACCCTTGTTTTATCCCGCATAAATTCCGGCTTCTCGTTTTATTTCCGAAACTCATATTTAATTTTATTAAACCCTAAACAATCATCCGAAAAACCGCTGATATTTTGCCATAATGTCTGACTCGGGAGAAGAAGGTGACATAGCTTCCATAAAGTGGATAATTGAATTCTAGTTAGTTGTAGGTTGTCCCTTTTTTCTTTGAACAAGATAACACTCCACTCTTATTAAAGCCACCTGGGCTGTTAAGAGTTAGAGGTGTATGTAGAAGTGGTCAAGGGTTCGAATCCCAATGAGGACAAATTTGTGAGGAGCAAATACTATAATGTAATACAAAGTGTATAGATTTAAAAAATAGTTGAAATCTTTAAAAAAAAAAAAACATAAATAGTTTCTCTCTAAAATAATCATTAAACAAGTCTTTTTGAATCAAACTAGACATCACTCTGTATTTTGAAACCAAATCTACTAATTGCTAGCTTAGTTAAGAGTCAAGTAGAGCATTGAGAATGTAATAGATTCGAGTCTTCATAAAACAAAATACTATAACTTTATTTTACAAAGTGAATGGATGTAAAAAAAAAAAAGATACAAACCACCACCAACATTTTTTCCCACAAAGCTTTGACCCAATAAAGAAACCTTCAGAGGATGAAGATGACGATGATTATAAAGAAATTAATACCTATAGTTGGCTTCACAAGTTGTCTAGTTTATTTACCTCAACCACTGGATTTGCCTTCGCAATGGCATCACGTACCCTGAGGCCTTGAAATCGAATTTACAATCATGCTTCTTCGGGTAACGATGAAGCCTGCAAAAGGTATACCCATACTTGCATGTTCGATTCTTCTGCAATAGTTTCGGGTTCAAACTACAAAGACATGTTCAAAAAGACTATTGTTGATCTTTATTTAATCTCCTTGGTAAGATTAAGATTTTGCATTTCCTTTTATGAAGATATTAGTAGTCAGTTGTTCACATTTAAAATTCTAAATGTTAAATTGCACATGTTCCATTTTTAATACTATGTTTCTCAATCACACTTTAAAGATTGCCATGAAGTTCGTTATTTGGTGGAAAGTGAGGGACATACATTAGAGGAAGCCAAGTCTAATAATCTTTCTTAAAGTGCTTTGGGAAAGTTTATTAATGCACTGGCAGAGAATAGTGCCACATGTCCCTGTTAGTGATTCAAAACTTACAAGATTGCTTCGACATTCATTTGGAGGTGAGTTTTTCTTGAATATGGTAATATTAATATTTCTCCTTTTGGTATGGTCTTCACTCAATCTTATCAAACTTTCCTAATGCTCAGATGTGAAACTTTCAAAGTCATGCATGCTCTCTGTCTGGGAAGTGTTTTTTCTAAAAATGGTCTTGCATTTTAGATACGTAAGTCTGTTTTAAAATGTTCTTATACTTTTGTTTGAAATTTAAAATGTTCTCAACCAGTTTTTTTATTTTTATTTTTTGTAAAATTAGTTTTATCTTTGTGGTTTTAGAACATAAAATTGTCTTTGCTTTCTGCCAAACATGTTTTTATGTTATCAAAAAATAGAAAAAAAATGTTTTACCTTCCTTCTTCTCATCATATGTTTTTTTATTTATTTCTGAAATTCTTTAATTAAACAAATTATCTGCAGTTGAACCCTTAAAATAATGGGTTTGCTCACCCATTCAAATACAAAAATCCAAAAGAGCTTTTATTAGTAGGAACAAATTGCATTTTCAACCCTCCACTTTCATTTTTTTTTGACATTTACCCTTATACTATTGAAAATATAAAATATAAAAATATAATTATTCTTTAAAGAACATCGTTTGCTCGTGTTGTTCAAATGTTACTAGATTTATACGGCCACTTGCAAATAGGAAAATAATATTTACTTTAATATTTAAAAGATAATTTAATCATTTTGCTTGAATAGAAAAATTATGGAATTGTAATATTTTCAAGAGAAACTCTCATAAAATACTGCTTAAATAAAAAAAAACTCTCAAATATATCCTAAATTAAGTTTTTTTTTTATTATCAGGTGATTTTAATTATATGAAAATATTTTTTTTTAAAATAGAGATTTGTTAAAATTCAAAATTTTATTAATAATAATTAAAAAATCACTTATAATTTCTGTTGAAAATTATGGAAATATTTAAAAAATCTTAAAAATAATTTTACTATAAATAGTTTGGACTTATACTTTGATTTATTTAGATTTAAATTTTATGTTCTTTTCTTAATGCAAAATAGAATTAATGAGTTTTTAAAAATTACAGTAATTATTTTAAATTTGAATCTAACTCAAAGTATTTAAGTTGAACTATTTTTAGTAAAATTCTTTGAGTATTTATTTTTTTATTTTAAAAATCATATTTAAATAATTTTCTAAAAGATTATAAGTGATCAAAGTATTAAGTCCAACTATTTTTAGTAAAATTCTTTAAGTATTTATTTTTATTTAAAAATCATATTTAAATAATTTTCTAAAAAAGATTATAAGTGATTTTTAAATTGTTATATCTAAATTTGAATTTGATCAAATATCTATTTAAAAAAAAATAATTTTAGATTATTTCAAAAAAAATTAATTTTAAAATAAAACTACGTGATAATAATATTTTTCAGAGTTTTTTTATTTAGATATTATTAATTTTTTGATTTTATGGAGGAGAAAGGATGTAGTTAAATATAGAGAAATTATATTTTTAAATACAAGTATAAAGATATGTTGAGTTTGGAAGATTTGAAAATAAGTTTTATTTATCCAATTTTCACTTTCTTAATTGATTAAATTTAAATCAAACCAAATTTGTAAAACTTTTTATCCTTTTTATCCTATACAATTACTTAATATTAATAAATAAAATAAAAATATATTATAACAATTAGATCATATTCTCAAATTAATTATAAAACTCATTAATTATATTTTGATGAAGAAATTTAACTATTATTTGAACATGAAATCAAAATTATTGGTAATTATTATTATTATTTTTTTAAGGAAAGTTGAAATGCTTAATTGATGCAAGTCAGATTGCAAAACAAGATAACAAAAAGTCTGGTATCCCTGATTCCCAAACATGAAGAACAGACAAAGAATTAGCTACTTTGGCAACAGAATGAGCAACTGAATTTGCAGTTCTTTTAACAAAATTAAACTTCAAATTGGCAACTTGTTGAGCTAACTCTTATACAACTTACTAGTAAATCAAAGGGGAGTTGGCTCTTCCAGAAGATGTGATAGCTTGGAATACAAGTAGTGAATCCATTTCAACAATGACATTTGAGAGATACTGTATCCGAATCCAATGCAAGGCTTCTCTAACACTAAGCGCCTCGGTCTCTCGAGGTTGTAAGTGGATCTATTTATTCACAGATCTAGCAGCAAGAAATGTACCCTCATGATCATGTAGAAAACAACCTAACCCCGTGGAACTTCCATTATTGAAAATGGCAGCATCAACATTGAGTTTGGTCCAATTATAAGGCGGCTTATTCCTATGAATAGGCATAGAATCTGGCATTTCTAAACATTTTTGGGTCATGACTTTGCATTGTTGAGCTTGACGCCATTCTGTGAGGGTTTTACCTGCAAAGCTTAGCAGTTGATAAGTAGTCCAACGCTGGTTTCTCCAAACTATATTATTCCGATGAGACCATGGTGTCAACATACTATAAAAGCAAGACATAGCTCTTCAGTATATTGATGGGTAATCAATTCCGATACCCAGCCATAGAATTCATTGAAACTGGCCAGGAAGAGGAACTTATGTGAGAGCCCAACAATCCCTTGCAAAAGGGCACCAAAGCAGCAAATGGTGAGTGGATTCCCTTTGCAGAGCACAAACAGGACATAAACTCGACATCTCCACCATTCAACTTCGTAAATTATGTGCGCTAGGCAATACTCCTTGAAGCATTCACCACATCAAATTGTGAACTTTTGGTGGGATTTTCAACTTCCACAAAGTGGCCCATATATTGGATCTTGCATCATCAACATTCCCTTATAGTATTCTATAACTACTTTTGACTGTGTGTTGCGCCTTAGCGTCTTGGATGCAATACCATTTATCCTCTGTTTGTCTGCAACTGAGTGATATTAAGAATTAAATTTCTGTCTCTGGCATTGAACAGAACAATAATCAAATCAATGTCCCATTGTTGTTCTTTTGGAAACATTAAATCACAAACTGTAGTATTGGCATAAGCGAACCCAAGGTTAGTTGAGAAGAGCCCTGATTAGGCATCTAGGAGCCATGGGCCTTGGGCAACCCGAATACCAGAATCATCTCCCATACGCAAGCGGCCATTTCTTCGAATTAAGTCTTGTGTTGTCCAGATACTCCGCCAAATATAATTGGGATTGGATCCCAAACTCGCATGCAAAAACGAGGAATGCGGATAATACTTAGCCTTAAATGTTTGTGCAACCAAAGAAGAAGGATCAATGACTAGTTTCCACCCTTGCTTACTCAACATTGCCAAATTAAACTCATGAAGTCTCCTAAACCCTAAACCTCCCATTTTTTTTACTTACATAAAAGATCCCACCTCATCCAGCTTATTCCCTTACCCCCCATTTACTTTACTTCCCCACTAGAATGAATTGAGCATTTTTTCAATATCCTTACACACCCCCATTGATAATATAACATCACATTCGTAGCATAGTTAGGTAGGGATTGAGCAACTGTCTTTAAGAGGACTTCCTTGCCAACTCGGGATAAAATCCTATGATTCAAACTGTTGAGGCTACTCCAAACTCTATCTTTTAGAAACTCAAATGCCTTCTTCTTACTATGACCAATCATAGAAGGCAACCCAAGATAATGTCCATGATCTACTGTACTGCACTTTAGCTCTGAACAAATCGCTTCTCGAACCTCGAGATCTACATTTCGACTAAAAAATATAGAAGATTTTTGGATATTGATTCTTTGGCCTGAAGCAGCACCATAATCATGTAGAATTTGCTTGATCACCTTGGTTTCAGAATCATTGGCACGAAAATATAGAACGCAATCATCTGTAAAAAATAAATGAGAAATAGGAGGTGCACCTCGAGCTATACGACAACCATGGACTAGGCCATCATTTTCCCGTGTCCTTATAAGTGAGGTAAGAGCTTCCGCACATATAATGAATAGATACGGGGATAAAGGATCCCCTTGTCAAAGACCTCATTGAGGGAGAATGTGTTCCAATTCTCTCCCATTATGAAGAATACGATATCGAATAGATGAAATGAATGTAATAATCAATTGCACCCTCTTGACGTCGAAGCCCATCCTTAACATGACACTTTTCAAGAAGGCCCACTCCACTCAGTCTTAAGCCTTAGCCATATCAACCTTCATTGCTGCATATCCATCTTTCCCTTATGTTTTCCTATTTAAATAAGGCAACATTTCATAAGAGATTAATATATTGTCAGTAATTGCTCTCCCAGGGACTAAAGCACTCTAGATGAAGATACATACTACTTTCAGCAAGACCCTTCTTAATGGTTTTAGCCACAGTTTTTGCCACAATTTTATAAATCACATTACAAAGGGAAATTGGACGTAGGTCACCCATAACCTCAACTTGCTGCTTCTTAGGAATGAGAATTAATTGAGTATCATTGAAACCTGCAGGTAGTAGACCCAAAGATAAAACAGAAAGACATGGTGCAATGATATCCTTACCTACTATTGACCAAAATTTTTGATAAAAGGCAGGATTCAGGCCATCAGGCCCAGGCGACTTATCAGGATGCATGGAAAACACTGCCACCTAAATTTCTTTTTCAGAGGATGGTGCAAGTAAAATTTCATTATCTGATCCAGACAAAGATGACATAATAGAATATAAACATGCATCATTGGAACAACTATCAGATTTAAACAGTCTCAAAATAATCAACTATCAACTCCTCAAGACCATTATCTGTGGAATGCCATTTCCCAAAATCATCCTTGAGTCGGGTATCTATTCCGCTCTGGCGTTGAGGCCATTGAATGGAAAACCTAGTGCTGGTGTCCCCGGCTAGCCAATGCTACTTGGCTCGTTGTTTCCAGAAAGCTTCTTTTTTATCTAACAAAATAATATACCTCTGTTTGGCTTTTACGAACTCCTCAGAACTAGATGAGTCCTTCTTCCCCCTGTAATGAACCATACTATTCTTACAATCAGAAATTTGCAACCTGAAATCTCGACCTAATGATCTCCCCCACGTGGAAGTTGTCTTGGGTCAAGAAAAATGGGAAGATGGTCTGATTCAGAAGCTTCAATACTGTAAACTATGGAATTAGAGAATATGGATAACCATGATTGTGAAGCCATACCACGATCTAAACACTCCTCCACCTAGTCTGTAGTGCCTCTGGATTTCTCCCAAGTAAATGGATACCCGATCATACCCAGGTCCTGTAATCCACTAGCCTCCGTTGCCTCTCTTAACCTTGCAACAGACCAACATGATGGCATAGATGTCCTATTTTTTTCCTTTTGAAAGAGAAGATCATTATAGTCTCCTATACAACACCATGGAAGTGGGGATTTATGTGATAAAGTCCACAGCATATGCCATGCATCTCTTCGCCTGTATTTCTCCGGGAAACCATAGTAACCTTTAAGTCTCCATCTTTCCATATCCTTCATACTGACCTCAATATCTATATGATTTCTGGAACATCCGATCACTTGAGCCCAATTTTTCTTCTTCCAAAACTTTGATAGCCCCCTACTATGTCCAAAGGTACCAACCACAAAGCTTCCCTCGTACCCTAATCGCTGTCTTATATAGTCCATCTTCTCTTCTACCAGTAAAGCTTCCATTAGAAAAACAAAATGCGCACGTGAACTGTCCGTGGGTTGCCAAGCCCACGGCAGTTCCAACTTAGGCAAGTCATGGGTCTCGGTATGCCTGGGATCCAGGACCCACCTCAGCTGCAGTGGTTGGCCTTGCTGTAATATCCTGGTCAAGAGATCGGATTAGCATGAGATCCGGATTAACAACCTCTTCCTCCGTATTGGTAATTATTTTAAATCTCAAAGAAACATAGTATTTTTTAAATCTAAATGAAATAACTTTTGAATTTTTTATCAAATATCCATTTAAAAATATATATTTTAGACAAAAATTACTTGAGATAATGAGTAAAAAATTACAATTTAGAATATATTTGAACATTTTTCTAATAACATACATTTTATGTATTCCACTCTTTAATAAATATAAAGTGATATGTTTAGTTTGAAGGGCTTGTATTTTATCCATTACATTTATCTAGATTGGATAAATTTAAATCAAACATTATTTATCCAATTTTTTTGTCAAAAATTGATTAAATTTAAATCAAACTTTTAATCTTAACTTATCCTTAATAATTACTTAATATTTAATAAATAAAATAAAATATATTAAATTAGACTATTCTCAAATTAATTTTTAAAACTCATTAATTCATTAAGAAAGTTAAGTTTGTTCTATTTAAAAAAAAAGAAGAAAAGAAAGTCAAGAGACTTGAACATAAATTTATATGTACATGAACAACAAATGAATTTTATTCCCATAGCATTTGACAACTTTTAAATAGCATCGCACAAACAAATTTCTTTTAAAAAAGACTTAAACTTTTGGTGGTTTTTGTGTCAGATGACGATGTTGGAGGACATGGTCGGAATTTTTTACTTTCTCTCTTTGATTTGATTTTTCTTGTCCGATCTTAGAATCTAGGTTCTCGTGAGCTCGAGGTATTTCAAGTAGATCCTCTCTTGAATGATCACACTGAGCCGGTTTTTCCTATTCACTCCGCTTTCGCGAAAAACTTAAAGGGAAGGGTTCCAAAAGGAGAATCGCGCAGTGGATAATTAAAATAGGGTTTGTTTTCTCAAATGGAGAAAGCCCTATTCCTTTTGAATCCAAGGTTCGAACTCAAGTGAAGAGAAGACCACCATGGGATCGAAGAGAAACCCTGTACTTTGGGGAACCCTAGGCAGTGTGAAAGGCGCGATATCTAGGGCTATTCCAGCCCGAAAGCCGGCACCTTCCTCGGCTCAGCAACCTTGTGGAATAAACGGAATTCCAAGGGTTAAAACCAAGGGTAAAAAAGGCTGGCAATGTCAAGTGTTTTGAGTTGTTTAAAAGGAGCAGCAACTAACCTTCGATTCAGGTTTTTGGGGGTTTAAGAAAAACAAAGGCGGATGAAGAAGATGAGAAATCTTCTTAGGGCTTTGAGTTTTGTTTGAGAAAATCAGCGAGGCGCTGGGTTTTCTCAGGTCTGTCACGGAAGATTAGTATTTTAAATGATGAGACGGTGTTAATTGGTTGTCCAAATAAGCCATTGCCTTTGGTTCGAAGCATTGATGGTCATCTAGGGTCATTTGAGGAGGAGGGGTTGATTCTGATTTTGAGGGAAACATTGACGAAGCTTATGCCCTGGATTCGCGGTCGGGGAGAGCACTAACCTCCGATTCAACGGCGGGAAAAGGGTCTGAGAAATATCAAGACTCATGGCAGTTAAGCCAGAGTAAACATTCGACTCTGTAGGCTCAATTGGTGTTCTTGCTAGGATGCCTTTGTTCCATTATTGAGGGTGGCCTAGGACTCAAGAAAATCAGAATTCGAATTTCATATGAGTCACCTTGCTGGGTTTAGTTGTCTCGAGGACATTCCTCTCGCTGAGAGCTCAAGTTTTCCCACTGAGAGTTCGAGTTTGCTTTGCGGATCGCGCCCGCTCACCTGCCTATGTAACTTTCCATTTTGCTATGGAGACTCATATGACTCAATTATCCTCTCGACGAGGAAGATGATGCCTTCACTCTTTGAAGTCCTGTGGTTCTCAACCGTATCATACGAATTATGCATGGTAGGGAAGTTGCTATCTCCACGTTGAATTCATGTTCCTTCCTTCAAGGAAAGAGTTGCTGCAATGTGGAGGCCAGGAAGAGGTATTTTTGTTCAGTAACTAGATGATAGGCAATTCTTTTTTAAGTTTTTTCATGAGTATGATATTAGCAGGGTTTTAGAAGGTGACCCTTGGATATATGACAATATGTATATCCTTTTCCATTGTTTAATGCATAATGAAGCTCCTGCTACTGTTCTGCTTGACTCGTTGGATTTATGGGTACAAATTCATAACCTTCCTGTAGGGTTCAGGTCCACTAAGGTTAGAAGCACTCGTGACCCGGTGGGCAAATTTATTCAATATGATGAGGCCCAACAATACAAGGTTTTGGGGCCTCTTATATGCGGGTTAAGGTTAATTGATATTTAAGCGACCGAAACATTGGAAGAGAAGATTTTCAATCTAATGGATCTTCTCATAAAGTCCTCTCTAAGTCACGGCTTGGGGGGCACATTTTGATTTTTTGTGGTAAGCTAGGCCATACACAACGCTTCTGCGATTTTCACTTTTCTATGGCAATAGATTCTATGGCTCGCGAATGGGGTAATTTGTTGAAAGCTTCTTTTCGAGCCTCTTCTTCTGGTGGAGGTTGGTTACAGGATGAGAAGGGTGAGCCCATTCATTCCGATGGTGTGATCCCGGAGACGTCAAGTGTTTTTCCGGGCTCATTGGTTCCATCAGAGCGAGTCCAACAGTTTGGATCTGTAACGCGGTGGATGTTAGGAAGGCACTGGATAGCCCGATGCATCATTTGCAACCTATAAAATCTATTCCGACTACTCCTAAGAATTCCGGTCTAGTGCATGTGCAATTAGCTTCTGATGAAAACATGGAGGTGGACTTATAAGATGATAGGAAGCATACGCGTGAGGGTGTTTTGGCTATGGCCCTGGATTCTTCGGGGAAAGCTTTAGTTTTCTGGATGATTCCCTTACAGTTTGGATAAAGATTAGCTGTGGTTTGATTTGAGTCTGCGGAAGCGGAGCTCGCCCGGCAGCCCATGGGCTGCCTTAGCTAGAACTGCCGGGGTTTGGGGAACTTGAGAGCAATTCATAGTTTGTGTGATTTGGTTAAGTCACATCGTCCCCGTATTCTTTTTCTCATGGAAACACTAGTTCATGAGATGAAGATTGAGGAGTTACGTATCAAGTTGGGTTTTTATGGTAAATTTGCAGTTAATAGCATCGGTCATAGTGGTGGTTTGGCTATGCTATGGGATTCATCTTTGAGTTGTTCGATTTTGGGCTTTTCTAATAATCATATTTACCTAATTATTTCTTATAGTACTGGTGATTGGCGTTTGACTGGTTATTATGGCTTCCCTGAATGCCATAGACGGAGGGCTTCTTGGACTTTATTGCGTGCCTTGGCAATTTGTTCTTCCCTCCCATGGGTTTGTATTTGTGATTTGAATGACCTTCCTTCTCCATCGGATAAGAAAGAAGGTGTGGCTCATCCTGACTGGCACTTTCATGGGTTTCATGGTGCTTTAGGTGTAGCTTGAATGAGTTGTTTTGCATGATTGGGTTTTTGGGAGGCGGAGTAAGGGGTTCTCCTCACTGGGTTCAAGAAAAGTTGGATCGATGCTTTGCTCTGACGAATTGACTTGAGGTGTTCCCTCATCGCTAACGTTGTTGCTACGTTCGATCATTCCCCATTTTATTGCGGTTTAGTCTTCTGTCTTCGCGGGGAATGTTTTACGCATCGATTTGGGTCGAAAATTTATGGTTAAGAAGGAGTTTGTCTAGCTTTGAGATGTGGTGGGGAGTTTTGTTGATCTCTCCCCTGTCTTCGCAATTTGTCTCATTGTGCTGGTTATGGCTGGAGGAGGAATTTTTACAAAAGTTTCGTAATAAACTTAAAAACTATAAGGTGCGGGTTGAGCAGCTCCAGTCTTCTACTGATGAAAGTCGAGTTATTGAATTTTTTAATGAGGAAAGGCGTCTTACCAAGTTGCTAGAGGATGAAGAGTTGTACTGGAAGCAGTGGGCTAAGGCTATTTGGTTGGAGAACAGTGACCTTAATACTTAATTTTTCATGCCTGACTTGAATTAGTAAGGTTGCCAATAAGGACAATTCTCTCTTGTTAATGTTAATGAGCATAGTGTCAGTTGAGCATGATGGGTTCCATTGCTTTGTCATACTTCGTAACTTATTCTCCTGAGTTTACTAACCCGATGGATTTGGAAATCGTTGGCGATGTTGTTAGTTTGGAGGAGAATGAGAGCTTAGTTGCACCTTTTTCTAAAGAGGAGTTCACTAAGGCTATCAAGCAAATGCATCCTGAAAAATCGCCTGGTCCTGATGGTTTGAACCTAGGATTTTATCAACGTTTTTGGCCTTTGATTGGTGATCAAATCTTTTCGCCACTTCACAATGGCTTTCGACCGGTGCATTCCCTTTGGGCCTCAATAATACTCTGATAGTTTTAATTCCCAAATGTGAGAATCCATCTTCCTTGAAGGAGTTAAGGCCGATCTTGTTATGTAATGTGTTGTATAAGCTTGTTGCCAAGGTCCTTACTAATCGTATGAAAGATGTTTTTTGTAGACTGATTTCTCCTTCTCAAGCAGCTTTTGTTTCTGGCCGCTCTATTACAAATAATATTCTTCTTGCAAGCGAAGTCTCGCACTATCTTAAGCGACGCACGAGGGGTCTTATTAGCGATGTTGCTCTAAAATTGGATATTATTAAGGCTTATGGCGGGGTGATTGAGTTTCTCAATTTATGTTCGGAAGTAAGATAGGGTTTGCAGAGCAGTGGATTTCTTAGCTTATATTGTGCATTTCGACAGTTGAATATTCTGTGCTCTTCAACGGCACGGTTGTGGGTTTGGTTGTACCTGGGAGGGGTCTCCGTCAAGGTTGTCCTCTTTCGCCTTACTTGTTTATTGTATGCACTGAAGGACTTTCTGCTATGATTCGAGATTCGGAAGCTAGGGGTGCTCTTCATGGTTGTTCGGTTTGTAGGAATGCACCTCCATCTCATCTTTTTCTTTGCGGATGATAGGTACTTGTTCTTGAGTTCTTAATTTGAAGGCCGAAGTGGTTCGTGATATTCTCTCGAAGATTCGAACGG
The DNA here is from genome assembly GCA_016808115.1 of Tetrastigma voinierianum. Classification (NCBI taxonomy): domain Eukaryota; kingdom Viridiplantae; phylum Streptophyta; class Magnoliopsida; order Vitales; family Vitaceae; genus Tetrastigma; species Tetrastigma voinierianum. The sequence continues at coordinate 191,534 of JAEQBH010001195.1, forward strand.
GTTTGCAGTTCATTAATTATAGTAAATCGAGGTTATGTTTTGTTCTAACATCCGCATTGATAAAGCAAAATGAGATAATTGGTATGTTGGGCGTTGATGTTGCGTGGTAATTCTTATTATCTTGGTACCTTCGAGTTCTTGGTAAAAAAAAAAGTTTTGGGTTTCTGAAGGACCATTTGCATAAACGGTTGTCTTCTTGGCAAAGCAAGCTATTGTCGAGAGCAGGCAAAAGCATTTTGATAAAGACTATAACGCAAGCATTGCCTACTTACAGCATGGGTGTCTTTCTTATTCCTCCATCGGTTCTAGAGGAACTTCAGAAAATGTTGAACTCATTTTGGTGGGGCTCTTGACGTGAAGGGCATAAGGTTATACATTGGTAGAGATGGGAAAGTGTGACGCCCCAAATCCCGGGGGTCCGTTGACTGCAGGTCGACCCACGAGGAAGCGATCGTGAATGTCGGGTGACGGGCATCTCTCCACGAAGTGGGCGAGTCTGCTTTATATATGGGGAGCTCTACCCTTAGTACATAACTTTGTCTGACACATCCAACGACCACATAGGGTCGAATGAGAGTAAATAATGGCCACTTGGGCCCTATCATCCTCGATAATATAGTAATCAAATATACATATCATGGTTGAAGTTGATAATTCTCTTATACAAACATATATCAAAATTCTAGAATTCTAGTACATGTATACATAATAAAACCAAAGCCCACTGACTTGGCTTTCTTAAAAGCGACCTCATGATGGCGAGTCTCCTCGTGCGCTCGGTACCTGAAAATAATATCCTCGACAAGGTGAGCTAATGCTCAGTAGTGGAATCACCTAATTGGGCTACTCTCCACCTAAGTGCATATGCGATGCTCGATGAAAACATACATTGTTAAATGCGTGATCTACTTGAATGTCTACATGATCAACTCATATCCAGAGTCCTCACCTGACTCCCTCACACTTTCCTAAGCCACGTATAGAGAAACCTTATTTTAAACAAAGATGTTTGTTTTATTTATGGACAGCCCTCAGATAAGTAATTGGACCTACTCAGATGTTATATTTAGTGGAATGACCCTCAGATGTATATCAATTGGGTTGACTCAGATGATTATTTTATATGGACTACCCTCAGATAATTATTTTTAGTCAACCCTCCGAACCATTCTCTCGAGAATCACCTCCTCTTACTCGCTCTATTGTTCTAGGGTGCTGACGCATCTGAAATGGAATCGTGATGCCAATTCAATCTGATTCATATAACACATGTGAATATATATAACATGATATACATTTACATAGATTTAATCACACAAACATGTTATGTAATTTCACAATCCGTACACCAAAAATTAGCTTACTTGGGCTAATTATCCAATACGAAACAATTCTGTTTGAATTACTCGACCAAACACGTATTATTTCACAAAATTATTTTGTAGACATTCTAGAACGGTGAAACCCTCGGGTTCTTGTTCGCTGGTTCCACGACCACATTACATTTCCACACAATTCAAGCCATTCATTATCATACCATCAACACAAGATTTATTTCATAAATTTATGAAATAAACACCAAGCGACCCATACGGTCGTGAATTTGTGCGTCTGAAGCTGTAATTCATGCGATTATCGGTTCATTTGTGAGCCGGTGTAGCCATTTAGGCCTTATGCACATGGCATCATTTATAGCATAAATGCAAACTAGCAACCCCGAAAACGGTCGTGGCTTGATCACGGACTGTCAAATGAGTTTCAAAATTTCCTCCTCGGTTCCAATTTGGAGGCAGATCAAGCAACTGGTTAAGGCCTCGAACCATCAGAAACATTACAAAACACTTAAATAAGTGTAAAACCCAAGTAGGATAAAACCCTACCTCTCGGAGTTTGTGAAACTCCACAAAACCAAAACCCGCGTAGACCTTTTCGTAAGCGGCTTTCCTTCGCATCTCGAAGAATTACGACGATTCGGATTTCTTGAAAATTTAGAGAGAAGCTGACATACCCTCTCACTAAAAACGAATTCAGAATATACGCATCTTTTCTTGTATTTTGCTTTTCACGTTTTCTCCCCCTTTTAATTTGAGAGAAGATGAGTACTTTATTGATTTTCGTCTTATTATCCAACTTATGATTTCAATAATGCCAATTTTGTGTATTACCCAGATTTTTGCATTGGCACTATCAGGCAGTCCATTTCCTTCATCTCACTCATGCAACATGTATAACATGTGTACATGTTATATGTCACTTTGTCACATCTCGAGTCGTTTAGGCACGAAGTCGATGCCTCGAAAAATGTGTAAATGGCTGTTTTAGATTCAGCAAATTCGGCGTGGTAGCTAGATTTCTCAGAAGATTTCAACGGTGAAATAGTTTCTCCATCAGAGATCTAGAATAAATTTCGAATTTTTAGAAGTACGATTTTACCCTTTTTCCAAAAATTGGAATTTCTCGGGTCTTACAGAAAGATTATGTGTTAGGAAGGAGGAAGGGGGATTAGGATTCCGTGATCTACACCTATTTAATCTTGCACTTCTTGGAAGAACAGGTTGAATCTTCTAACAAACCACATACCTTGGTGCTTAGAGTGTTGAAAAATATTGTGCACCATACAGGGACTACCTTTCTTCCAATTTGAGGTCTAATCTAGTTTTGTTTGAAGTATTTAGTCGACAAAGGAGGTTGTGAAATTGGGGTATGTTGCTGAGAATTGGGTCTAGCAAAATCACTGAGTGTTTGGAATGATCCATGGATTGAACACTTGATTCAGGGTTCAATCTATGATAATGCAAGATTTAGAGGACTTGAAGGTTTCTACTATTGTTGGAACTTTGGTTCTTTGGAATGAAGAGTTTATCCACCATATTCTTAGTCCGATTGAAGCCCCAATTATGTGTGGGCAATTACTTTCTCGGTCGCAAGAGCACGATTTTCCAATTTGGCACCATTCGAGCTCATGACTCTATACGGTTAAATCTTACTATGATATGCTATTGTCCTTGAATGGTCTCCCATCTGCAGGCTTCTCTGAAGCTTGGAAGAGGTTTAGGCTTCACTTCCTCCCCAAAGTGTTGATTTTGTATGGTAGTTGTGCAATAATTGTTTACCTTTAAGAGTGAGGCTTCATAAAAAAGGTGTGGTGTTGGATACTTGTTGTGGTCTTTGCAACATGGAAGTTGAGGATGCATCTCATCTATTTTTTAATTACTCATTTGCTTGGTCTTGTTGGGTAGCTGCGAGTTTGGATTTTTCGGCTGCCTTGGGAGAGGTTTTTCATACTAGTATTTTGTCTTTGCTTAGCTTGCAAGATAACTTGGTTTTGTGAAAAATTTTCTCGGTGTTATGGGCTATTTGGGGGTAGCGCAATAATCAGGTTTGGGGTAGGAAAGCTTTGCCTTCGGGTGGTGAGGTTGCCTTTGAGTTCTGCGAATGGAAGCTAGCTCGTGTAAACCAGCAAGGTCGTTCTGTTAGCACTATTGCAGGTTTGGTCTGCTGGGTTCGACCTCCTGTTAGGCGACTTAAATTGAACATTGATGCAGCTATGCTGAAAGATCTAACAGTAGTAGGGGTAGGGATGGTCTTACATGATTATGATGGGTTGTGGTTGCGTATGCGTGCGTTGTTTCTTAGTTTGTTCCTGCGTAAAAGGGTTGACGACTAGTCTTGAGATTCTGATAGTTTTGCTTGAGCTTAAATCATTTGAGTTGATGTGGAATTAGATGCTAAGATTGTGGTGGATGCATTACACTTTCGGGCCCACTTTGCTATTGGCGAGTTTGGATGCGTATCGGGAGGTGAATGTTGAGGTTTGGTTCTTTAATAGTTGTTTTTTAATTCGGTTTGTAAAGCGTGAGCGAATGGGGTGGCTCATTGTTTAGCTAGAGCTGCGTGTTCTCATACTAATCCTTTTATTTCATTTTCTATTCCCTCTATTTTAGAGGATACTCTGTTAGCTGATTTGCTTATTTCTTAGTAAAGTTATCTGCTTGTCTTTAAAAAAAAAAAAAGACTTATATTTTATGTTTTCAATAATGTAGGGATTCATTTTAACATTTTAAAGTACAATGAGTAAATATAAAAAAAAAAAGGTGAAAGTGCAGGGTAGAAAATGCATAGTTCCTTATTAGTATGATAATATCTTCAAATTAGCCCAAAACAACTCTAATTTACAAGTCAACCCTTTGAAACGATCACTAAGGTGGTGTTTGTTTTTTTTACTTAATGCTGAATAGTACTTAATAGAATTAAGTATTAAGTTGTTTATTTTTTAACATTGGGTAGTAAGTAGAGATGACAACGAGATGGATTATTTCGAGTTACTGCCCCACCTCGCTCTTAATGGGACAAGTTTGGTTAAATTATAATCAGGTTTTTAGCGGGTTTGAGTTTATTTTCTTAAATCCCAAATGGGTTCAAGATGGGTTCGAATTATTGTTACTCACCAGCCAGAATTATATTTTAAAAATATATTTTTATTATTTTTATTTTATATTTTAATATAAATAATAATAATAATAATAATAATTAGAATGTTTTTAATAAATAATTTATAAAAATTCATAATATTTTTTATGAATATATTAAATTTAAATATAATAAAAATAAAAAAGCAAATAAAAAAATTTAAAAAAAAAAAAAAAAACAAAAATCAAATGTAAACGGGACGGGTTTGAGAATTTTTCTCATCCCCGCCCCTTTAAAGTTAATTTTAAATTAGACAAATTTGAGGTGAAAAAAAATAAGCAGCCCAGGGTCGGGATGGGCGCGTCCCAAACCTATTGACATCCCTAGTAGTGTATATTTTTAGCGATGATGGGTTTTTGCTTGTTTTGGTGGAAAAATGACTTTTCTAAACAAGAAAATCCAAATATTTTCATTTTTCTATTCATAATTTAAAAAAAAAAATCGTGATAGAATTATGAAATAAAAAAAAAAAAAAAAAACTATCAGCTTCAGCATTTAGTCAAAAAACAAACAATCCCTAAGTCCTCCAATCATCTTAATAGATCCTTTAGCTTGGTTACGACCTTGTGGGAAAAGGGTGGTGGTTATGACTTTGTTCTTGGTTAATGGTGGTTTGTGGTGAAAATGAAATGGGTGGATAATAAAGGGCAGTTGCGTGGTTGGGAAAAGGAGGTGACTTAATAAAGTGGATAATTAGTGCATTATGTTATAAAATATTAATATGTTATACTAAGTACAAAATTAAAAAACCCGCAAGCACCACCAACATTCTTTTCCTAGCCTTAACCCACTAAAAACCTAAAGAAGAAGATGGTGATGATTATAAAGAAATTAATACCAATAGTTGGCTTCACAAGTTGTCTAGTTTATATACGTTAACCACTAGAGTTGGCTTCGCAATGGCATCACGTCCCCCGAGGTCTTGAAATGGAATGCACAATCGTGTTTCTTGTAGTAACGATGGAGCTCGCAAAAGGCATGCCCATATTTGCATGTTCGATTCTCCTACACTAGTTTCGGGTTCGAACTACAAATACATGTGAAAGATTATTGATCTATTTCTAATCACCTTGGTAAGATTATAATTTTGCAGTTTCCTTTTATGAAGATATTAGTAGTCTGTTGTTCATATTTGAAATTTACTAAATCAATGCCAAACACCATCTAGCTTCTTTCCTATGAAAAATGATTGGATCTTTAGCATGACTTTAATGAACTGAAAATCAATCAAATAAAACAATTTTTTTATTAAGAATTATGTTCACAGTCTTACTTCAAGTTTATTTGAAAATTTAGGATAAAAACTTGAAGCAGATCAAGTCTCCTTGTTTCAAAAATATTAAATAAAAAGATATAATATTTGATAAATGATTCAACAAACCTTAGGTATGACTTTAACAATTTTTTGTTGGGAACCACAAATTCCTTAAATGAATGAAAAGATGCGTCCCTCATCGAACAGACACTTTACTTGGTTCATATCTTTTCGAGCCAGGCATGTGCGATCGTGGAGACACTCTAGGTTATTTATCTACGTTTTCCCATTTTTAATATAACAAATATTCTCCTCACTTCATTGCATATCATTTCATTTTGTGCGATTGTTCTCCAAGTTGAGTTCGTCAGGGTCCTCCGATCCGTACCACTTCGGAGGAATGAGATCCGTTCTATCCTGGAAGACGATTGTCCATTATCCTCGGTACAAGTTGAGGGGCCAAATTCGTCTTAAGAACACAACGTTATCGTTGGGCTCGGGTCAACATTCTCATTTGTTGTTTTGTCGCTGGCTGCTTGGGTTTGTTTTTTACGTTTTACGGTATTTGAACGAACACAGGAACAACATTTTTTACTTTAGGGTTGTCTTAGGATTGAAATGAGTATGAGAAGGTGGTTTAATCAAGGGAAAACTATGTTATGGGTCCCATTTCAATTTATTTGAAAAATTAGGAAGCCAAGGTTAGATCCCTTGATTTAAAAAATATTTGATAAATAGGACAAAGTATTTGATGAAGAGTCTAAAAATCTTAGGTATATATTTGATAAATATGACAAAATATTTGATGAAGAGTCCAAAAATCTTAGGTATGGCCAAAATATTCCTTGGATACTATCTTAGCGCAATTCTTCCTAATGTTTATATTAGATATTTATTATTATTATTATTTTATGCTCAAATTTGTTTTAGCCTTTTGTTTATTTCCATGAAAATTAAATATAACTGTTACTTGGGTTTGATTATTTATGCTTTTGTGCTTTGTCATTATTTTGAATGGAAGCTACTGAGAATAAGAGGATATTTTTAAGATATTCTCTGGTTTATTCATTTAACTACAGTCTGATATTTTCTTCATTTTTTGTACTTTATTTGTTTCATTTTTATGTCTCTTTGATGTATATAAGTAGCTAGATAGGACCTGTAGTTTTTTCATCAATTCAATAAACAAATACTCTTTTCTTTTCTCATTACACATGGTATCAAAGCCATGGAAGACTCGGGTTAGGGTTTTTCCATGGTTCCAAATCCAACAAACCATCTAGTGGTCATATCGCACTCCGGCCACTTTCTAGAATACTTTGCCGTCATCAGATCACCTTGACAAATGAAAAAAAAATTTGACGACTTTCCAGCGACATTGTTTTCTACCGGCATTACTTTGGATTCGCCTCGTGATCTACCCGCGAAGGAAAAAATCTCTGTACAAGGTAGCAATGCCTTTACCACGAGGAGTTTCTATCTCCGGGGTCTCGGACATTATGCTATTTACAAAATTGGGTTTTGTGAAAAAGATGATGTGCCCTTTCTTGAATGGAATTACATATTTTAGGTCTTTCAAGAAGATTGCTTTACAAGTAAGAGTGTCAAATTCGATTTTTGGAATCCAGTTAATAATCAAGTTCTATTGATTTTTTTTTTTAACGTTAAAATGCATATCAGATTTATATAAAGAAAATCTCCCTACGCTAGAAATTTAAAAAATTCAAAATCCTAACCCTCTCTTCCCTTCTTTTTGTTTAAGGGCAGATTGAGAAAGATGGGGTTTGAGAATAGAACAAATGAAGAAGCAAGTTGTCGACAACCATTTGAGAGCCCTAAACTTTGCTTAGGGATGTGGTTTCTTCGGCTCCACATCCACACACTAGGAATCATCTTTGCGACCTCGCTAAGTGACCTTGGATATATCGTTTAATGTTGCAGGAGAATTGGGGATCATCATTTTCCATTTTAGTCCGAAAGTGAAAGAACAAGAAAGAAGAGGAGGAAGAACCTTCCGTTGTACTCAGCAAGGAAAATGATATGTTCGATTCTCCTGTAGCAGTTTCAAGTTCAACTTCAAAGACATGTTCATGAAGGTTATTGCAGATCTTTATACATACAATCGTCTATGTAAGATTACGGGTCTCTAGTTTCCTTTCATTACAAAAAGACATGTTCTTGAAGGTATTAGTACTAGCTATTTGAAATTTACTAATTCAATGTCAAACATCATCTAGATTCTTATCTGTGAAAATACCTGGATCTTGACCATGCAGACTTCAAGAACCAAAAATCAATCAATCAATTTCAAATGTCCACGGGAAGATGGTTCAATCAATTATTTCTTGGAGATCCGACCACAAAAAAGGTAAGGACTAACGACTTTACTTGCAGCAGTTGTTTTAGGCATGTGCCTTCCTTCTTAAGGCTTATATATACAAAAAGAGCAATTATTATTTATTTACATTTTCAATTTTTCAACCTATCTATTCTTTTAGGTCTACCCTTGGGCTTCCCCGGGCCCTCAAGATTTTCATTTTCTTTATTTTTTTTTTCTAAAGTTTTTGTTCTTGTGTTTTTTACTTTTCCCTATGGAATTTCGAGTTGGATTCACCGGCGTCGTTGATCTTTTCAAGATCACCGGTCCGGTGTATGGTACAGAAGGCTGAGATGTGTGGATTCCTCCGGAATGGAATCGAATTCGTGTTTCGAATTTATCTTAAGAAAATCTCTTTCGCTAGCAAGTTTAAAAGAAAATTCAAGAGATGTAGAGATATAGCAACAAAGAAAGTGGGTTGGGGTTAAAGTGCAGGTATGGAGCACGTCTTGTAGCCTCCATCGTTATCGAGAGACGCACAATTGTAGTTTTGATTTCAAGGTCTCAAGACGTGATGCATTTGCTAAAGCTAATACAGTAGTTAAGTCCGATAAACTAGATAGGTTTTAAAGCCAACTTGATTGGTATGGTATCTCTTTATAACCATGGTCATCTTCTTCATCTGTAAGTATTTTTGGTTACGGCTTTGTGGGAGAAAAATGGTGGTTATGACGCTGTTCTTGGTTAACGGTGGTTTGTGGGAGAAATGAAATGGGTGGATAATACAAGGTGTGTCACACCCCGATTCCCGACCCGCATGGCAGATCGAGGCAGGAGTTCGAGGGCGGCGGCGCGAGGACTATATCTTGTGGGCTCTACCTGTTTTTTTTTTTCTTTTTCTCGGAGTGAACTTGTACACATGGGTAATACAATGAATTCTCTAATAACAAAAATCATTTACATACACAAGAACTACCACCCAGGAGTGGTGTCCATCAAAATCTATACACATCTTGAGTCTCATTTACATATATAAAGCGTCTTACATTTCTAGAATCGGAGAAGCGAACATCTTGTGATGAACCCCCTACTAGTGTCTTTGGCTTATTGTATGCGGAAGATGTGAGATGTCCTCCTTTGTCTACCCAGTTAGCTTGGGTGCTCGCACCGCCGGTGGGAAACATATCTTATAACTTATCTTGGTACACATGCATTTATATTGAATCATAACTAAACATATAGCGATAACGAGATCTCCAGAGATCTTCGAGGAATTCATATAACATATTACATGCATAATTATCCTTGTAACCAACTTATGCTTGTTTAGATACTCTTCTCGAATCATTTTCTTTCCTTTTCTTTTCACATTTCAGTTTGTGATTTCACATATGGTTATAGAAGTCGACATTCACGACCGATTCAGTTGTTGAATCCTGTCCTGTTTGTCATTCAGTAGCAATGTGATCTCACATTCAATATTGCAATCTCATATTCTATAAATCGACATTGAGTGGTCAGTTGTTGAATCATGTTACGTTTGTCATTCGATAGCAATGTGATCTCACATTCAGCATGTGCAATCTCACATATTACTATAAATCCGACGTGGCGGACCGGTTATTGAATCATGTCTGATTTTTCATTCGATAGCGAAATGTGATTTCGTATGAAATAGATCATAACGTCAATACGCCCCGCATGCGAAGTGTCATTAGCACTAGCGGGAGTGCCGAAAACCGCCGTCGAGAGCGATGCACTCATTCATTCATCGGTCCTAGTTAGTCATCATATCATATGTCTTTAAGAACTCGTAACCTATCTTAATCATATTCTGTCTTCATATCATTTATGTAGATCTACTACCGAGGTCTTTATCTATTCATAGCCTTCTTGATGGCTATAAGCATTCCATTCATATATTTCATATCATTCGTTATCTTTTACGGATTATATGTGATAATAATCATATATAAGCTTAACCACATTATGTGTTCGTGATATATTTCCTTTTCATGTTTTCGATTTGGATTTTCATGTTTCATATCATATTCATGTTTCATGAACACATATATTGCATTTCCTATATTTTCCTATTTCATGCACATTACATATGGCATTTCATATACTTATCTGTTATGACACTTATGTATTCACACGTCATTCATGTATTCTTATTCCTCTATGAATCTACTGTACTTAGAAATTGAATCTGTTCCGATTGAATCATCAGAACTGGCCATGGCATTGTCATGCGAAACTAGTCATTTTCCCATATTACACTAGGGACGGGTTTGAAATACCCAGCTTTGGTCTTAACTCCATATCGACAACGGTTCTTTGTACTCCTTTGAAGCTAAGGTGCTAAGGATTCTTCTCGACTGGAATCACTAATCGAACATCGAAACTCAAGATATGTGCCATGATAACAAGGAATTTACTCTATGTTCCAAGCAAAACCATAAATTGGCTTGAACATGGCTCACTTTGAGAGTGAATTTTGAGATACATAGAGTCAGAATTTGAAGGTGCCTGTTCGAGTGTTTTATTCTCATTGGAAGTCTAGTTTAACCCGGCAAGCTGAATAACTCAAATCGGATAAGAAATGACCAAGTTATGTGAAATACAAACAACGGTTTGAAATAGAGCATTGGATGCCAGTCACTAGAAATTCGATACCGTTACCGATCAGACAAAACACACTTATGGTACCGGTACCACTCTGTTTGGTATCGGTACCACCCCTCGAAATTTCCCAGAAAAGGTGGTTTTTCTCCAATTTTCCCATATTTTCCTACCCAAATCAACTCAATAATCAATATACAAATCAAAACCACTCCATATTCATCTTGTAATCTCTATTCTACTCAAATCATCTTTCAATACTTATCTTACACCAAAAACCTATCATGAATTCCTCCCCAAAACAACTCTAAAATGGGTCATAACCCATACATAAACCAAATATAAAGATTTGTTAGGGTTTGTTCTAAACTAACTCCGTTATCTCAAATTTAGCAGTGGTCCAGCACTGAGGAGGTTCTTATTCTTCTTGTACCATTTTAGGGTTTTACCAGCCTTACTTTCAATAATTTTTAGGGTTATGATGAAATCTAACAAACCCTAGGTTTGGGGACAACTACTAACCATCGATAGCATGGAAATTCATACAAACTTTAGACTTCCATACTTAATGTTAGATTCCATACCTTTTTGCTTTTCCTTTCTTCTTCTCTTCTCTTATTCTTCTCTTCCTCTTCCTCTTTTTCTTCTTCTCCCCTTCTATTCTCTTCTCTACGGTTTGTTCTCCCCCAAATTGAGACCAAATTTGGTCTTAAATCAAAGGTCTCTCCTTAGGCCATGTTTGGCTCCCAAAAACCCATTTTTTTGGGTTAAGTTTCTATTTATTTCACTTTAGTCCTCAATTCCTCTTTTTCCGTCAAGTTAGGTATATTTCTATTTTAACCCATAGCCTTCTTATCTTATGACTTATATGCCCCTTTTTGTAAAATTACATACGTACCACGCCGTTTATCTGTACAAATTCCAGGTTCTGTTTAACAAAACTCATATTTAATTTTTATTAAACCCTAAACAATGTCCGAAAACTGCTAGGATATATTTCGGGGTGTTACAAGGTGGTTGGGACTTGGGAGAAGAAGGTGACATAGCTTCCATATAGTGGATAATTGAATTCTATTTAGTTGTACGTTGTCCCTTTTTCTTTTGAGCAGTATGAATCTACCTATTAGGCTTATCTAAAGTGGTTAAGAGTTAGAGTGGGTATAAGAAGGGAAGTGGTCTAGGGTTCGAATCCCAATGAGGACAAATTTGTGAGGAGCAAATACTATGATGTAATACAAAGTGTATAGATGTCAAAAATAGTTGAAATTTAAAAAAAAAAAAACATAAATAGTTTCTCTCTAAAATAATCATTAAACAAGTCCTTTTGAATCAAACTAGACATCAATTTGTTTTGAAAACCGAATCTACTAATTGCTAGCTTAGTGGTTAAGAGTTGGGTAGAGCATTGAGAATGTACTAGATTCGAGTCTTCATAAGAACAAATGCTTATAACTGTTACAAAGTGAATGGATGTAAAAAAAAGATACAAACCACCCACCAACATTTTTTTCCCACAAAGCTGACCCGATAAAAGAAACCTACAGAGGATGAAGATGACGATGATTATAAAGAAATTAATACCTATAGTTGGCTTCACAAGTTGTCTAGTTTATTTACCTTAACCACTGGATTTGCCTTCTTAATGTCACGTACCTAGGCCTTAAATAAATTTACAATCTGCTTCTTCGGGTAACATTAGAAGCTTAAAAGAGTATACCCATATACTTGCATGTTCGATTCTTCCATGCAATAGTTGGGTTCAAACTACAAGACATGTTCAAGAAGACTATTGTTGATCTTTATTTAATCTCCTTGGTATTTAAGATTAAAGATTTTGCATTTCCTTTTATGAAGATATTAGTAGTCCAGTTGTTCATTTAAATTCTAAATGTTAAATTACATGTTCCATTTTAATACTATGTTTCTCAATTACACTTTAAAGATTGCCATGAAGTTCGTTATTTGGTAGAAAGTGAAGGGACATACCATTAGAAGCCAAGTCTAATAATCTTTCTTAAAGTGCTTTGGGAAAGTTTATTAATGCACTGGCAGAGAATAGTGCCGCATGTCCCTGTTAGTGATTCAAAACTTACAAGATTGCTTCGACATTCATTTGGAGGTGATTTTTTCTTGAATATGGTAATATTAATATTTCTCCTTTTGGTATGGTCTTCACTCAATCTTATCAAACTTTCCTAATGCTCAGATGTGAAACTTTCAAAGTCATGCATGCTCTCTGTCTGGGAAGTGTTTTTTCTAAAAATTGTCTTTGGTGTTTTGTGATACGTAAGTCTGTTTTGAAAATTTAAAATGTTCTTATACTTTTTTGTTTGGAAATTTAAAATGTTTCTCCAACCAGTTTTATTTTGTTTTTTTGTAAGTAGTTTATCTTTGTGGTTTTTAGGAACATAAAATTGTCTTTTGCTTTCTGCCAAACATGTTTTATGTTATCAAAAATAGAAAAATGTTTTACCTTCCTTCTTCTCATTATGTTTTATTTATTTCTGAGTTCCTTTAATTAAACAAGTATCTGCAGTTAGACCCTTTAAAATTATGGGTTTGCTCACCCAATCAAATAAAATCTAAGAGCTTTATTAGTAGAACAATGCATTTTCAATCCCTCCCTTTCATTTTTTGACATTTACCTTATATTATTGAAAATATAAAATATAAATATAATTATTTTTTTAAAGAACATCGTTTGTGTATTTGCTCAAATGTTATTACATTAGATTTATATACGGCCACTTGGTAAAATAAAAAATAATATTGCTAATATTTAAAAAGATAATTTAGTCATTTTACTTTAATTAAAAATTATGAGTTATAATATTTTCAGAAACTCTCATATAAAATAATTTAAATAAAATAAAAAACTCTCAAATATATCTTAAATTAAGATTTTTTTTTTATTTTCACGTGATTTTAATATGAAATTTTTTTTTTCTTAAATAGAGATTTGATAAAATTCAAATTTTTATTTATAATAATTAAAAAATCACTTATAATTTTTGTTGGAATTTAAGGAAATATTTAAAAAAATACTTATAATAATTTTACTAAAAATAGTTTGACTTATAGTTTGATTTGTTTAGATTTAAATTTTATGTTCTTTCTTAATCCAGAATAGAATTAATGAGTTTAAAAATTAGTGGTAATTATTTTAAATTTTAACTAAATTAAAGTATTTAAGTAGAACTATTTTTAGTAAAATTCTTTAAATTATTTACTTTTTTATTTAAAAAAACATATTTAAATAATTTTCTAAAAGATTATAGTATCATAGTAATTTAAGTCCAACACTGATAAAATTCTTTTTTAAGTATTTATTTTTTTATTTTAAAAAATCATATTTAAATAATTTTCAGAAAAATATTATAATTAATTTTAAATTTTTTTATATCTAAATTTGGGTGATCAAATATCTATTTAAAAAAATATACTTTTAGATTATTTCAAAAAAAAATTATTTTAAATTAAAACTTCACATTGATAATAAGTCAAAAAAGTCTTAATCTATAATATATTTTTCAAAGTTATTTATTTATTTATTTATTTATTTGGATTTTATGGGGGAGAAAGGATGTAGTTAAATAGAGAAATTATAATTTTAATAAGTATAAAGATATTTTGAGTTTGAAGGTTTGAAAAAATAAGTTTTCTTTATCTAATTTTCACTTTCTTAATTGATTAAATTTAAATCAAACCAAATGTGTAAAACTTATATCCTTTATCCTATATAATTGCTTAATATTTAATAAATAAAATAAATTATATTATAACAATTAGATCATATTCTCAAATTAATTATAAAACTCATTAATTATATTTTGGATGAAGAAATTTAACTATTATTTGAACATGAAATCAAAATTATTGGTAATTATTATTATTTTTTTTTGAAGGAAAGTTGAATGTTTCATTGATGCAAAGTCAGATTGCAAAACAAGATAACAAAAGTCTGGTATCCCTGATTCCCAAACATGAAGAACAGACAGAATTAGCTACTTTGGCAACAGAATGAGCAACTGAATTTGCAGTTCTTTTAACAAAATTAAACTTCAAATTGGCAACTTGTTGAGCTAACTCTATACAATCCTCTAGTAGTAAATCAAAGGGGGAGTTGGCTCTTCCAGAAGATGTGATAGCTTGGAATACAAGTAGTGAATCCATTTTAACAATGACATTTGTGAAGTCTTGTTGTTGTTCACGTGTTCGTTCAAGCCCGAAGCGAAAAAAAAAAAAAAAACCTGAAGCAGCAGTACAAAAACAAACAAATGAGAATGTTGACTGAGGCCAGCGATAGCGTTGTGTCCTTAAGGCGAGTGGTACCTCAACGTAAGGATAATGGATGTCGTCTCCCAGGATAGAACGGATCTCGTTCCTCCGAAGTGGTACGGATCGGAGGACCCCGACGAACTCAACTTGCAGAACAATCGCACAAAAATGAAATGATATGCGAAGTGAGGAGAATATTTGTTATATTAAAAATGGGAAAACCGAGGAGTATAAATAACCTAGGAAGTGTCTCCACGAACAGACATGTCGGTTCGAAAATGTATGAACCAAGCAAAGTGTTTGTTCGATGAGGGACACATCTTTTCATTCATTTAAGGAATTTGTGGTTCCCAACAATCCCCCACATGAATGAAAAGTTCTGATATCAATACTCCCGTGTATGCATGAGATGCAAAGTGCGATTATTCCATGAGAAAACGTTGCATCAGGATAAGTAGTCTGAGACTTTGAACTTTCCTTAGTGAAGCCTATCGGACTTACTCGGTCAATCAGTAGACTTGATGTCTTTGAACTGTCGACCTTCGTGTAAGCCTAGACAATAGAAATCACACAGCTATTTCTCGAACAAAATTGGTTCTCCCTTTGTTGTGTTCGTTTGGCTCCCACAACAGCACGGTCTCATGAGTGTTTTAGAGAATTCGGCCTTTGCAATTCTCACCAGACGTCCCTCACTTCACATACATAGGTGATTTATGAACATATGGTTTTCATAATCATTAAAAGCTTTCTTGCCTTCACATATTAATACTGTCTTTATCTGGGAATGGGTAAAACAAATTAGGCTTGATACTACCTTGTCTTCATAGCAGATTGTCCCTTTTGAACCTAGATCTGGGATCTCAGTCCGCTAGGTAGGGTGTCGCTATGATGACTTGTTTAGAGGCCTTAAGCATTCCCCTTGATGTTTTGCAATCATATATAGTTAGGCCTTTGTCAATGGATCACTTAATATTATCTTTTGACTTCACATAGTCGATGGTGATAATTCCACTAGAAAGAAGAAGTTGTCTTACGATTGTCGTGTCTTGAGCGTATGTGTCGAGACTTACCATTATACATGACATTCCTTGCCCTTCTTATTGCCGCTTGACTATCACAATGTATACATATAGCGGGCACTAGTTTAGGCCAATTAGGAATATCTTCCAAGAAATTTCGAAGCCACTCGGCTTCTTCAGAAGCTTTATCGAAACGATAAACTACGATTCCATAAGCGGATCTAGCAATACAAGTTTGTTTGGATCATTTCCAAGACACTGCCGCCCACCAAGTGTGAATACATATCCACTTGTTGATTTTGTGTCTTTAGTGTCGGTTATCCAATTTGCATCACAGTATCCTTTAAATGCTGTGGGATGTGCAGTAGCCAATACAAAGCATAATCTTGAAGTATCTTTAAGTAGTGATAAACGTTCATAGCTTTCCAATGATTTTCATTTTGACTAAGCGTAAGCCGACTTAGCTTGCTAACCGCACAAGCTATGTCGACCTAATGCAGTTCTGGCCTTCACATTAAGCGCCTAGTATACTATCATACTCATTTTGAGCTTTGTTTTCACCGGTATTCTTAGAAAGATGTAAATTAACATCTATCGGGTTTCTTTACAGTGCGATATCTAGATTCTTGCATTTTCCAGAATCGTTTCAATATAATGGGATTGTGATGAGCTAATCCTCGGGTGTCTTGCCCGCCGGTTTAACTCTAAAATAACATCGGCGACCCCATATCTTTCATTTCAAATTTACTTGCAATGACATTTGATTTTCTTAATAGTCTCACCATCAACGCACATTATAAGCATATCGATCTACATATAGACATAAAATCAACGGCGATTACGGTTTTAACGTATGTTCAGTAAATCTTGGTATTGATGACATGTTTGTGGGTGAAAAATTCAATGTTTTTGATATTCAATCAATGGGACGATGACGAGCATATACTTTCAACGTATCAGGACAAGTGGGCGACTGGATAACAAGAATCTCATATCTGCCAAATCTCAGGTTTGGAAGGTTTCATCTTTGGTGGATCTGGCTGTGCATGCTGTGGTGTCATGTGATGAATATGACGCTGGGATAGTATCAAAATCGTCAGACAGCCTGTGTGACATCAAACCTTTTTACTACAAGCTGACCTTATGTTATCAATAGCACCATACGCTTTCATTTCCTCTTGAAAATCCACTTACATTGTAGTGGTTTATTACCGGGAGAAGGTCGACCAATTTCCATGTGATTTGATAAGATGGATTCAACTTCACTATTGATAGCTTCTTTCGAGCGGGGCTTACGGCGAAGTCACCGGTTTCTTTGAATGTGCGAGGCTCATTTTCCAACGAGATACGTTAAATCGAGGTCCAAAGGCGTGGAAGTCCTTTGTCTTTTACTACGTCTAGGTTCATCCTCCATTGGATCACTTCTAGATATAGTATCTTGAGACCTCTTATTATTATCAATTGCCTCATCTACTATGTTATATGGAAATATATTTTCAAAAGAGAGCGAAGCGTCCTTGATTCAATGATCGTATTGACATGTATATCTGGGATCTCTGACTTGTGAACAAGAAAACGATATGCATTGCTATTCTAAGCATATCCGATAAAAACACAGTCAACAGTCTTTGGTCCTACCTTAACCTTTTTAGGCTTAGGAGCGCAACCTTAATAAACACCCCCGCACTTTGAGATAATTCAAGTTAGGCGTGCAACCATTTCTCATAGGGAGTTTGTTGTGTGTCTTTAAATAAATTTACTCTATTTAAAATAAAATTTTCCGTTAAAGCAGCTTTCCTAAATTTTGTGGTAAGCCGAACTATTCAACAATGCATTCATTGTTTCCTTTAAGAGCCCAGGTTTTTCCTTTACGCCCTCCATTGAGATTGTGGTGTGGGACGATCATTTGGTGAAGCGATACCAAATTCGGTACCATTTCCTCAAATGGAAATTCATATTCTCTGTCACTCCTTAAGATTTTAATTTTCTTGTTCAGTGAGTTTCAACCGATATATAAGATTTAAAAGCATTCAAGCCTAAATCTTTGCTACTAAGCATAGTAAACATACTTAATCTGAGTGAGTAATCATCTATAAAAGTAATAAAATACTTATTACCACCCCTCTTGGCGGTATTGATTTCATACTCATATATCTGTGTGTATTAAATCTACAAGGTTACGAGAATACATTATCTAGTGGAAGGGGCCTTAGAAAATTTAGATTGACACACACCTTAGCATTCTCATTTGGACAGTCGAACTTGACAACCAGTCCCATATTCATTAATTTCTTTATTGACTTATAGTTAGTGTCCTAGTCCTAGCAAGCCAAATGTTAGAATACTCGACACATAAGAAGAAACGCTTTATTCAAATCATCCTTGGTTACAACAGTCATTACATTTAGCTTGAACAAACCATCGATGGATAACCACTTTCTACGTTACATCTCATTTTTGAGAGTACAAACTTGTCGAATACAAAACCTGACTTAAAGCCATTCTTCTTGGGAGAGAGCGACACTAAATGCTTCGCGAACATCGGCAAATGCGAGAACAATTAGTGTCACAATCTTTCCGGATGTCATCTTTAGAAGCGATCTTTTCGAGCACCTTCAACCTTAGAGGTTGATGAATTACCAATATAAAGTTTTCATCACCCCCAGGGTTGTGTAGGATGAAAACATCGATCTGTTGCCTGAGATGTGGCGAGTTGCTCCGGTAATAATCCTCACTCCTTGGGGTTTCCCGCCATATTACACTCGGATATTACAGCAGTCATATTGATATCATCAACACCATTGGAGATCTTTTCCACCATATTAGCCTGCGTTTTCTGTCTTTTCTTGGCTCTACAGTCTTTGGCTCGATGTCCAGACTTGCCACAGTGGAAGTACCTTATGAGAACTTCTTTGGGCCTTGGTTGAATCCTCTCCCGGACTTGCCGGAATTTTCCTCTTCTTGTTGAGACTTAGATCAGCCAGCCAAACATTGTATGAAAGTTCTAGATTCTTCCCAACTTTCTTATCGAACGATATTGTCTTCCTCGATCCTCAGCCAGAAACGATCAAGTCTTCAAGTGGCCGGCTCATTTCTCTTGTGTTTGAGATAATTTTGGAAATCCCTCGGGATGGTAAGCGGGTTTTCAATGAGCGTACTTGAAATGTCTCGCTTAGGTCATTCCTTGACATGAATATCATGCACAACCATGACTCTTGAACTGACCGACGGTCTTGGAATCAACCATCTTGAAGTCAATTTCTAGAAAATGGAATTTCTTGGTGACATCTTCGGTTTGTACTTTTGTCCGGACTATCCCATAACTCCTTGTAGTTTTCGGTGGACTATGGAGCATTCTGAAGTATTTTCGGGCGGGTTGAGGACATAGTTGGCCCGACACGAAGTCGAGTGATTCCATGCATCCCACGACCAGCTTTTCTTTATCTGTCTCTCCAACGTCCAATTTAGGACCATCCTCATTGAGGAATCTTACCAAGTTCAAGGTCGTGAGATAAAACAACATCTTTTGTTGTCATCTCTTAAAATCGGTACCATTGAACCTTTCTGGCTTTTCTCCATGACTCGGAATAGGGTTACCCGGAGTCGAAGGCGACGCCATTTCTGAATGATAAGGATAAAACAGAATAATATTTGAATAAATTGTAACAAATATTTAAGTACGAACAGAAATGAAAAACAACAGTAGAGAAACGAAAAAATATTTGAATACAAAAACTAATATTTTAATACAACGAAGCGGCTTGCAGTCTTGAAGAATTTGAATCTGTGAAACGCGTTTTTCTTTTTTTTTTTTAGAATAAATTTAAAAAAATGAAGCGTAGTTCAAATCTTAAAAGCAGTTCTGGGGAAATTCGATATTTGAGCTTTAATTTACGAGTAAATCAATTAAACCAACTACCCGATTACTCAAATCTATATTTAAATTAACATAAAAATAGGTCTTGTTTTGCAAACATCACGGAAAAACACAAACATAAATCATCTGAACAACCGGTGTCTTGGAATATAAAATAACACAAGCAGGTCGTTTTGCTGCGATTATAGAAAAGGAAATATTTGACTAAAGCGTACCAAATATGTGAATTTAAAATGATGCAATGGAAGAAAAAGATATTTGAGATAATAAATAAGCTACTTGATGCGGAAAAATATTTGAAAGCGTCTGAAGCGAGAAAAATTGAGTGCCCTGCGAAGAATAAATCATGCCTAAGCAGGGAATCTAAGATGAGCCTTTGCAAAAAAACATTTGAATAAACTATGACCAGATATTTTTAATGAAAAAGCGTAGTACGGAAAAATGTTTGAGCCAAATTTAAATACGTCTTGCATTATTCAAGCTGCAGTCTTAAAAAATGAAAAATAAGCTACGGTCTTTGAAGTCTACAGGTTGCAAAAATTTGAATCCTACAAAGAAGCTGAGTCTTAAAAAAATTGAATTCGAAGCTGCAATACGGAAAGACAACAGTCTAAAATTTGAATCAATAGAAGAAAGCGCATTCTGAAAAAAAAAAATTTTAATTAGAAAGCTGCGGTAAATAAGCGAACATAAGCGAAAAAAAAAAAACAGGAAGTGCGTCTTAAGGTGTTGTTCTTGTGTTCACCGTTCAAAATCGAAACAAAAAAAAACAAAAAAAAAAAAAAAGCACGAAGAAGCGGTACAAAACAAGCAAATGAGAATGTTGACCCAAAGTTACTTGATAACGTTGTGTCGCTTAAGGCAATTTGGCACTCGACTTGTATCGGATAATGGGTGTCGTCACCGAGGATGAAACGGATCTCGTTCAAGTTGAGCGGATCTGGATTCTCCAGAAGTGTTAATGAAATTTTTTAAAAAATGAGAAGCGCGATTAAATGCGAGAAAGCAGTTTCTGAAATTAAGTATTTCAGAACTGATATTAATTTCTGAAATAAATCAATTAAACCCACTTAGCAGTACTCAAAATCTATATTTAATTAACATAAACCGATTACTGCAAACATGCGGAAAAACAATAAACATAACCGCGCAAACAACCAATGTACTGAATATAAAATAACACAAACAGTCGTTTTACTGCAGTATAGAAAAGGGAAATATTTGACTAAACTATACCAAATATGTGAATTTAAGACTGCAGTACAGAAATGGAAGAAAAAGATATTTGACATAAACGAAAAACTGCAGTACGGAAAAATATTTGAAGCAATACAGAAACGAAAAATTCGTGCCTACTGAAGAATAAAATCGTGCCTAAACAGACCCAAAGATGAGGCACTGCAAAAATATTTGAATAAACTATGACAGATATTTTAATGAAAAAACTGTAGTACAGGAAAATGTTTGAGCCAAATTTCCGAAATACGTCTTACGTATTCAAAACTGCAGTCTTCAAAAATGAAAAAACAGAAACTGCAGTCTTACAGAATCTGCAGTCTGCAAAAATTTGAATCCTACAAAAGAAACTGCAGTCTTAAAAAAAATTGAATTCAGAAACTGCAGTACGGAAAGACAACAGTCTACAAAAATTTGAATCCAATAGAAAAGAAACTGCAGTCTGAAAAAAAAATTTTAATTCAGAAACCGCAGTAAATACGAAACGAACAGAAACGAAAAAAATAGGAAATTCGTCTTAAGAGTGTTGTTCCTATGTTCCTTCAAAAACCAGAAACTGAAAAAAAAAAAAAAAAAAACCCGGGCGTTAAAAGACAAAACAAACAAATGAGAACGTTGACCCAAGCCCTACGATAACGCCATCCCAGCACGACTCGCCCTCAACTCAGACCGGCGATACGACACCGTCCCTCGCGATGTGTGAATCCATCTCGTTCTCCGTTATAACGCAGGATCTCGTTCCTCCGAAGTGTTATTAGCAGAAATTTTTAAAAAATGAGAACTGTAGTTCAAATCGAAAACAGTTTACAGGAAATTAAGTATTTCAGAACTGATATTAATTTCTGAAATAAATCAATTAAACCCATAGCAGTACTCAAACCTATATTTAAATTAACATAAACCGATTACTGTTTTTGCAAACATGCGGAAAAAACACAACATAAATCCATGCAAACAACTAGTGTAATTGAATATAAAATAACACAAACAGTCGTTTTAATTGCATAGTAGTATTTAATTAAACTAAATAAAGTTATGAATTTTAGTGATCAAAAATAGAAATGAAAGGTGGTATTTGATATAAATGGTTGATCCACAGTAACGGAAATATCAGTAGTATTGAATGAAAATCTGTGCCTACTGAAGAATAAAATCGTGCCTAAACAGAATCTAAAGATGAGGCACTGCAAAAAAATATTTGAATAAACTATGACAGATATTTTAATGAAAAACTGCAGTACAGGAAAAAATGTTTGAGCCAAATTTCCGAAATACGTCTTACGTATTCAAAACTGCAGTCTTAAAAAATGAAAAAATAGAAACTGCAGTCTTACAGAATCTACAGTCTGCAAAAATTTGAATCCTACAAAAGAAACTGCAATCTTAAAAAAAATTGAATTCAAAAACTGCATTATGGAAAGACAGCAGTCTACAACAATTTGAATCCAATAGAAAAGAAACTGCAGTTTGAAAAAAAAAATTAATTCAGAAACTGCAGTAAATACGAAACGAACAGAAACAAAAACAGGAAATTCGTCTTAAGAGTGTTGTTCCTGTGTTTGTTCAAAAACCAGAAACGTAAAAAACTCGAAGCAGCCGTACAAAACAAACAAATGAGAATGTCGACTCAAGCCCAACGATAACGCGCGCCCTTAGCACGACCTACCAACTCGTATCGGCGATAATGGACAATCGCCTTCCCGTGATAGAACGGATCTCCTTCCTCCGAAGTGTAATCCGACCCCGCTCCTCCTCAAGTGTTATTAGCGATAAATTTTTAAAAAATGAGAACTCGTGAGTTCAAATCGAAACGCTTACGTGAAATTAAGTATTTCAAAACTGATATTAATTTCTGAAATAAATCAATTAAACCCATACCAAGACTCAAATCTATATTTAAATTAACATAAACCGGACATCGCTTTTGCAAACACGCGGAAAAACACAAACATAAATCATGCAAACAACCGTTGTAATCGAATATAAATAACACAAACAATGCTTTATCAAGAAGATAGAAAAGGGAATGATCTTAAACTGTGACCAAATATGTGAATTTAAGACCGCATTGGCGTAAAATGGAAGAAAAGATATTTGACATAAAACGAAAAACTCGCAGCATTAAAAATATTTGAAGCAAGATGTAAACGAAAAATTCGTGCTCATCAAGAATAAAATCGCCTAAACAATCTAAAGATGAGGCACTACAAAAAAAATATTTGAATAACTATGACAGATATTTTAATGAAAAACTGTAGTACAGGAAAAAATGTTTGTGTGACGCCCAAATCGTGGGGGTCCACACCAACCACAACTCCGCTAATACTCACAACGTCTGCAGCGACCCGACATTTTTCACTTTGAAATCGTGGTAGCTCTTCAGACGGAGCTCCACCTAAATAAATACAAACCCACATATAACTTGTCCCAAACATCAACATAACAATAACATGAGTTAAAACGACCACTGGGCTCCATGAACAATACTATAAAACATATATATCCAACTATATCCAATAGTTTCAAGAGTTCAATTTTTTTCTTCTTATACAAATACATATATTAAAATTAGAGACCTAATACATGTCATACATCATAACCCAAAGCCACAACTAGCCTTCTTCTAAAGCTCCGCCCCTACGATGAGCCGTCCCTCGCACGCCCCCGTACTGCAAATAATATCCTCGACACAGCATGAAATAACGCTCAAGATTTAATCACCCTAAGTGCATTTACTTCCACCTATGTGCATATGTGCAATGTTCCAAATAAACACACATTCAAGCAAATGCATGATCCTACTTGAATGTCTAATCGATCATCTCAGACTTGTCCTCACTGACCCACACTCGCCTAAGCCTCGTAAGGAGAATTCATTATGTTTATTTGTGAACAACCCTCCCGATGTATATATCAATTGGGTCGTCTCCAGACCAGGTGTTATGGACTACCCTCCGATGTATATCAATTGGGCCGTCTTCGACGATTGATATTTTTAGTATGGACTACCCTCTGATAATTATCATTTTTTTAGACAACCCTCCGAAACCATTATTTCTAGACTCACCTCATGCACTCACTCCTATCATCCTTGGGTGCCCCAGTGCATATGGAATGCATGATGCCAATTCCATTACAATCTATAACACATGCAAATATATAATCATGCATATATTCACATAAAAATTAAATCACACAATCATGTTATGTAATTTCTCATTTCATCACATCAAAATTAGCTCACATGGGCTAATGATCAAACCACGAAACAATTCTACTTGAATTACTCGATAAAACCTGATAATTCACAAAATTTATTTTGTAGAAGACACTAATCGAGGAATAGTGAAACCCTCGGTTACTATTCGTGAATCCTAATCATCGGTTCACTTTGTGAGCCCCATTTCACCGGCCATTCAGAAGCCCTCATTCCAATCAAATACATGATTTATTTCTAAAGTACACAATTAATCAACCCAGCCCTTGCCAGTGATGGGCCAGCCTGAAATGGATTTCAAAATTTTCAATAGTCGGTCCCGAGTTTTGGGATGATCGGCTTGGCCAGTTAGGCCTCGAATAACGAAACATTGAAAAACACTTAAATAAAGTGTAAAACCCAAGTAGGAGAAACCCCTACCTCTCGGAGTTTGAGGAAACTCCACCCCAAATCCAGTACCCCAAATGAAGCCTCTCGCGTAAACTGACTTCCTTCTTGTCAGAAGGCTGCAGGCCAGGTCGGGATTACCCAGATATTCTAGAGAAAGAGTGACACTCTCTCACTCTAAAAACACAAAAGCTTCGGTAGCGTAAACCCTCTTCTCTTCCACCGTTTTGTTTTGGCTTTTAACATTGGAAGAACAACTATTGACTATTTTATTAACTACAGCAAATAATTAAAAGTAATAACTTTATGTCACTTTTCAGAGTTTGACATTCGGCACTATCTCGGTAGTCCATTTTCATCATTTCTCTCACTCATTCCACTTATGTACGTGAGTCGCGTGTTATATGTGACTTTCGTCGCATCGGCAGATTTTAAACCTGCGAAAGCGCGATACCTCGAGCGATGTAGTCAGAAACATCTCGAGGTCCATTGGTCTGACGTGCTAGCTAGATTCCATGAGGCAGTTCCAGCGGTGCAATCCATTTCTTCGTCAAAATCTAGAGAATAAATTTCAGATTTTTAAGCGAAATTACAGTTTTTGTAGTTAGATATTACGATTTTCCCTTTTTCCAGAAATTGGAATTTCGAGGTCTTACATTCTCCCCTCCTTAAAAGGAATTTCGTCCGAAGTGCGGACAACCCACAATCACTCACATGCATATACAACGTGCACTACCACATGCATATAGAAACTAGTCATTTGAATCTTTAAGCATTCATCGCATACCCTTCATCCTAAACAAGAAGGGATGGTGGCGCATCGTGTCTCAGCGCTCCCATGCGTAGACTCCTCCACTCCATAGTGCCACCATAGTACTCCCTCGCCCCACTGGCCTCACGGTCTTGCGTCGCAAATTGATCACGGTATCAAGAAATACATGCGAGTCCCTCCTCAAAGGTCCCATCGGTGTCAACCTCAATTTGTCCCCGATCCACCATGAGCTGGATGCGGGTATACTTAGGAGCATGGAGGCGTGAAATACCTCGGGCACGACATGTAACGGTAAAACGGCCGTGCTCTGACCTCACCCTCTCGAGTATCTCGAAAGGCCACATAAACCTCGAGTAAACTCGCTTGAATGGTGCTCCTCTCTTAGGAATCACCTTGAGAAGCGTGATCACCAACCTCGAACTCTAAGGATTCGACGTTGTACATCGGCATATGGCTCTTACCTGCTTGACTCTAAGCGCGTGAGAAGGCGTTAATCGTATCAACCTCACCTTCTCGGAGGTGTCTCTAATTAGATCAGAACCCGTGATGGAGCTCTCTTCCACCTCGATCCAACATAACGGTAATCTACATGGCCTTCCATACAATGCCTCATATGGTGCCATCTGTATACTCGCATGATAATTATTGTTGTAGGCGAATCCCACTAGGGCAAAGTGCTCCTCCCACCTTTATGACCCAAGACGTATGCTCGCTGACGTGTCCTCCTAACACTGTATATAATCCACCTGACGTGTAACCTACCTGACCACACTTTGTGTGTAAGCCGACCTTCGGAGTCTGTCGACAATCAATGGATGTCAACCTAGTCCATGTCATGTATGACATCCATATCTTGAGCCCTTGCCCGGCTCAAACAACCTGTCTACAATTTCAAAGAGTTATCAAATCTCGAGTCCTCCAGGCTCTTATCACTCGACTCTAAGTCTACGTGATAGCACGACCATGTGTTTCATCTTGGGTCAACCTAACTCTTCGGCTCACACTTCGAGCCTCTTACATTCCTGAAGTCGGGATATGCGAGTCTCTGCCCCTAACTCCGAGATTCTCACCTTAGGGGATTAACGGCCCCCTTTTTGCTTTGCCCAACACACTTTAATTACTCTTCATTTCTTGAATCGAACTATGAGTCTTCATTAGATGTAGTCCTAAAGACAAACTCAACCCACACTCACCAAGAGTGGTGAATGACCGTACCGTGCACCCACACCCGACTCGATGCGATGTTACTGTGCACACGAACACAATAATGCCATACTGTGACACCCTATCCCGGGGTCCACCATGAGCAAAATCTCGGAGATCTCTCGCATCATAATCGACCTGTCGGTCGACTTTCTCCCCACATCACAAAGGGGAAGAACATCTATTCGAGCTCTAAAGGCCTTAACCTCTAAACCCAAATCCAAGGTCGTGTCGAGGTATGACAGAAGCTAGGTCCAAGTACTAACAACCCGATGGTTGTAAACTCATCCATGTCGAAGCGACATCAAAAACGATAGGTCTACACCACCTAGATCCGCCCACGCCTGTTTGCGCAACTACGTCACATCCTGACTTCCAACCCACACTCTAGCCCCTCCTAGCTATCGTATTTGTTGGGAGTGCTTGTATAGCACCCGAAACTGAAACTAGTTCTCTAATAACTTTGTACTAGGGTGTGGAGGAATGAGCATATACTCTCTGTTCTAAATTTAGCTTCTAGGAATGCATTGTCCGAAAGTCCACGGGATCCTGTCTATGGAAGCGATCGAGTCTCACATGTCGATCACGGCCCTAGTCTTGAAACTCGTGTGAGCCCAGTCTTACGCACTCTTCCCGAACTAGAAGATGTTTGATCCTCCCTCTTGCTACCAACACCCCCGGCATCTAGAGGTGCTCTGGTATCCTCCATCTCTCTCATGGTTAGGGTCATCCCGACCATGGAGTACATACTCGTGGCGAAATCTACGATCACCTTGAAATGGACAAGTTCAACCCATTCTCGAATCTCCTGTAATACCTAGCCAATCCCAAGAAATTATATATCTCGAATTGACATTGGTCTCCTCAGCTCATCTGGCCTCAACCTTTTCGGTCGTGACACTCCTTGATCTTTGACATCCGTGTCTAAAATCTCACCTCAGTGGCAAGGCTCGCACTTGAGACTGCGTGCGGTTGATGGTCTCTCAACAGGCGTAGAGCGATCCTCAAGTGATACTCATGCTCCCCTCATTTGGGAGTAGATCAAAATGTCATCATGAATTCGACAAGCTGATCTAGATGAGGTTGGAATATCCACATGCGTGGATCCATGAATGCAGCCCGGCGCGTTTTCCAATCAAAAGGGTATCCACGATGGCTCAAAGTGCCCATAACGTGTCCTAGCGCTGTCTTAGGAATATCTTGTCTCCTAACCTCAGTTGATGGTAACCGGTCACGAAAGGTACATCTTGGAGTAGACTCGCTCCTCTCAGTGGTCGAATAAATCATCAATCCTCGGTAATGGAGTGCAGATTCTTGATCGTAGCTATTCAATTTGTACATTAGTCAATGCCTGTTCAGAAGGGTCTTGTCCTTCTTCTTCGCCCAAATAGAAGCTGGGCGCCCCATGGTGAAGTGTAGTCTAATGAACCCTTGTCCGGTAGCTCCTTGAAATTTTGGACTTCGAGTGCACATGACTCAAATTGGTGCCATCATGTGGAGTCATAGAGATGGGTGAAGTACCAGGCGTAACTCAATGGGTTTTACTCCTCTGTAGGTAATCTACAGTGGCTCGTCAGGAAAAACATCCACATACTCGCATACTACTCGAGGTAGATCTGAGTCAGAGTCTCTCCTCGTCCTGCAGGGTAAGGCTCTCACAGCCAATCAGCTAACTATCCCTCACACTGGACTCGTATAATGTATGCGGGGAAAAAATGTCATGCTTGCCCCACAAATACCACACAGTGCGGATCTGGCATTGTGACGGTAACCCTCCTACCCTCACAATCGAGTACCGAGATCTCCAGCTCGCAACCTCGACATATCATCCCTATTCTCGCCCTAATCCCTAGGGGAGAACTCACATACAAGGCCATCTAAGGTCTGAGGTCCTTGCCCATTTCCACAGAGACTTAGGCCTCATTCTCTTAGTTGGAGCATTAGCTAGTCTAATCCACAGTAGTGTCGGAGGTAATCTCCATGGCCTCTGCACCTTCTCGTCTGCATAAACCAATGATGCGCCACCATCGGATCTCTCCCTCCCCACGGCCAGATAGTCGGAGGATGATGCGCCGCAACCTACAGGTTACCGGACCTTCATCTACCTTTATACCGGCTGTGCGATAGCGAGCCTCTTTGCCAATACCTGACCTCGGTAAAAACCTGTGATCAAATGCGGTGGTGCTGACCGATTGCCCGGAGTGCCGCGTCCTCGTCCTGTCCTCATTAGCCATCTCACGTATTTCCAGTAAGCGTGAGAATCATTTAATTTTTCATTTCGATTACGACTAGCGATGCACATGCCAATTATTAATAGACTTAACAACCATGAGCCGGCCAGTTCATTTCCTAGAAAGTGGCGCTAAATTCCAACCACTCGGGTTCATTTATTTCAATAAAATTCAAGTTTTTCTTGTTCATTTCATTATCCAGATACAGGTCATGGTTCTAACCTTAGCATTCACCATTTTCCTATCGCATTACCATGCATATAATTTTCCTCTGCTTGACAATCCTTGCAATCACAATTCCATACATCATACCGTATATGTCCTTCCATATAATTTGAGCATAAAATCACGAGATCAAAACATGCAGCACATATACTATGTCAGCATTTACTTAAGCGTGCGAATGACTAATTTCCACATGTCAAATCATTTTTTTTTAACATCCAAAAATTTTATTTTGAAAATTTCATTTTGAAAATTTTGTCTCTTTGTATTTTATTTTATGTATTTTTCAAAAAAAAAAATTTTTCGAAATTTACTGTTCACAATTGACCGGTCAACGATTACTGTTCATCGATACTGGTCACAGATTACTGTTCATAGATTACTATTCATCGATTACTGTTTATGACCTAAGTTGCAATACAATAATTGTATTGCAATACAATTCTCAGTAGCCTCCTATATTGCAATACACTAGTTGTCTTGCAATACAATTTCCAGCCTATTTGCAATACAATTCCAATCTTGCAATACAATCCCTCCTTTCTCTAAGTCCATGATACAATATAGTATTGCAATATATGACCCATCCTAGGTGCCTCATTTGCAATACAATTTTCCTGACCCTTAAGCCTTATAACGCGATACAATTTTTACCAAAAGACTATATTGCAATACAACCCATCCACTACACACCTAAGGTTGCAATACAATACAAGTATTGCAATACAAATTTCCTTTTTGCAATACAATTGGGCAGTAGCCCAACTCAAATCTGCACCAACTTTTTTCTCGTTTTTTCATTATATTTTGTTTTTCTTTTTCTTTTATTTCCAGCTACTGGAAAATACAAAAAATATATATATACCTATTTTTTTCATTTTCTAGAATACTATCAAATAAATTTGTAAAAATTTATTTTCTTTGATTTTCTTTAGTTTTTCACACTATAAAAACCTTAGAAAACCATTTGCTTCACCTCATTTTTTTCATTTAATTTATGGAAAAACACCTATATATATATATATATATATATATATATATATATATATATATATATATATATATATATATATTTCAAAACATCAAATAAATTTAAAAAAAAAATTATTTTATTTAATTTGTTTTCTTCAGTTTCTCCTATATTTTCTGGAACACCCCACAATATACATATATGTATATTATTATTTTTTTTTCCATTTCTATTCGGGACCATTTTGTCCGAACCTCTCTTCTCATTTTCACATTAACTCTAATGTTCAACATCAAAATTTATTAAAATTTGATTTCATTATTCAATCAACCAATAAATTTATTAAAAATTTATTTCATTTATTTATTTTTCGATTTTCTTGTAAAACTCCATGGTATTTTCCTATGTGCTAATCACTAAGCACACAACATCCTACATCATTCATATTATGCATATTTTTCACACAACAAAATTATCAAATCACACAAAACACACCAAACACATTGCATGTGATTCTGAACACTTAGTGATTTCCTAGGCAATCTCATACCTAAACTCGGCAGCCGAACCACACCTGAGTAGCGTGTTCTTACACCATCAAAGACTATGGCCCAAGCCTAAATCCCCTCAAGCCCTAGGTAGTCGTATACATGTGCTCTGATAAAAAATTTGTGACCTTGAATCGGGAGTCGTTGACTACCGTCGACCGGAATACATGAATGTCGGGTGACAGGCATTTCATAAAATTGTTGAGAGTCTCCTTTGTACGAGGAGCTCTACCTAAATACAAAACCTACATATAACTTGTCCCAAACATCAACATAACAATAACATAGGTAAGCGACCACTTGGGCCCATGAACAAGCCCTCATAAAACATATATATCCAACTATCCAATAGTTTCAAGAGTTCAATTTTTTCTCTTATACAACACATATATTAAAATTAGAAATTCTAATACATGTCATACATCATAACCCAATACAATCCGGCTTTCTTCTAAAGCGCTCAGTCTCTAGGATGGCGTCTTTCCTCAGCAGCGCTCCACATGCCACGTAAAATAATATCCCTTGACAGGGGTGAGCTAATGCTCGAGTAATGGAATCACCTAAATTAGACTCTCTCCACCTAAGTGCATGTCTGATGTTCAAAATAAACACACATTCAAGCAAATGCATGATCCTGCCGAATGTCTAGCGATCATCTGTGCCGAGTCCTCACTTGAAACTCCTCACACTCTTCAAGCCTGGAAGTATGAAATTGTATGTTGTTGTGAACAACCCTCGATATATAGCACATCAATTGGGTCGTCTCAGACGATTGATATTATTTATGGACTACCCTCTAGATGTGTATATCAGACAGGCGTCTCAGGTGATTGATATTTTAGTAGCGGATTACCCTCAGGTAAGTATCATTTTTTGGGTGGCCCTCGAAACCATTCTTTAGACTCACCTGTGCACTCACTCTTATCATCCTAGGGTGCCCGGTCGTATGGAATATGATCTTGATTCCATTCTGATGCATAACACATGCAAATATATAATCATGCATATATTCACACATAAAAATTAAATCACACAATCATGTTATGTAATTTCTCATTCATCATCAAAATTAGCTCCATGGGCTATTGATAAACCACGAGCAATTCTACTTGAATTACTTGACTAAACACATTAATTCACAAAATTTATATTGTGAACACTATTCTCGGAATAATTAAACCCAGCCGATTACTATTCTGACAAATCACCAATCATTTGTGTTGTTCACTTTGTGAACCCAAATTTCACGGCCATTCCCGGCCTCATTCCAATCAATACATGATTTATTTCACAAAATTACACAATTAATCAGCAATGACCCTTGCCAGTGATGGGCTGGCACAAATGGATTTCAAGAATTTTAATAATTCGGTCCCGAGTTTTGGGAGGCGATCAAGCTGACCGTTCAAGACTCAAACTAACCCAAACATTGAAAAACACTTAAATAAAGTAGCAAAACCAAGTAGAGAAACTCCTACCTCCTCGGAGTTTGAAACTCCACAAATTCGGTACACACATTAGAAGCCTCTCCGCGCCGACGGCTTCCCTTCTTGTCGAAAGGCTGCCAAATGATTGGATTCTTAGATATTACAGGAAGTGACACTCTCTCACTCTAAAAACACAAAAACTCAGCCACTGTAAACCCTCTTCTTTTCACACGTTTGTTTTGGCTTTTAACATTGGGGAAGACAACTATTGACTTCTTTGTCTTTTTCTACTTAAACAGTCCAATGGCGCCTATCCTTTCCCGGTTGGCATTCGGCACTATCTCGATTAGATCCATTTCATCATTTCTATAATCATTCCACTTATGGCACATGATTACGTGTTTATGTGACTTTGTCGCCTCCAGCTGTTTCTGACACCACCATGTGATGCCTCGAAAAAGCGATGTAAATTACGTATCTCGAATTCTCACGAGTCGGCGATGCTAGCTAGATTTATGACGATTCAAACGGTGCAATCCATTTAAGTCATCAGAGATCTAGGTATACATTTGAATTTTTTAACGAAATTACAATTTTGTAGCAAAAATTCTGATTTTCCCTTTTTCCAGAAATTGGAATTTCTCGGGTCTTACAGTTTGAGCCAAATTTCCAAAATAAGTCTTACGTATTCAAAACTGCAGTCTTAAAAAATGAAAAAATAAAGCGGAGTCTTACAGAATCTGCGGTTTAAGTAGTTCTGGCTGCGATCTTAAAAAAAGTGAATTCGAAGCGCAATACGAAACGGAGTCTACAAAATTTGAATCAATAGAAAAGCTGTTGAAAAAATTAATTCAGCTAGAGTAAATACGAAGCGACGAAGCGAAAAAGCGGAAGTGCGTCTTAAGGTGTTGTTCTGTGTTCGTTCAAAAACGAGAGCGAAAAAAAAAAAAAAAAAAAAAAAGAAACACGAGCGAGCATGCAAAAACGACAAATGAGATGTTGACCAGGAGCCCAGTAGTAACATTGTGTCCTTAAGGTGAATTTGGCCCTCGGCACCAAGGATAATGGTTGTCGTCTCGGATGAAACGGATCTCGTTCCTCTAGAAATTAGTGCGGATCGAGAGGACCGTGAGGCTGAGCTACGAGCAATCGCGCCAGAAATGAAATGATATCGCAGTCGAAGTGAGGAGAATATATATATATATATATATATATATATATATATATATATATATATATATATATATATATATATATATATATATATTTTAAATAGGAAAAAACGGGAATATAAATAACTGAAGTGTTTCCACGAGAGCAGGACATGTCGATTCGAAAGGTATGAACCAATCAAAATTAATACGTTCGATGAGGACACATCTTTTCATTCATTTAAGGAATTTGTGGTTCCCCCATGGCGTATCGAATCGATGCAGGCTTCTCGAACAAGCGCCTCGGTCTCTCGAGGTTGTAAAGTGGATCTGTTCATTCACGAGATCTAGCGACAAGAAATGTACCCTCCTTGATCACGAAGTAGAAAACAACCTAACCTAGTGGAACTTCCATTGTGAAAATGGCGGCATCAACATTGAGTTTGGTCCAATTATAAGGCGGCTTATTCTAATGAGCCAGGCATAGAATCTAGCATTTCTAAACTTTTTTTGGGTCATGACTTTTTGCATTGTTGAGCTTGGCGCCGATACGTAGGGTTTTACGCAAAGCTTAAGCGGTTGATAAGTAGTCAATGGTTTCTCCAAACATATTATTAAGTGAGACCATAAAGCCCAACATACCACCAAAGCAAGACATAGCTCTTCGCTGCTATTGATGGGTAATCAAATTCGACACCCATGCCATAATCGATTAAAGCGGCGGAAGAGGACCTTATGTGAGAGCTGACAATCCTGCAAGGAGCACCATGACAAATGGTGAGTGGATTCCCTTTGCGAGCACAAACGGGACATAAACTCGACATCTCCACCATTCAACCGTAAATTGTAATGCTTATTTAGAGGCAATACTCCTTAGGCATTCACCGTCAATTGTGAACTTTTGGTGGGACAACTTCACAAAGTGGCCCTGTGGATCTTGCATCATCAACATTCCCATATAAGTATTCTATAACTACTTTTGTGTTGTGCTGGCATAGCGTCTTGGATGCAATACCATTTTATCCTTTGTTTATTATGACTAAGAGGAATATTAAAATTAATTTACATCTTTGGCATTGGCGAGACAATAATCAAATCAATCCAAATGTTGTTTTGTTCTCTGGAATTTTCTAAGAATCACTTAGGATCGGTAGGGCATCAACTTGCGAGCATTGCTTGCAAACACACAAGAGAGCGACGGTGGTGCGCTCGTTGCCTCTCTGATGCTAAAGTCAGATCTTCCAATCTAGAGAGAGAAATTAATTAGTTTTCAATCGAAGACTCTTGCCTTCTCTGGTGTGCCCCGTCTTCTTTTATGGACAGAGACCTTTGTTAGAAACTTACATGGAAGTAGGCGATTCCCTTCCAAAACGGAAAGGGAAGGTGGTGCTTTATTCACGTATTATGACCTGTTCCTCCCTCTATATAGCCAAATCGCCCTTATCTTTTGGGTTTGACCATAACTACGAAGGTTACATGTGTGATTCATGGGTGGTTATTTGTTTAAGCTAAGAGAGGTCAGTCGACTGCCTCCTTAGAGATGGTAGCCGGGCAGGAAAAATTGCACCCAGGCATTATATCTTCCGCCCGGCTGAGGAAGTATGTTTGGGCTGGCCTTGATCAGAAGATGTTTGGTTGGATATTAGGCCTCAGCGGGTTTCGGGTTGTGTGCTTGTGGCCAGTGGGTTGTGTGGGATGGAGTCTGCAAGGGCCTATTGGCTAGAGGCTTAGGCCAAAGCCCTTGGGTACCCTGAATGCCCCCTTTTCCGTTGGGGATGTGGCTCCTTCCCAGTGAAGAAAATCTCAGGATATGTTTGGCGTGGGAGTTAGCGGGGAAGATAGAATATTTGGGACTTGCTTGATGTAGAGTTGGTGAAAGTGTTAATGCGAGGTGTTCGATGTGCACATTATCGGGAATTTGCTAGTTTTTTTTAGATCACGAGTTGATCACAGTTGTTTGGGGATCCCTTCGAGGCTAGAGATCTCTATAAAAGGTTTGGAGGAGAAAGATTTTTTTTTTTTGTGACAATGGTTAGCACTGGGTTTTACAGCAGGGGTGGTTTGGTGAGGCGTTGCTTGGAATCATATTTATGTGATTGTTGTATGGACGAGGCGTATGAAGAGGGTTGATCATGATTGTCAAGCATGGAGTAGGCCGAAGTTTGCAAGGTTTGAGCGGAGTCGAAAATATTTGCGTTGGGAGGGATATTCCTGAGTTACGTGCCCAGTTTTTTGGCTGCGTAAACTTGAATGGAATCTCTACCTTCCGAGCATCATATAAATCAACGGGGTTCTTTGTGTTTCCTTTCCACATGACTTTTGTGCCATGTTTTGTTTCTCTTCTTTTTTGGTGGCCTCTGGATTTGGTTCGGAAGGATCATGTAAACATAATATGTAACTATGAACACCTTTTGGTGTAATTAATGAATCTATATTTTCAAAAAAAATTTTATGTTCCTGCCCTGCGGTTCCATGCTTCTGTTCCGATACAGTGATGAGTCTCATGAGTGTTTGATATGCTTGAAATGGATCAGCCTTGAAGTGATATGGTTGGCCATTCTTCAAACTTGACTAGTCTAGAATATAGATTTGGTCGGTCTGAAGCGTGGGCGTAAGGTTGACACGAAGGCCCGAGCACGGCCCGTATTTAGTTCACTATGCCATATAAGCGAAGCGTTGCCGGTTAGTTATAGGCGATGAGTCGTGATTACATTGAAATGCATTTGTAGGCTCTATACGCTTAATATCTAAGGGGCCATCATTTGTGATTGCACCCTTTCCGTCACTGGCTTTCTTCTTAGTTACGTTGTTTCATGCTCCGAAATTTTCTATAGAACTTTCTATCTGCGACGTTGCGTGCTCTTGTGAACCGTTCTTCCAGCGCTTGTTCAGTTTCCATTTTACAAGTAAACACTGTTCCTGTTCTAGGTGTGTTGATTTTTGATTACCGGCACGTTTTCGGCATTGGGATAGCGTGAGGGGGGTCATTCTTAGAGCTTACTAGGGCCGGAATGACTCACCGCCTTGGCGCCAGTGGGTTTGCTAGTGGTTTGCCTTTATCGGTGTGGTATGTGGCCGGTGATTGTAGTTTTTCCCCCTTTTTTGTTTTGTTTTTGTTTTTGTTGTTGTTGTTGTTTTTTTTTTTTTTTTTTTTTGTCTGCTTGTAGAGTGCAGAGGTGAGAAGAGACTTCCCACTGACCAGGCGGGTCCACAAAGAGAGGGAACTGCCGGGACGCCTTCTGGCTTGATATCATTTCCTCCTTATCTATGGAGGAGTTGAGGACCTACTGTGAAATTCTCGATGACATTGACGTCACGTTATCGAATGGTCCGACTCAAAATACTGTAGGCGGAGAGGATAACGCGGTATTCTTCACGGGCTTGATTGCGGTCGAGCTTAACTACTGTGCCATCTCTGGCAAATAATTTTGTTTACGGATATACACAGCCCTTGTTCACCTAAGCGTCATCAGGATATGGCCCCGGATGTTTGTATCACTAAACCTTCTTTCGCAACTTGATCTCTTTAGTAGAAGTTTGTTTGGTTATCATGAGGTGGCTCAGGTGTTTGGATGTACATGTCGGCACAGAACCTGGTTGCAATTCGTTCTGGGGACTCTTTGATTCACCCAGAGTGAGGCAAAGGGGTGATCCCTAGTCGAGGAACCCAGGATGAGACCGAGTTCGCGGGCGCCGGGTTTGATGTTAACCATATGATGTCTTTCGGGTGTGCTTAGCCAGTAGCAGTGCGCCTGGCGATGTATGCGTACGTAGTGGTGTACAAGGGTTTCATTTTTTGTGGGTTATTTGCGCGAGGAAAGCGAAGAGTGGCCCAGTGCATTAGATTGGGAGGGCGGTTGCAAAAAGTCGTATCTTTGTTGGAGATTTTTCGACGGAGCGACATCATGAAGTCCTCTGCAAGTGAAGAATTTACGATTTAGCGTGACCAACGTCTCTTTCTGACGTCCCAATCATCCCGTCCACTCTACCCTCGGAGGGGTTGTGGAAGGTGAGCACTTTGTGGCGGCGGACGCGAGCTTAATCGGTGGTTCTTTCCTAGCCGGGGGGCGGAGAGCGGCGCGGTCGGGAGTGGTGATCAGCACTCAAGCCGGCGCAACCTTCCTGCGCTAGCGGATTTCGTCCCTGCCAGCCGGGTCGGGCGGGGCAAGGGGTGGCCTTTTGGGTCGCCCTTGGCGAAAGGACTCCCAGGTCTTGCCTCTTCGAGGCATCGAAGAAAAGAAGGGAGTCGCAAAAGGGGATTCTTTTTTGGAGTAAGGACGAGGAGAACCCCGTTCGTGGGTCCTCAATATCCGTCGCTTCACGGACGAGGGAAAAGGAAGAAAGAGGGAGAGGCGATGTCGGGTTAGTTCATAATTTCCTTTGCTCAGAAATGGAAGAGATGCTGGCCTTAAGCAAGCGGTGATGCTCTACGAAGTGGCGGGGAGGATCGGGCCCGACCTTGCCGGATGATGGGGGTTCGGAGGAGTGCGGCCATTATCATCTTGGGTTCGCACGAGAGATGGGTGTGAGCGACCCGCCGGGTCGGAAACATTACCTTGGGAGGAGTCGGAGAGGCATCCTGGGTTCTTTTCAGCCCTCAGGAACAGTACGTCCTCGGCGAGCCGCTGGTCGAGTTAGATAAGGCCAAGTACACCCGGATCGGTCGCAGGAAGCCACTGCTTCCTAATTGTATGTTGGTGAATTCGTATCTTCCTCCACACGGCCAGGCTTCCCCCATGGAGGAGGTAACGATTCCTAGGCCAGAGGGTACTCAGGAGATTGTTGATCGGTGGAGGCCTTTAACCGGGGTGAATCTTTGGCGAACCATTTGCAAGATCCATGCCGACGATCTTCTTTATGCGAAACTGTTTGGGCACAGGGGCGGGGCGAAAGTATAATATCTAGGTCCTGCTTTTACTATTAAAAAGAAGATCTTGACAAATGATCAAAGATGGAATGCAAGTTCATGATCGTAATTTTTGATCAATCGTAGGCTTGTGGCAGACGCTTTTTCTCATTATGGTATTATTTTCTAATCATTGTCATATCACTAATAAGTTTCTTTAGCAAGGCGATTCGCGCTTATCGAACATGGCCTTCTAGCAGTGAATTCGGACCCGGTGAGGAGGTGGAGAGAAATTGCGGTTGTATCGCCGATCGGTTCTGTGAGTGCTTTGCTAATGAGGCAGAGTCAAAATCGAGGCGGTTGGAGTTGGAAGCTAGAGAAGCTATTGAGATGGCAACTCGTGCTGAGGCGGAAAGAGATGTCGCTCGTCATGAAGTGGCAATGGCCCGACTGGAGATCGATGCGACGGGTAGCGCCAGGGCACAGATGGAATCTAAACTAGCTTTCGGGTCGGCATGCGCCATTGCCGGAAGCGCCGACGAAAAATAGGTGCAGGTTAGACATGGCTCAACAGGCTTTGTCTACTTCTGGAGAGGCTTGTCGGACGGCGGAGGAGGAAGCTAGCCGTATGACAAATGAGCGGGTTTCGTTACTTGTAGAGCATGGGGCTAGCAAAGACGATTTGTTTGCTTTCCACGCAGAGGTTGCTAAAGAGAAGAAGGACTTGAAGGCGGAATATGATGTCATCTTTGAAGCCATCTTCAATTACGGATACGGCTGCTGCTCCTTTACACACAACATTTGTGGAAGTAAGCCTAAGATTCTAGATGGGATGCTGACCACATCAAAGCCATTAACTCCAGATTTTTTCAGAACCTCGATGCCCCCTCGTCAGCTGCCTCATTGGGCTAGTGTTGTCTCGAAGGCTGGTGTTAGTGAAGGGCTCGAGCACCTCAACCGTCAGCCAGCAGTGATAACCTGATTCTCCATCCAGGTAACCGATAGTGGAGGATCCCTGCATCCTGGGCGAGAGTTGGGCATCATTCTCGTATTTTCTTTGCTCAACTCCCAAATTTCGCCTCATTTTCAGATCCCAACATTTTTATATGGTGTAACCGGGCTTTAACGACGTCGCGATTTTGTCGAACTCCCTTGAACTAAGTAGTTTTTACTTTGTTTAAATGAATGGTGCCGATGCGTGAATGAGGGGTGGTGTGATCCGTGCCTGAGCACTACCCCCAAGATAGCTGCTTCCTTCCGTGCCTTTACAAACACCATCCCGAGCATCGCATAAATTGGCCCTGGTAGGGCATCTATCTTACACGGATATTAGTTTAAGCTAGATGGGCATCAACTATGCTGAGCT
Source organism: Tetrastigma voinierianum (assembly GCA_016808115.1). Lineage (NCBI taxonomy): Eukaryota > Viridiplantae > Streptophyta > Magnoliopsida > Vitales > Vitaceae > Tetrastigma > Tetrastigma voinierianum. The sequence goes on from JAEQBH010001195.1 coordinate 230,954, forward strand.
GGATAAGGCAATAGAGCCACCCGTATTCTTTATTCGTCAGCATTAGCCGTTTCGCCAGATTAGCACATAACAACACCCTGACTTTATTCCCTGCCAACAGCTTAGCCATTCTTGGTCTGATGTGGCCATAGCGCCACTCTGACTTTATTCCGCCGAGTACAGCCATGTCACCTGATAAGGTCAGTGCCACCCGACTACTGTCACTGGCATTTTCCATGCTAGCCGGATGTACAGCACACAATCTCGACTCTTATTCCTGGGCATTAGCCATCTTTAGGCGGATAGAACCATAATGCCGCCCCGGGACTTATTAAGCTGACTAGGCATTAGCCATGCCGTCGGATAGAGACATTACCACGCTGAGACTTTATTTTGGCGAGTTGGGCATTATTCATCTTGGGCGAGGATAGGACCATCGCGCCACCGGACTTTATTTTGTGATTGGGCATTAGCCATCTTCAGGCTAGATAAGACCGCCGCGCCACGGGACTTTATTACAGCGGTTAGGTATTAGCGTACTAGGTCGGATAGGGCAATAATGCCACTCGGACTTGTTGATTAGATTTTGAGATGAAGATACAATTAGAAGAATAAATCATCTTTTTATTGATAATACCTTTTGAGGTGCATAGCATTCCACATTCGGGGTATAGGTGTTCCATCTAGCTTATCTAAAGTATATGATCTCGGTTACTAACTCGTGTTACAATATATGGTCCTTCCCAATTGGCCTGAAATTTTCCCGCTACTAGATCGACTATATTTTCAAAGACTTTCCTTAAGACTAGGTTTCTTGGATGGAATAATCGGGGCTTTACGTACTTGTTGTATAGATTTGCCAGCCGGCGGTGGTAGGATGCTATCTATACAGGTGTTGTTTCGCGCAGTTCATCTGTCGTGTCTAGAACTCTGTATTCGACTGTTCGGGCATATCTGTCAGGAGTGTAGGCATTGATTCGCGCGCGGTAGGGGTGCCGGAATCAACAATATTTGTAAACCTAAATTCCTCCTACGGCGGTAGCAAAACTCACTGCCGATATAGTCAGTCCTAAGGAGTCGAACTTCAGGGATGGTTTCTTCGTGTAAATGATTTTGCATTTGGCTTAAAAGGTGAATTGCGATTTGGATCTTAAGGTTTGGTTAAAGCAGTTGATTTAAATAATTGTGAATTTGAAAATAAGCCCGAACTAAAAGAAATATGAAAGAACTCCTTGAAGCATCGGGATCTTTGGGTTGAGATGCAGCGAATGAGAGGGCCCAGGGTCCTTTCCTCGCGTTGAGGAGGTATGACATATAGTCATTTATCGAGCAGGATCTTCATTTTAATGTAAAAGCGGAACCATAATAATTTTCCTTTTTAAATGTAGCATTAATTAGGCATAAATGTTCCCGACAGTGAAAAGCTATCTCTAAAATCTACCCTACATTGATTAATAAATGACAACTAATGAATATCGATTGGATTTACTAATAAGCATTCAGACCACTAAAAACTTGCCAAATACAAGTTAACGAGGTATACCAAGGTATTTGAACAAAATGAGGAACCATAAATATCCATGAATGCTTGCCTTAAAAACATGAGAGCCATCATTTTACCTATGTGGCAGCTAGCCTCCTCTTCAAGGATGGGGGCTTAGCCAACCATCCTCAAACAATGATTAAAAACCCGAAAAATAACTAGAGAAATGAAAAGAAAAGAGGAAAAGAATAAGAGAGAAAACTAGAAAAGAAAGGAAAAATGGAACTACGGGTTTTTGATTTCCCATAAATAAAGCTTTTCACCACCAAAAATTCTAAATCTCCCAAAACATTGGAGCTTATATAGAGTTTTCTTAGGGTAAAATACCATTATGCCCACCAAAGCATTAAGCAAGGGTAAAAGGAAAAAAAAAGGAGAAAGAAAATCAAAAAAGTCGACAAGGGAGGAGGGGATTTCGTACATGAAGTTGGCAATGTGCCAAATTGGCACTAGTTGATCAATGCCAAAATTGGCACGATGCGAAATCGATGCCCGAATCGATGCCAATATTGGCACCAGCATGAAATCGATGCAAGGTGGCGCAATGCCCGATTTCGCGCGGGCAGTCGTGGATTTTGGCACCACTGTGCGAGCCTACTTGCTCACATTCTTTTTTCCCATTTCTCTTCTGCTCTGTTCTTCTTCCATTCTTCTTCTGCTCTGTTCTTCTAGCCCCACATTACACTCCTGATTTTAATATCTGAAAGCTAGTTTAGCTCGGATACCTTGTGCTTGGTTGATTCAACAAATTTGGCATTAAAAACTATAAAAAGTCACAAAATACGTCGAATAACAATTTGGGGCCTTAATGTGTAAATCGGGTTAATTAAAATGATTGGAGTATACAAGCACTCCAAAACCTATAATAAATGAGGTTCAAAAAATAGCACTTTTTGGGCTTTAATCACACCCCAAACCTACATATTGCTAGTCCCTTAGCAATAAATAAAGAAGAAAACAAAGAACAAACAAGATAATAACAAAAATGTGTCCTCAAAATGGTATTTCAAAGTATATAGATGAGTAATGCTCACCCCTCGAGAATCTTGAAACCACACTTGATAACCATCTTGAGAGAATGAATGCCATAAATATTTGAGTATCAAAGAGCCTCTTCTTGGTGACTCTACGGATGCTTCCACTAAAACCCTAAGTGTTTTGTTTGATCGGAGTTCTCAACAATAAGCCCCTTCGCCTCTCCCAATGACCTCACGCCTCCACCTAGGACAACCAGCCTAAATAGAGACATGACCCGCTCTTATTTCACAATTTTTTGTGTTGTGCGGGCGCAATGCGGGGACTCGTGCTTACAAAGTCCATGTAACGAGGATCACAGATGACTCCCAACCAATTGGGCTTAGGGCACCAAGTCTGGGATCTTCGACCACAAACTCTTCGGGTTTCACCAGAACTCAGAATGATTTCGAAATTCAGCACCTACAACTTGCTAAACTCCACCCATTCACCCATGCTTGCAGAACACTAAGTCGACTCCCGACAGTGAAGGTTTAGGGCGCAGGGCTTTAGGCTTTCGCCATATACCCCTCGGGACCAGTGCTCGAGTTTGACCAAAGCCTTGCGATTTTCTTCTTTTTCTTTTTCTTTTCTTTTTCTTTTCTTTTTCTTTTATTTTGGAAGACACATTGGCACCTTTTCATGGGGTCCTTAACCTATTTAAGGTAGTGTGAAACTAGGGTAGGTTTTGCAAAGTTGAGGAGGTTAGGTAGTTCTTGACGTATTGAAACGTGTACATAGGTGTGTGGTTAGCTAGAGTGGAAGGGTCGAAAACAACAAGAATTCAATTAATCATCCTTTCGATAGGCATGGCAGCGATCCAGATCAACGGGGATTAGACAAAGTTTCCAATTTTCCAAGCGCAGAGTAGGCAAAACCTGGCGAGTGAAATTTTAAAGCGTAAGTGTAGGCTAAATAGTATCATATCAAAATAGCGGCTTTGGATTTCGGCTTTTGAAAACAACTAACGGCTTAGAAGCAAGTGGCTTAAGCCAGCGAGCCTGAAAATGGGCTTGCTCGAAATATGACAAAGCGAGAAAAGTAAAAGCCACTTCCTTCCTGGTCTCTCTCCCCCACGGAATGTCACATTGTCCTCAATGGGGCTCAGTTGGAAAGCGAGAAGAAGTGATACCTCCTCTCTGATGAGTGTGGGTGGTGGAAGGTTATCCCCGTCGGAGGCGGATATGAAGATGTGATGTGGGGAGTGCGGAGTTGATAGGTGGAGGGAAATCTCTTTGCTGAAAAACAAAATACCAAAAATTATGAGAATGTGCAATTGAAAATGAGAAAAATTACACAGAAAACAAATCTAAAATTAAAAAAATTATGTAAAACTACAAATTAAACTTAAAGTAAAGCAAATAAAACTCTAACAACAATTGGAGTGGCTTCTAATTTCTTGTGAGAAACCACTCCCTACTGGCGGGTAGCCCTTCGGGTTCATGGTGGATCAATGAGGGAGAAGTCCCTCCATGTAACATGAGGTGAGTTACGACAAAATTGATTCTGCCCCTCTGTTTTAAGCACTCTACATACAGTGGTGGTCTTTGAGGGGAAGTGATTAGAGCCTTTGGATTCTCCATCGAACTCTTCATTGTTCTTCATCAATCCCTCTTGCGGTTGTGGACCTTTGTGTTTTCACGCACACAGGCTGTCAGAGCGAACTTCATCAGCTCTTGTTCTTTCCATTGATTTGTGCTTGCTACCTAGGTGGAAGATATTAAGCTCCAAAGTCATATTACTTGAGTAGTTGCATGACTCGAATTCAGGCAATTGATTATGGCATTAGATGTGGCCAAAATGGCCTCTAAGTATGATGGGCACTTGGTTAGTGCCCCCTGCTACCGGCTCCTTATCAAGAACTACGAAGTCCACCGGATAATAAAATTTGTACATACTTCAAAACATCTCAAAACATGCCCTTAGGAATTTTTGCCGTCGATCGGTAGGATAGAGTGATGTTGGTAGGCTTCAGCTCCCCTAAACCTAACTGCTTATACACTGAGTATGGCAGTAGGTTGACACTGGCTCCCAAATCTAGCAGTGCCTTGTCTATGCAGGTCCCTCCAATGTTGACTGAGATGGTGGGGGATCCTGGATCCTTATATTTCACTAATGTTTTGCACTGGATAATGGAGCTCACTTGCTGCAGCCGGGAAGGCTTCTCTTGTATTACCCTGACCTTTCTTGGCGTGCACAAGTCTTTTCAGGAATTTGCATAGGTAGGGACTTGTTTGATCTGTGTCGGGAGGAGTGTTGACAGCCACTGCCTTAGCACTTCCAGGATGCCCGCTTGCTCAGATGCCTTCTTTTTGCCTCTTAGTGCATGGGGAAATGGAGGAGGCATACTTCTATTCATTGAATCTTCTTTAATGAATATGTAATCTGGCTCCACTTCCTCTTTCTACGTCTCTTTAGCGAGGTTTAGGCGGTTGATCGAGCACATTTTCCTTCTCCAGTGACCTTTGCTTTTTACTTAAATCCGTCCTTGGGCGAGATCTTGTGACTCTATCTCATGGACTCCCACGGGATTGGGGTGAGGTTGGGCGAAATCTTCCTTTCTCTGTACCTCCAACCAGTTAGTAATCCCCGGTGATGGAGTACTATGATTATCACCATTTTTCGATTGAGATCACTTTGGAGCCCGTATCTTCTTGTTCATGGTGCTTTCACAATATCAATTCTTTTGGGCGGTGCACATTGATTCCCTTTTGCTCTTCCACAAACTCACCTACCACTTTGCAATAGCTTGTTCGACAGTAGATGAGGTTGGTGGCTGCTGCTGCTGAGAGGTGGACCAAATCTTTGTTATTCTTCTTTGTGCTCACAGGGAACATATCTTTGGTGAGGCTTCAGAGAGATTAGGTGGTTCCTCTAGTTGGGGTTATATGTGTTGCCATACGGGGCGCAGCCCGATGGCCTATTTGGCCACTACATTTTGCATGTTGACCATCAAATCCCTTGCGGGGAGCAATTGGGCGGTGCTCTCACGGGTGACCGGAGTGGATTGGCAATTGAAGCATGGTTTGGTGTGGAGGACTTGATCCTTTGCACGGACCTCATGTAGCCTTTTTCTTTCCGAGTTCTTCCACCCTCTTAGCAGATGGATAAACAGCCTTCAATTCCCGCATCCTGCGCAAGTGAATAGATGCCTCCCTTTGGGTAGTGGGGTCTCGTGCATGCGCACTCCACGGGATTTGGCTCGTCCCCAGTATAGATGTCTCAGCTACATAGTTGAGGAAATCCATAGCCTCATCCGGATTTTTCTTAGGAAGTCCCCTCCACACATGGTCTCTAACAATTGCTTCATAGGAAGGGACATTCCATCGTAAAATGATTCTGACATCCACATATCAAATCCATGATGTGGGGCGTACGAGGGTTTCCATGTATCTCTCCCCAGCATTGGTAAAATTTTTCATTGTCTTGTTTTACAAAGGTGTAGATTTGTCTCTTCGTGGTCAGCATTGCCTTTGAAGAATTTCTTCAAAATTCTTCTTGCGATTACTTAAATTCGATGGTTCTTGACCTCAATGAATTAAGCCATCTTTTGGCTTTGTTTTGAGGAATCGAGTGGGAGCTTTGCTTTAGTAGCTCCATGTGGTAGCACCCTCTTTGAAAGCGGTGCATACTTCCCTCAAAACTCTAATATGGTGCAGTTCTCATTTTCCATACCATGAAGGTTGGGACGAGGGGCACTTAGGTAGGGTCCTCACGGGGCACTTCCTCGGCGGGGAATTATGCATGAGGTGCGCTCACCACAGGTAGGTGTATGTGATCCCTCATCGTCGATAGGCATTAGGGTTTCTTTGCACCCCTTCTTTATTGTCTTTCCTTAGGTGGAACTCCATCGATTCTTTGTGTATACTAACTTCAAAACCCTGCTCCTGTGGGACACTAGTTCTCTCTAATCTGCCTATAGTGTTCCTATCCAGGTTGCGCAAGTCTACAGCTTGACCTGAGAGCGAAACCTGAAGACAAACACGGGGCTACGAAATATTCTTGTTATTAAAAAAATTCGCAAAGTTTTAGTATGGGCGTTATCGAATCAAGTAACCCTAGTAAATTATCTTTGTGAGGACATAAATAACGAAAGTGTTTAAGGATTCACGATACTTGTGATGGGGATCTGAGTTTAACAATTCATCACTTGCGCTAGAGTCTTGAATCAACAATATTTGTAAGCCCTAAATTCCTCCTGCAGTACTGAAACTCTTGCGGTATAGTGGTCTAGGGTCGAACTCAGGGATGGGTTTTCTTCGTGTAAATGATTTGCATTTGGCTTAAAAGGTGAATTGATTTGGATCTTAGGTTTGGTTAAAAAAATTGATTTAAATAATTGTGGTGAAAATAAGAACTAAAGAAATATGAAAAAGAACTCCTTGAAGCATCGGGATGCAGGTTGAGATCAGAAGCAAATGAGAGAATACAGGTCCTTTTCTCGCGTTAGAGTATGACATAGTCATTTACCGAACCGGATCTTAATTTAGCTATTAAAGCGAACCATAATAATTTTCCTTTTTAAATGTAGCATTAATTAGGCATAAATGTTCAGAAGCGGTGAAAAGCTATCTCTGAAATCTACCCTACATTAATTAATAAATGACAACTAATGAATATCGTGGATCTACTAATAAGCATTCAGGCCACTAAAAAAACTTATGAGTAAAGTTAACGAGGTATACCAAAGGGATTTGAACAAAATGAGAACCATAAATATCCATGAATGCTTGCCTTAAAAACATGAGAGCCATCATTTTACCTGTAACCCAACCCCGTAGCCCTCCTCTTCAAGGATGGGGGGGCTTAGCCAACCATCCTCGAGCAATGATTAAAACCGAGAAAAATAACTAAATGAAAAGCAAGGAAAGAATAAGAAAAACTAGAAAGAAGAAAGGAAAAATGAGACTCTGGGTTTGATTTCGACAATGCAACTTTTTCCACCACAGATTACAAATCTCCCAAAACATTGGAGCTTATATAGAGTTTTCTTAGGGTAAAATACCATTATGCCCTCAAAGCATTAAACAAAGAGGTAAAGGAAAAAAGGAAAAGAAAATCAAAAAGTCGACGAGGAGGAGAGGGGATTGGTACATGAAGTTGGCAATGTGCCAAAATTGGCACTAGTGCCAAAATCCAATGCCAAAATTGGCACCAATGCCAAAATCCAATGCCAAAAATCCAATGCCAATATTGGCACCAACGCCAAAATCAGTGCCCAGAAATTGGCACCCGATGCGATTTTTCGCACGATTAATGGATTTTGGCACTTACTGAAATGCGAATTTTCTGCTCTGTTCTTTTCATTTCTCTTCTGCTCTGTTCTTCTTCATTCCTCTTACACTCTACATTCTTCTTACATTACGCTCTGATTTTTAATATGCAAAGCTAGTTTTGGCTCGGATTCCTTGTGCTTGGTTGATTCAACAAATTTGGCATTAAAAACTATAAAAAGTCACAAAATGCGATCAGAATAATAGTTGGGGCCTTAATGTGTAAATCGGGTTAATTAAAATGATTAGTATACAAAAAGCACTCAAAACCTATAATAAATAGGGTTCAAAATAGCACTTTTTGGGCACTAATCACACCCCTAACCTACATAAATAGGCATTAGGGTTTCTTTGCACCCCTTGCTGACTGTGCTGCTCCTTAGGTGGAGACTCCATCTGATTGCTGTGTATACTAACTTCAAAACCCTGCTCCTGTGGGACACTAGTTCTCTCTAATCTGCCTGTAGTGTTCCTATCCCAGGATTGCATAAAGTCCTACAACTGACACAAGACAAAACCTGAGACGAACTCACAATTTGCAGAAATGTTCTTTGTTGGTAAAAAAATTAAACAAGAAGTTTTTAGTATGGGGTATCGAATCAAAAATCAACTGGTAGTGTATTGCTAGGGGACATAAAAGTAACAGCAGAAAGTGTTTGGGATTCACCAATACTTGTGATGAGGATCACAAGTTTAACAATTCATCACTTGCACTAGGGGTGCCGGAATCAACAATATTTGTAAACTTCAGATTCCTCTGCGGCGTATGAAAGCTGCTGGTATGAGTGGTCTAAGTCGAACTTCGAGATGGGTTTTTCTTCCGTGTAAATGATTTGCATTTGGCTTAAAAAGCAGTGCAATTTGGATCTTAAGGTTTGGTTAAAAAAATTGATTTAAATAATTGTGGTGAAAATAATTGAGCTAAAGAAATATGAAAAAGGCTCCTTGAAGCATCGGGATCTTTGGGTTGAGATCAGCAAATAGGAGGGCCCGGGTCCTTTTCCTCGGGTGGGGAGTATGACATATAGTTATTTCAGAACCGGATCTTCATTTAGCTATTATGAACTCGCAATAATTTTCCTTTTTAAATGTAGCATTAATTAGGCATAAGAAATGTTCCGGCGTTGAAAGCTATCTCCTAAAATCTACCCTGCATTATTAATAAATGACAACTAATGAATATCGATTGGATCTACTAATAAGCTTTCAGGCCCTAAGCTTGCCAAATACAAGTTAACTTAAGGTATACCAAAGGGATTTGAACAAAATGAGAACCATAAATATCCATGAATGCTTGCCTTAAAAACATGAGAGCCATCATTTTACCCTGTAACCCAACCCCGTAGCCCTCCTCTTCAAGGATGGGGGGGCTTAGCCAACCATCCTCAAACAATGATTAAAAACCAAGAAAAATAACTAAATGAAAAGCAAAGGAAAAAGAATAAGGAAAACTAGAAAAGAAAGGAAAAATGGAACTTACAGGTTTTTGATTTCCCGACAAAGCAAAGCTTTTCACCGCAAAAGTTACAAATCTCCCGAAACATTGGAGCTTATATAGAGTTTTCTTAGGGTAAAATACCATTATGCCCTCAAAACATTAAACAAAAGAGGGTAAAAAAAGGGAAAAAAAAGGAGAAAGAATCAAAAGTCAGCCAGGGAGGAGAAGGGATTTCGTACATGAAGTTGTCAATGTGCCAAAATTGGCACCAGTGCCAAAATCCAATGCTGCCAAAATTGGCACAAATGCCAAAATCCAATGCCAAAATTGGCACCAATGCCAATTTTCGCACAGTGTGGATTTTGGCACCCTGGTGCGAATTTTCCTGCTCTGTTCTTTTTCATTTCTCTTCTGCTCCTGTTCTTCTTCCATTCCTCTTCTGCTCCTGTTCTTCTTCTGTTCTGCTCCTGATTTTTAATATGCAAAGCTAGTTTTGGCTCGGATTCCTTGTGCTTGGTTGATTCAACAAATTTGGCATTAAAAACTATAAAAAGTCACAAAATCACGTCGAATAATAAATTTGGGGTGTAATGTATAAGTGGGTTAATTAAAATGATTAGTATACAAAAAGCACTCAAAACCTATAATAAATAGGGTTCAAAATAGCACTTTTTGGGCACTAATCAGGCATACCGATTTTTGTAGGGATTATAGCTTCCATCTCATAGGTAAGTGCGAAGGGAGATATCTTAGGTTAGTGCAGGTCATTACGTAAGCCCGAAGGACCCAGGGAGTTCATCTGCCATTTGCCCTTAGGCTGATCCTAATCGCTTCTTTAAGGCCGTCAACAAGGTTTTGTTGGACGCCTTTGCTTGGTCGTTGCTTTGAGGAAATCGGGGGGTGGAGTATAAGTTCTTTATTTTCAATTCCTGGCATAAGTTTCTATAGAGAGAAATTGGGACTGGTGGGGCGAATTTATGCGATACGATTGTCAGGGAATACCCAACGACAAGCGATATTTCTCGGATAAGCGAGTGACCTCTTTGTCTTTAATTGATCACCAAAAAGTCTAAACCTCTATCCATTCTTGAAGTAATAGTTGGCTACTAGCGATCAGCTTTTACGTAGAGGTGGTAGGGTAGCCTGTCATGTCGATTCAGACGAGGCCATGGGCTTGAGATAGACATTAGATCTTGAGCCGACGATCTTAAGATGGGAGCTTGCCATTGACACTGATCGCATTTTCATACGTAATCGGTGGCGTCATACTTCATAGTTGGCCAATAATATCCTTAAATGTGGGCCCTGTGTGACAGAGTTCTACCACCTGGATGATTGCCACATATCCTTTCGTGTAATTTGGCCAACACATACTAGCCATGTTCGATGGTTAAACACTTCAGATACGGCCCGTTCAGGGATCGTTTGAATAGCTTCTTGTCAATTAAGGAAAATCTAGCATATTGAATTTGGACCTTGTGAGCCTTGTCCTTCTCGGTAGGGAGTTCTCCTGTGTTGATGTACTGTGCTATGGGGCTCATCCAGGAAGGGGAGGTTTTGCCTATCTGGCTTACCTGAATAATGGCTATCGAGGACTCTGGCTGGTAATATATAGGCAGAACTATTGTTTCTGCTATAGGTAGAGATGCGGCTACAATGGCTAAGGCGTCTGCTTTTTCATTGGAGTCCCTAGGAACATGTTTGAGCTTCCATGTTGAAAAACCATCCAGACATTACTTAACCAGAGTCACATACTTCGCTATTCGAGGATCCCTAGATTCATATTCTGCGTTTACCTGCCCCACCACTAATTGGCCATCACTCTGAATTATAAGCTTGTCGATCGATAATGCAGCTGCTAATTCAATACCAGCCAGGATGACTTCATATTCTGATTCATTGTTTGAGGCGTTGAAGCCTAACCGGATAGCTTGCTCGATCTTGTCCACACCCGAGGACTACAGTTGTAGACCAATGTCGGCCCCTGTTTGCCGAGATGCCCCGTCCATACTGAGAATCCACCAATTTGGACAAGTAGAGCTTGTTTCAGGCTGGGGGATTTTTGCTAGGAAGTCGGCTAAGACCTACCCCTTCTTAGCTAACCTTGGCTTATATTAGATACCGTATTCGCTTAGTTCGATTGCCCACTAGGTCTTTCTCTCGGATAAGTCAGGCTTGTGTATAGTGCTTCGAAGGGGAAGGTTTGTTAGTACCAAAATGGGATGTGCTTGAAAGTATGGGTGAAGCTTCTTGGCTGCCATCCGGAGAGCTAAAGAGGCCTATTCAAGGTGGTTATATCTGGTTTCTACATTGGCTAAGGACTTGCTGACGAAGAACACTGGTCTCTGGTTTCTATCCTCACATTCTTTGAACAGGACGCTTCTTCTTGACATCTCTAAAGCGCTAAATATATGAGGCGTGTCTCGCGGAAGCCGGGACTGAGTCTTGGGGTTCTTCCGGATAATGCTTGATTGCTGGGCTTTGATCCACACTCTTCATTCCATTCGGCCCGGTTGACCCCCCTAAGGGTGGCGAAAGAATGGCTTTGGTCGGTGAGCAGAAATGAACCGCCTTAGGAGCGTCTTGAATCGGTCGGCTAATTGTAGCCACTTTTCTTGAGCTGGGGCGTGAGGTCTAGGATGGCCTTAAGGCGTGCGGGGTTGCTTCTATCCTCTTTGTGTTACCATGAAGCCCGAGCGGTCAAATATGACCTGGCTTACTTTAGGGGGTTAAGTTTCATCATCGTATGTCTTGAGAGATCGGCTTCTTGCGAGTGTGTAGCGTGACTGGCGCTACTTGGATTTACGACATATCTTCGATATATGCCTCCGTTTTACCCGACAATGGTTTGAACATTTGGTCACTAGCCTTTGATCATTATTTGACGTTCTTCCTTAAGCGACATTACATTATAACAAAGAGCAGGTGTGGGGTGATGAAGAGGCCGTTTTCTCAGCGTCGAATGAGTGCGTAGGAGGATGCAGGTAACTAAAAAGGCATCTAGGAATGATAGCATACCATGCCCAGACGACGCGTCAACAATCTGATCTATGCGAGGTAATAGGAGGCTGTCTTTAGGGCAAGCGTCGTTGAGATCGGTATAATCTACACATACTCTCCACTTACCACCTTTTTTTGGTATCACCGCCCATTCTTCGCCATTTGGTTATTTGACTTCGATGAATCCTGCGTTGAGGAGAAGGTTGTCTACCCTCGGAGTCTTAATGATTTGATGGCGGCGTTCAGTGGAAACGCGCCTCTTTATGCGGTAATTCACGGAGAAAGCGGCGACATTTAGTTTATGGGAAGCATGCGTGGGGCTAATGTCGGTCATGTTCGAGTGGGTCTAGGAAAATACGTCAATATTATCAGAAAAACTGTCACAACTACTCTCTTTCCTCTTCCAACAAGAGGGAGCTGACATACGTGTGCTTATCCGGTCCGCCCAGGAGTATTAATTCCAGGGGATCCATAGCTAATTGTTCCCTGTCCTCCCTCTCTGCCCGAGCAGCAAACTGTGATTGCTATTCTGGGGACTGTAACTCGATGGCCAGGTTGTTAGGGCTTGCACCTTTCTCATGCTCCTGTATTGACAATTGATAGCACTAGCGAGCACCGCTGGCGGGTACGCTCATAGGGGTCAATCACGTCGGTGCTAGTTGATAGCGTCGTTTGATGGTAGATTAGAACCTTGCTTATTGCATGGCGTGTAGCCGGTTTCGACCCGACAATAGCATTGTATGTTTGATCTGACCGCGAGAATAAGACTTCGCGGAATGCGCGGCCCGCCTTAACGAGGAGATCAATATCACCCACGGTTAGTGTAGTTGCCCCATTAAATCGGACAAAATTCTGCCAACTGAATTGAGTTTATCAAGCGGCACTTGCATCCCCATTTGAAGAAATTTAGAAGGTCGCAGCCAGATCGGTTGTCTTTACCAGGAATCCAACGAAGCTCTGTGTACATCAAAATTATTAATGCATAAAGTAAGGACAAGTGCATCTTGGTGTGGGGTGATAACCCTGGATGGGTTAATAAGAGGAAAGGATATGGGGCCATTAATTGTGTGTTGCTTTCTTATGCAGGGTATTGATAGTATTCACCGGACTCGGCTGTGGCTTCTTGTAGCGGCTTTTCCTCGACGACTAGGCGTGCGGTCGTCGTGCCCTCTCAATATGTAATTGATGGTGAGCCGGGGCTCGGGCAGGAGCTCCGAACGAGCCGCTATTATTTTTTGCTATTGGTGTGGCTTCTATCGGACGAGGAAAATCCCGGATATATCCTCTGAGGTGACTAGCTCATATTAGTTTTTCCACTAGGAACTTTAGAGTCCGGCATCTGTTAGTTTCATGCCAGTGGTCCCTGTGGTAATTACACCTCAGAGATCGATCAAGGCGCCTGGGATCTCGAAACCAAATCGAGGGAGCCAGACAAAGTTGGGTGATTCCGTATAAAGGAGGAGTCTGCTACAGGGGATGTCTCAGAGGTAAACTGGGAGGTTCCTTCCTTTAATTGTTCTCAGAGCGCTTCGGGTCCTTAGTCCGGGCCCTTTGCTCCCGCCGCCCTCTCCTAGTCGACCTGCGTTCCGCGCAATCATCACCGGTCTAGAGGCTCATTCCAAATATTATCTTCCAAAGAGAGAGTGGCCATGTCCGCCATCTATACAATTCTTCCATTATTGGGGAGGCGGTCCAAAGGATAAGCGATTGAAAGAAAGGGGTAGCCGGTCAAAGCTTCTTTGAAAGTTCTGAAGAACCGCGTCCATGCTGTATGCATCGATTTGTTGGATAGCCTGTCCGAACCTTCTGGTGAAGTCCCGGATATACTCATCCTCCCGCTTAAGGATGGTTTGTAGTGAGTTGATGTTTCCCTTTTTTCGACTAAGCATAAGTATTGGGAAATGAAAGCAGCCCACAACTCACGAACGATGCCATGGATCCCCGAGTTTATGGAATCCAAAAGCCGTGAGCTGGGTCCTTTCAGTCAGCCGAATACTGCATTAAGATACATCTTTCCCCGTGGCCGAGAATCATCACATGGTCAAGTGCACCATGTGGTCGTGACGGCACGAGGAGCCATCATACGGCAATGGTGGTATGGGCGGCTTCATAGGGTGGCTCATAACTCGCACATGTTGCTCTAAAGTGGATGACAAAGATGTCCTCGTGTCCTAACACGGTAGAGGTACAAGACAAACAGACGACCACTGCTGAAGCCGTGCACCAAGGGAAGTGGTGGTGCCACGCCTTCGAGCCACGCGGGTATGTTTTCGGGCGCGTCTGGTCCGCTGCCTTCTTACCAAATTCTCTCCAGACTCGACAAGCGCGCATACCGCTTAACGACCGGCCTAGAATCCGTGGGGGCATCTTCGACTCCTGGCCCACATTATTCTTCTGAGGTAGAAAACCAAAACAAGGAGCTTTCACCGAAGATAACCTCACATCCATCAAGTAGTTGTCGTTTGTCTTCCACTTACGTGCCCTTACCTTTTTTTTGCTTGACTGGGGGTGTTGGGTGGCTGCTTTGTAGCATTTTCTACCTGTTCACCTTCTCTAAAGCAGTTCACAGCTGTCGCTTCCCCGTCGCAGGCTGAGCAAACACTGACCGCAATTGGGCTATCCTGTCTACCCTATTCCTCCCGCTCGCTCCATGTCTCACTGGCCGAAGGAACTGATCTTCGAGGGACTGATTTGCTAGGTTGCTAGTTATGATGATAGAGTCTGACGGTCCGGTGGATTGATCGGGAATTACCAAAGCTTCAGGGGATAGGCGATCACTTGAAAGTGGATGCAACCAAGCCCTCGCGAATCACCAATGGGCTTTTTTACTTGGTCGTTCCCACAGACGGTGCCAATTATGGTCTCCTGAAATTTTTGAGTCACTAGATCGTCGGAGCATCAACTTGTCAGCATGTACCTGCAAAACACACAAGAGAGCGGCGGTGGTGTGCCCATCGCCTCTCCGATGCTAAAGTCAGATCTTCCAATCTAGAGAGAGAAATTAATTCATATTTTTCAGGCAATAGACTCTTACCTTCTATGGTGTCACCCCCCCTTCTTTATGGAGGAGGGTTGT
The DNA here is from genome assembly GCA_016808115.1 of Tetrastigma voinierianum. Lineage (NCBI taxonomy): Eukaryota > Viridiplantae > Streptophyta > Magnoliopsida > Vitales > Vitaceae > Tetrastigma > Tetrastigma voinierianum. Next base: position 246,277 of record JAEQBH010001195.1, read on the forward strand.
TGTCCGCTTTACATGGGAAATAGGCGATTCGCTTGCAAAACGGAAAGGGAAGGTGGCATTTTATTCGCGTATTATGACATGTTCCTCCCTCTATATAGCCAAACCGCCCTTATCTTCTAGGTTTGACCGCCACCAGGAAGGTTACATGTGTGATTCATGGGTGTCATTTGTTTGCTTAAGAGAGGCTCTACCTACCGCCTCCTGTGAGATGGTAGCCTGCAGGAAATATTACACCTGTGAATTATATCTCCCACCCAAATGACAAGTATGTTCGCTTGGCTTGTAAATGAAGATGAATGGGTTCGGAGATTAAACATCCACAGTTTTATTGTGGCCGCAGAGACTGACTGCAATGACCTGTGGATGGAGTCTCGTAGGGGGCCTCGTCGCTGATTGTGCCATTAACCCGTGGACGGAGTCTGGCTAGGGTCTCTGTCAGGCTGAGGCTCAGCCAAAGCCCATGGCAACCACATTGTTCTTTTGGAAACATTAAATCACAAACTGTAGTATTGGCATAAGCGGGCCCAAGGTTAGTTAAGATGAGCCCTGATTTGGCATATGGGAGCCATGGGCCCTAGGCAACCCGAATACCATAATCATCTCCCATATGCAAGCGGCCATTTCTTCGAATTAAGTCTTATGTTTCCTAGATACTTCACCAAATATAATTGGGATTAGATCCCAAACTCGCATGCAAAAACGAGGAATGTGGATAATACTTAGCCTTCAATATTTGAGCAACCAAAGAAGAAGGATCAATGACTAGTTTCCACCCTTGCTTACTCAACATCACAAATTAAACTACGAAGTCTCCTAAACCCTAAACCTCCCATTTTTTTTTTGCCATATAAAATATCCCACCTCATCCAAACTTATTCCTCTTTCCCCTTAATGACTTGTATTTCAATGTAATGAATTTAACATTTTTTCAATATCCTTACACACCCCCATTGGTAATAACATTACATTCATAGCATAGTTAGGTATGGATTGAGCAAATGTCTTTAAGAGGACTTCCTTACCAGCTCGAGATAAAATCCTATGATTCCAATTGTTGAGGCTGCTCCAAACTCTATCTTTTAAAAACTTAAATGCCTGTTGTTAATGACCAAATCATATATGTACAAATTTATGACACTATTACCACAGTGATTCATTACCTAATCCCCTAGAAGGCAATTCGTAAATTTGTTGTGACCAAAAATAACTCAGATGTCATAAGAAAAAAATGGATTTGTCAATGAATTCATTACGCATTTAGTTTGGTCTTAATAATGCAAGCACAAAGTCATAAAAGTAATAAAAAGTGGACCTATAAGTCCAGATATTGTTCCCATAGAGATTGAAAAGAATTTAAAATTCAATTACCCCAACTACTCAAGTTCATCACTATTTGAACTTCCATTTCATAGAAATTTCAATAACCAATCTAAGAATTCTACTATATGAATTTCTACATCTATAATAAAGGAAAAATTCAAAATCCTAAACATAAACTGGACTCAACCAGATTATTGCTAGAAGTGGACACTGGGATTTCACTGTTGTGAAATTAACAATTCCTGCATCATAATCTAATTCGATTCTATCATAAATTAGAATTGGAAATTGTCAAAGAGGCAAAGTAGTATAGTTTGGATTCTCCTTTAACCATACTTTCACTCCGATTACGTAAACTGTATGTTCATTTCTCGATTCATGTCAATTAATTACTTGTAATCGAATTTCTTTATAAGATTTGGGTATTTTTCTTTTCCAATACTTCATACCCATTTCTTATGACTCAGAGATTTCTCATAAGACGTGGCCACGCGTATTTCTACAAGTTGAATGATGTCCTGTCCTTGAGATCTTAAGGAGTTCTCCCTTTCCTGCCAGATCTAAGCACACAGATCAAGATCATTCCTCCGGCACTCATGAGGATATCTAACTCGATTAAATTGATAGATCACTGTAACACATTCTCAAACCATGAGTAAATCGAGGGATTTATCTAAAGTAATCTTTTTGCAAGCCTGGCTAGTTCTTCAAAATCGTCTAGCATACCCCAAGAACTGCTCCATGCTCGTGAGAATCTTTTACTCCCCACACCGAGGGCCTCTAGAAATCAAACGATAACTGTCTTTTATGGGTATTGGGTTTCTAAATATTAGAACAATTCATTTCATGCACTACCACATCTCAATAAATTCAAGATTCTCACTTCAAGAAATTCTTTCTAATCGTGCGTAAAATAATTATACCTTCACATCGATCTTCCAACAAAAGTTATGTTCTCGAAACCTGACTATAGGTGAACACTCGAAATACTAATCGTATACTCCATCAGAATACAATCAATCAAAAAATGAATTCCACTTGCTCAGATTTCATCGATTCAAACAAGAATCGAAATGAATTTTATCAATTTAATTCAACTTCTAAACTTAACTATTCATTGTTTCAAGTCTAGTAAACAAATTAAAATTCTACACTAAATCTAATATACGAAGAAAATAAGAAAAGGAAAATAAAAAAAATAAAAGAAAAATATAATACAAAAAAGTCCTTAGCTTCCCAGATGCTCTGGTTCTTCCGACCTCCTCGACCTTCCTCAAATTGTTTCTATTTATAGAGCCCCAGAAGTTTGGGCCCTAAATTCTAGGCTACATTATGGATCCCCAAAATTCTAGCCCATATTGCATTCTCTGTCGCGACCTGGAAGTTTTGTCGCAATAGAGTTTTCAATCTTCATCACAGGTCTCTGTTGCAGCATGCAGTCGTCTGTCGCGACCTGTTCCCTATGCTCCTCCTTAGATTCCATCGCAACAGAGTTTCCTTAGTCGCGACAAAATTCTTTTCTTCAGCATATTCATTCCGTCGCGAAAGATCTTTCTTTGGCTCCTTAACAATCTGTCTTGCAAAGTCTGTCGTTCTAACCGTTCTATGTCGCGACAATCTTATGTGTGGTTCTTTGAATAGTTATGTCGTGACATCGACAATTTTGTCGCGACAGAGTTTATGTGCAGCTTCTTCAATTAGTCGCGACCCGCCATGTCGTATAGCATTTTTGTGCCTTGGTGCTTGCTGCAACAATGTTTCTCAGATTACGTATCGCCACAACTCAGAAGTCCTGGTCGCGATAGAGTTTTATCGCCATTTAACTCCGATTCATGGTAAATCTCATTTCGATGTCGCGACATGGCCTCTTAGTGTTGTCGGCGTTTCAGTTATCACAATTCACTTTGTTATGTCATGACATGACTTTTCCGTATTCAGCTTATCTTTGTGTCGTGACCCAATTTGTTACGTCATGACCAAACTTCTCTTCCCTGTGTTGGAATCTTTGTCGTGACCTTGTTTATCCGTGTTCATCTTATCTATGTGTCACGACCTTAAGATCCCTGTCGCGACATCAAAACATTTCTTCAGCTTGAAGTATGTCACAACATCGATTCTTTCACGCGACTCGTCGCCACTAAGCAGTTGATCACCGTCGCACCCATTTATCCTACGCCAAAGTTTCTTCTTTTTCGCCGCCGCGACATGCATCGTCTTATCGCAAATGTAAAACTTCTTCTTCTTGTCACGACATATACACCTCTTTGCCACTACGTATCTTTCTTAAAGCCTTCTTTTATCTCAACAAGCTTTCCATGTTGCAATAATCACTGTCGCGACAGAAGAGGATTCTGTCGCGACAGAGATTCTGTCTTATGTTCTTCATTATGTTAAAAATATAAAACTTATATGTCGCAAAGATTTCAGATTGCTCTTTAACTTTTCATTGCGGATATAATATCCCTTGTCGCGATAGAATTTTTGCCTTCTTCTTGTTTCATTTGTCGTGACAGGAGCTTCTTTGTTGCGACAATCTCTTCCTTATGTTGATATCCTCGTCGAAAACTTCACGCAACATAAACTTTCTGGTCTCGCCTAGTCATATATTTTTCCCATTTTCTCATTGCCGTGACACGCCCTGCCTTTTGTCTCGACAGAAATTCATATGTCAATATCTCAAACTTTGTGTCATGACAGCATGAAATATTGCGTGGATGTGCAGCTCCTTGCCATTTGCTTGGAAGTATGTTGCAACACCCAAAACTCTGTCACGATTGAGACTGGTGCAATTTCTCTTTTTCTCTTATTTCCTACTGGAATTTTATCCTTTTTGAATTAAATCCTGCAAAACACAAAGTTGGTAAATATTCCATAATTTGGCATTAAAACAGATCTGAAGATACTAAAAATAAGCCAAAAAATTGTCAGTAATAGATGAGCTTCTTAAGCATCAAATTTTAAAAACTTAAAGTTTTGCTTGTCCCCAAGCAAAGAAAAGAAAATTTTGTTTGTCCTCAAACAATTTAGCTTTATTTTTAGAGACATTTTTATGTTTTCTACTGCAATCCTTTTTGAATCCGCAACTTGAAATGACACTTCCAGTTAGCTAAAATACGGTTTCAAATTTAGTTTTCAATTTAGAATTAGAAAATTTTCAATTATCATTACAAAACAACCTATTGATTTCGAAATGTAAACAATTCAAATCATTTCCATCCGACTCAGGAGTGTGATGGACTTCTTTCCTTTCCCTCGCAAATTAGCTGATTCTTCGGGCTTTAGACACCATCGCATATCATTCAAAGTCCCATATGCTTATTTTTCATATTAGTCTCCACTAATGTAGGTACAACCTTCAAGATCAATTAGGTCTTTAAGGCTTCTAAAGTTTAAATGGTAATTGGTCAGATAATCGAGAATTTAGGCTAAGAATTCACCCAAATTCCAAATTCAATTTTTCAATCTCATCCTTCATCTCTTTCTTTCCTAACGATGTCGAAAAATATTCCCCAAACTTATCTTGATTCATCATACTGCATACTCTCATCTTCGTATTTTATTTTTACCATTGCTCTATTTATCAATTCCATTCCTTTAGATAGAAGTCCTTGATCTTGCTTTTCTTTACTACACAAAGAATTTTAGAATATTGCAATGTTTTGTCTTTTTAGGCTTCTACCACTCTTAGAGAATTTTGGGTTAGCAGCTCCCATACCAATTGGCATTAGGGTACTAGGTGTTGAAACACTCCTATGAACTTAATTGTTCAAGAGAGGAAGGCCACAAGACAAAACTTATTCCAATTTGACAATTTAAAACCCTTGACTTATTCTCTGCATCTTTTTCCTTTCAAATCAAAATAACATTCCCCCAATCTTGTCATTTTCTGAAATTTGAATTTCATTCTAAAATTCCAAAGTAATAAAGGGCTCTCGCATCGTAAGATTAAAATAAAGGAAGGTTCGAGACTTCTAATTGATGTTTTAATGAAGAAATTAAATAATTTGGCTCAATTTTGGAACTAGAGTATATGCATATGCATATTAGGAGGGCAGGCTTGAAAGGCTCAAACTTCCAAGGATGGCCTATATCACTTTCTGTTAGTGGTATTGTCTAAGATTTCGCCTTGACTAATAATCTAACAAGTTCTAGGACATTGGATTATTTGACTATGACTGAACCTAGAAGATGTCCCTAATCTTTCACAATTTGTTAAGGACTCACTTTGACCATGTGCATTGTTTTTCAAGATTTAGCCTTATTTGTTCTTTCTATTGAGTACATCTTCCTAAATCTGAACATTTAACTTCATTCTAGCTAAACTTGCAACTTCCTTTTCCAATTCAGTGAAGCCTACCACAATTTCAAGCACATTTATTACTGACTTTTTTAGTAGTTGTTATGCCAATTCAACATATCATTTCATTATATGCAAGCAAACCAAGAATGACATAAACAACTTGATTCAATCAATTCAATGCATCCAAACAATTCACAGCTTCCATTAAACCCATTGTTCACATCGTAATTCTTTCCATTTATTTAAAAAAAAAATCTATAGAGCAATTAACACAAGACTCAAAGAATTTCACACTGAATCATTCAGTAATTGGTTTTTGAGCTTTTATTAAGAAGAATGATTACAAATTTTGTTAGGAGAGAAAAAGAACACAAGGGTTCATCTTCTTCTTTTGTAGGATTTGGAAGTTTTTAGGTTTAGAGGTTCAAGGTTAAAGCTAGCTAGAGATGCAGGAGGAAACTGGGATGGAGTGATGTCCGGCTTTTCTTTGCTTCGTGGTTCTTCCGTTGAAGAGGCACACACCATTGGTGTACCCACCAGGGGTGATCAATTGATCTCTGCCAAATACTTCAGCCCAGCATCCTTCAAATTCAATGAGCACATTATGCATACCACTAAGTTTGAATTCACTTCAGTCCGCACTATCATTCCATAATTTATGTCTATAATTACTATCCATCTCTAGCTCCCGTTCCTCTTCTCTCCAGCGAGCTTCCAAATCTCTCGAATTGTTCCTATAGCGATATTCAACCCCTCGCTTCCGTGAAACACATACCCGGCTTCCATCTTTTCCTCTCTTCTGTAAGAATGAAAGCACTCTTCATCTCTTTTCACTGTTCATTGTAGAAGGTCTTTATTTTTCCACTCTTTCGTATTCAGAATTCTCTTCCCTTTCTATTTCTTTCCATTCCTCATCCCTTTCATTTAAGTATTCTGCTCCCATCGTTGTTCCCTCTTCCTCAAGTCACTCCGTAAACCCCCTCTTTGATCTTTGCTGTTGTTCTCATCTCTTTCTCTTTCCTCCATTTCCTTTTCTATTAACACCATAATTCCATAATTTTCAGATTTCTTGATTGCTCCTAGAACACTGTTGGTTCAAAGTGTACCTCCCTTATATTAGGAGGCGAGGGAATTAATGGACTTCTTCAAGCTCAGATCTCATCCTCACTCTGGTAGTCGCCCTCATCCGGATTTGTTCCATCCCTAATTGATCATGTTCTTCTCTTCCTCGTGCCTTTCACTACTTCCACAATCTCCATTTCCTTCATCTTTCTATTCTTTGGGCCTTTTATCACCACTGTCAATGTTAAGGGACAAACCTTAGGACAAGTTTCTTCCTTTAGCCATATCCCTTGAACTCCAGCCAAAATGAAAAGCCCGGTAATTATTGTTAGATGAGGATTGGTCCCTTTGCTACTGTGGAAGCAATCTTTTGATGATTCAATTATCTTCCCCACATCGAACTTGTATCCCTTCAGTAAGGCATACAAGATGATGGCTTCTTGCTTCCTTATAGTGCTCAGATGCTTTGTGGGAATCATGACAGAAGCAATGAAAACCACACCTTAGCTTCTTCTGTCAATGAGCCTCTGTTGATGGATTCACGATTCCTCTTTCATAGTCTCACTTCCCTTTCCAAATTGGCCAAAAATTCACAATCTTCTCATGGCTCGGGCTCTTGCGCTTTTTTGTACTTAGATCCATTCTCGATCCTTGATTTGGAGAACTTCATTAATCCTTTCTTCATGGCCCATGTAAAATCATATTCCTCTAAACGAATACGAATCTTCCTTCATATCTATCATGTTACATAGAATTTCCTCGACCATCAGATGCAAAGCTGTGTGGCTTCAGCTTGCGTAACAAGCTCCAAATTCTTTTTCTATCATCTCTACAAAGAGAGAGATGAACGTACCAAACCCCCTTTCTCTAATAAATTCTTTGTCGCCGTATTCTTCACTGAAGAAAGTAAGTTTCATCTAAATGAATGCTTTATCATTTCTGACTTTTCAAATTTCTTGCTCAAATTACTTTGCTCAATTTTCTTTCGCTTTCTTCTCGAGTCGGGTTTTGTTCCTCCGCTTCCGGTTCTACTACTAGAAGAATCTTTTGTACGAGGTTCTAGATGAACCTCATCTTCATTTGTCGTATGTTTCCTTCCCATAACTTCTACCGAGACTGGGGACCAGGTTTCTCGTGGGTTTTGCCATTGATGAGATCTCTGATCTGGGGTTTAGGGTCTTTAGTCTAGGGTTTTGAGAGATGCTCAAGGGAGGAAGAAAGTGGAAATTGGGTGAGAGTATGAATGATGTGAGGAAATTGGAAGGAGGTGGGCTTTTCAGTTTTTAAGTGTTCTTCATTTAATGGCTCATTAGATGAATGTTTCTCTTCATATGTCGTGACAATTAATGATTATGTCACAACAATAACTTTTGAATTTAAATGTGGAATTTATCTTGTGACTCTTCAAATTAAAAATTGCACCTAACCTTTATTATTAAATTTTCAGTACGCGACACATTTGGGTCACGCAACAATGGCTAGACCTAACAATAGAGATCTGTCGCGACACGTGTCATCAGATCTGTAATAGATTTCTTTCCGTTTCAAATGTTCATTGTGTTACAACCCTATTGCGACAAGAAAACATTAATGCGACAATTGGCTCTAAAATCGAAGGCAGGGTCGCGATAATATTTTAGCTAGTCACGCAAGACCGCGTTTTCTTTTTGCCATTCACTTTAATTTCAAAATTCGTTGCAAATACGAAAAATGGTCGCGACAAGTTTCCATCATTTCCAGTAAGAAGTGATGTCGTGACTAAACTTTCTAGTGTCGCACCAAATTTTCTTATAAGTTGTCTCTGGTCTACCAAATCCTCATTGCGACAAACCTTTTCCTTTACTTATAAAACAGTGTCGCGACAAAGACTTTATTGTCACGACCAAATATTTGTTTCCCCAAATTTCTGTAACTTTAAACTGCCTTCCAATTCAATTAATCACCCACAATTCAATCCAATTATGTATAATTCAGCTTAGGAAAACATATATAGCACATACCTGCCAATTATGAACAATCTCATTAGCATCAAAATACTCAACAAAAGCATTTAAGCAATTAGCACTTGAAAGTTGTCTAATTAATTAGGCTCTAAAATCATCAAATTTCTCAAACTTCAACTATGCATTATTATCTAAAACAAATTTAGGGAAATAGAAATACTCCCTTTTGTAGCTATTTTCTGCACAATTCAGCTTGAGGTAGTGTGCTTTATAATAACATCTGATTCCAGTTCATCTTTCCTGTCCAAATCAAAATTTAGCAAATGATCAAACTTCCTAATAAAAATTCTAACAAAAAAAAAATTTAAAACCTTAAAATCATAAAAGTAATCAACATCAATCAAAGTTAACAAAAATAAAAATTATGTTTGGGTTGCCTCCCAAGAAGCTGCTCAGTTTAATGTCCTTAGCTAGACACAGGCTGTAAAGTGTCTTCATTTCATTAATTCTTTCTCTTTAAAATCTGATCTACCCCTTTGCTTCCTTCAAGATACCGCTTTAGTCTCCGATTGTTTACTTTGAATTCACTTTTAGATCTCGCCTTCGCAGCATCGCCTCCAAAGGGTGTACTTGTCACCACTCGTGTACTGACCACTCCATCTTGACTTCAATTTCCCTGGAAAAAGCTTTATCTTGGAGTTGTATAAGAGAACTTGTTCTCTTGCCTTGAATTCCCTCCTTAGGATTTTTTTATCATGCCACATCTTGGTCTTTTCCTTATAGATCCTAGCATTGTCATAAGCTTCATTTCTCAATTCTTCTAGCTCATTCATTTGGAGTAGTCTCTTTTCCTTAGCAACTTGAAATACAGCTTCAGTTTCTCGATGGGCCCACATAGCCTTGTGGCCCCCTCCAATTCTAAAGGGAGATGACAAGGTTTTCCATATACAATTCTGTATGAGGACATTCCAATGGGAGTTTTCAGGCGCTCTATAAGCCCACAAGGCATCATCCACTTTAATAAACTAGTCCTTTCGCCATTTCTTGCTTTCTCCACTTTTTATCTCCCTATTGTACCTCCTTAGCTTGTCCATTTGATTGAGGGCATAAGCCAATCCTATTAGATGTTTGATTCTATATCTCAAGCCATGAGTTTTGCAAAAAAAACTTTATTTGCAAAATGGCTTCCTCATCATTGATAGATCGCTTTCATGCTCCAAATCGCTCAAAATGTTTCTTCATATAAACCTAACCACTGTGATGACATCATTTCTAGGACAAGCTATTGCTTCCATCCATTTGGATACATAATCCACATCTAGGAGAATGTACGTATTGCCAAATGATGATGGAAAAGGTCTCACAAAGTCTATTCCCCATACATAAAAAATCTGCACCACAAGAATTCCTTGTATGGGCATTTCATTTCTTCTACTTAAGTTGCCCATTCTCTGACAAGCATCACAATGTTTTACCCATTAGTCTTTGAATATAAAGTGGTACAATAAACCCTTCGATTGAGAATTCTCTAGGCTATCTGCCTTCTCGCAAAGTGTCCTCCATATGGGCGATGCACGACATTTCTCCATAATACCACCATGTTCGCTTCTAACACATCCTTATGATCATGTCTACTCCTCTTCTATACAGTAGTAGGTCATCCCATATATACAATCCGCAATCGCCTCTCAATTCCTCCTCTCAGGTAGTCGACCAAATGGCTTTAACTCCAATAAGCTAAGTAATTGACAATATCAAAGATACTCAGGTGTTTCAGGATCGATAACATCAACGGTTGTTCATCGTGAAAAAATTTCGCTATTTCTCGTCCCTTTCTATTCCAACTGTTACTTTCAATCTAGACAAGTGATTCCTATCACATTGTCACTAATTCTTCTTATCCTTTAATTCGTATCAAACTCTCTGCATAGTGAGCACCATCCTGCTGACTGCTCTCTATGTTTCGAACCTTTCTTGCCATTAGATATTTAATCGCAGCATGATCAATGTGTATTACAAATACGGACCTCAATATATAAGGCCTATAAATTTTTCAGCAAGTACCAGCTTGCTCGTGATTCACTCTCTCGTGGTGGAGTAGTTCTCAGGCCTCATTGAATGTTTTGTCAGCATAGTATATGGAATTTATAATATCTTTTCGCCTTCTATCCCCAATACAGCCTCTCATTGCATAATCACCTGCATCACCTCATAATTTTTCAAATTCATTGTCTGCATTTCAAGGTCACCCATAATGGGAGCTTAAATACTAACTGATTTAATTTCCTCAAATGCATATCTGCATGATTCATCAAAATCAAATTTCTGTACCTTTTTCCAAACATTTCACATAATGGTCCGAGATTTTGAAAAACTTAATGAATCTTCTGTAAAATCCAGCATCCCATCAAAGCTTTTATTCCCTTCATTATCAGAGGCAGATACCTAGGAGTTTTTTATAACGCTAATCTTTGCTCGTCTACTTCCACAATCCACGCTAGAACTTCTGTGTCCCAAGACAAGACACTCGCACTTTTCCATGAATACACACTTTTTTCCAATTTAAGGCTATTAGATTTTTGCTCTTTGGCACCTCTGAAGTACCGTTTCTAAGTTTTTCAAACAATCTTCAAAAGTGGATCCATATACTGAGAAGTCATCCATCAATATTTCCATAACCTCTTCCACCAAAGTCAGAAAATATAAACATCATACATCTTTGAAAGGTGGCAAGAGCATTACATAATCCAAATGGCATCCTTCTAAAGGCAAAGGTGCCATAAGGACATGTAAATGTTGATTTCTCCTGATCCTCTGGGGCTATTGCAATCTGGTTATAACCAAAATATCCATCAAGAAAACAAGAATCTGAGTTTTGCCAAATCTGCCTGCACATTCGTCAATCAGGCGGCAGGATAACGGTCCTTTCCGGTAGCAAGTGTTAAGTTTCCTGCTAGTCTATACAATACTCCCATCTCAGAGGAACTAATTCATTCTTCTTATTATGACTACAGTGAATCCTTCCCCTTCTTGGAACCACATGTATCAGCTCAACGGCAAGGACCGTCCTCTGAGATTGCACAAGTGTGAAGCCTCTTTAGCCATTTCGATTACTTATTTCGACTACTTCTTTCATTCTCTTGGATTCGACCTTCTACGTGTTCTATAGAGGTTCCTAGCATTCTCCTCCAAACGGGATCTTATGCGTACAATTGGAAGAGCGATTCAGCCTAGTTAATCCATTGAAATGATAAGCATAGTTTCTTTTTTATGGATTACAAGAAGGCATACTTTAAATGTTCAGGAAATTCCTAGAGTATTAAACCCTCTGAACTTTTGTTCTCTTCAACAACTTTTTCTTCATAGCTATTTGGATTTTACGCATTGTTTTCTCGACATTGAATCTTGAATCTTGTTCAAAAATTAGGTTGAATTTCAACTTCAAGGTGCTCAAGATAAAATTCGTTCTCATTCATTGAATTACGAAAATTACAATCGGTGGTCGGTTCAAAAATGACAAAAATTTTGTTTATAATTTTCACGGTCGGCCTCACGAGTTTTAGTTGTTTCAAAGCTGTGATTGAGATTGAAAACCTTGCTTCATCTCCAACCACGAGAGTCGAGTTCCTTTTTTTCATCAATCAATGCCTCACATTTGCTAGAATAGGTCTTCCCAACGACAATGAGACGTTTGTCTTCCTCTATATTAATGACTATAAAGTCCTTTGGAAGACAAATTTTCCACCTTGATCTGACCTGCTCAGGGACCACCCTCAGGGATGAACCAGGAGTGCTTGTCTACCATTTTGCATGAGCATTGTGGTTGTGAGGGTGGAGCTCCCAGACTTAATATTTTAGCAATAGACAAAGGCATCAAGTTGATGCTAGCTCTAGAATCACACAAAGCTTTTCCCATATCAACATCCCATTTGTCGAATTTATAGTGAAATTTGCACTGGATCTGTTTTCTCTGGTAAGGTCTTCTGAATCATTGCACTACAGGTTGTTGTTAGGCTCACTATCCCTTCTTCAGTAACCTTTCTCTTTCTGCTCAATATATCTTTCATGAATTTTGCATCTTGGGGCATGCTGAGTTAATTCCTCTCGAGAAAGGAATGTTGAATCTCTATCTTCTTAAACATGTTTAAGAATCTGAAAACTCCTCAAACTTTGCTTTCTGCGTTACTGAGGGAATGGGCCAGGGTTGTAAGCATCTTCCTTCTTCTCACGCTGCTTGAGCATGTTCTATTGTTTTCTCTTTCGATGAACTGACCTGTGCGCTCAAGTTCTTCTCAATTTACTTGTTTCTCTTCTCGGTGTCCCTCGTTTTCACCTCTCCTTTCATCTAGCTCTACGCACTTCTCAGATCTTTATATACAGGTCCTTTAGTTCTTTCTTGTGTCACTTGGAAATGAATCCTTAGGTTCTTTCAGCATAGCTTGAGCTAGTTACCCTATTTGTATCTCCAGATTCTTCAAAGAGGCATTGGTGTTTGTTTGAAACACAGTTGCAAATTCAAAATCCTTTTGTTTCGACATGATGACATCCCGATCTTCAAATGATTGGAGTCCTTTTCGACCACGATAATCTCTTCTATTGTCCACCTTTAACATTCTTGGGACTGGGCTGAGCATAAGCTTGTTGGTAGTGTCCAAGTTTAAGGCCACGTCATACTCACTACCATATGAAAAGTTTCATGGTTCTAAATGCGGTGTATAGTGTGTTTGGCAAGTTGGGGTTAGGCTTAAAGTGATAACTTCTTTGCTCGTTCATATACTTGGTCTCCTCAACTTGGTAGGGCTCTTCATCAACTAATCCTTGACTTCTTCTAATTCTTTCTTCTCTGGCTCCCACCTCATGTCAGTGTACATTCTTCTTTCATTTGTTTCCAGTTTGTTCATAGCGCATCGACTTTATACGTAGTTTGTCATTACATCCGGTCCCGATAAGGCCGCTTCCCCTCGATCACATTCTTTGCTCTTGAAGCTGCCAGGATGGAGCCTTGTAGTTCTGCGTTTAGCTAGGTCTTGTCAGGTTGCCTTACCTCTCTGCACTTTTTCTTTTAAAGCTCCACGACATGATACATCAATTATACCCTTGAGTACAATTCATAGCATATTTAGAAAATGTCCATCGAGTGGTGGATCTTCATGCATAGGGCATCTTTTAACGGTCTCTTGAATCTCTCATGCAATGTAGAGACTCTCATCTTCCCACAGCAAAGACAATTATTTCTCTCTTTTCTCATCGGTGAGAAATTTGGAGGAAAAAATCTGCTCTTATAGGCCTCCACCAATTCTTTCCAAGTGTTCAGTCCCATTGGCGTAGATAAGAGCCATGTTCTTTGCCCGCGTCACCGATGAAAAGGGGAGGGTTGCGGCTTGATTACATCTGATCTCCTCCATTCAGCTTGTTGTGTTGGCCCGTCACAATGAATCTCCCCGGATGCTCATTGAGATCTTCAAGGGGTGACCTGTGAATTGGTGTTGTTGTACCATATTAATCAATGCTGGCTTCAGCTTAAAATTGTTGGCTTCAATGGGAGGTTGTCTCACAGGAGAGTACTCCTCTTGAATAATAGGCCTCCAAAATTCCTCCATAGTGTTAGGCCTTTGAGGTCTCTCTGTTTCTTCTTCTTCTAGAATAGTCTACAATCTTTCTCTTTGATTTGCCTTACTTTTATATTCAGCACTAGTAGCTTTCCTCAGATTCTTCAGGGTTATTTCAATTTCAATATCTAGAAATGACTGGAATGCGCCACGATTTTCTATGCATTTAAAATCTTCACGAATCTTAAACACTGCTTGAGATCAGGTGAGTCGGTGGTATCAAATACTATATATCTATTCGGACTTCAAAAATATCGTGCTTATTCAACCAGCTAACTAGCCATAAAGCCCATTTTTTGCTAATTTTCTGAAAAGTTTGGTAAAACAAGAAAAATGTCCAAATTAGCATTTCTCCATTTTGTAAGAATATTGAATTTTAAATTCCTTCGATCCTCGGCAACAGCGCCAAAAACTTGTTAACGACCAAATCATATATGTACAAATTTATGACATCATTACCATAGGACTATTACCTAATCCCCGGTAAAGGCACCAGAAATTTGTTGTGACCAAAAAATAACTTGTATGCTCATAAAAATAAAAATAGGTTTGTCAATGAATTCATTAAAGATTGAGTTTGAGTTATCATAGGTTGACAAGTCATAAAGAAATAATAAAGTGGATAAATTACGGATACATAGATTGAAAAATTTAAATTCAATTACCCCATTGCTACCAGGTTCCACACACTATTGACTTCATTTAAAAATTTCGATGACTCAATTTAAGAATTCTATTATCGAATTTCTACATCTATAATAAAGGAAGTTTCAAAATCCTAAACACTCATTTGGACTAAACCCAGTTATTGTGGAAGTGGACCTTTGGGATTTCATTCTTTGTGAAATTATCAGTTCTGCATCATAATCTAATTCGGATTCTATCATAAATTGGAATACGGGAAATTGTTAAAGGCAGGTAGTATAGTTTGGATTTCTCCTTTAACCATACTTTTCACTGATTAGATAATCATGTTCATTTCTTATTCATGTTTCTAATTAATTACTTGTAATCAGAATTTCTTTATAAGATCTGGATATTTTTCTTTTCCAATACTTCATACCCATTTCTTATGACTGCAGATTTCTTGCTTCCCGAGCGGGTCCATTTTTGATTCTACAAGTTGAATGATGTTTCATCCTTGAGTTCTTAAGGAGTTCTCCATTTCCTTGATTAGATCTAAGCTAACACGGGATCAAGATCATTCCTCCAGACCAAGGTTCTATTTGATTAAATTGATAGACCCTTTCTGACTCATTCTCAAGCCGCCGATAAATTGAGGATTTATTTAAGTAATCTTTCAGAGCTCATTAGTTCTTCAATATTGGTCTAGCATACCCCAAGTAATTGCTCCATCCTCTCATGAATCTCCATCTCTGTGTCACTCAGAGGGTCTCACAAATCGAGCGGATAACGGAGTCTTTTATGGGTGTTGGTTTCAAATATTGGGAGCAGTTGGATTTCCTTGAACATCACCATTCAAATAAATTCAAGATTCTCAACCTAGGAAATTTCTTTCTAATTGTGCAGAAAATACCATAATTAACATCATATCTTTCCCAGCGAAAGTTGTGTTTCTCAGCGGAGTTCTAGTGAACATGAAATCTGGTCAGGGAAAATTCCACGCTTTGCATTCAGCGAAAAAAATGAATTCCCGACTTTTAATACAGATTCATTAGATTCGAGATAGTAATAAGTAATTTCAACAATTTAATTCAACTACAAACTTGATTGTTTGAATCAGTAAACAAAATTAAATTCACTAAATCTAATCTCAGAAAATAAGAAAAATAAAATAAAATAAATAAAAGAAAAATATAATACAAAAAGTCCTCGGCTCCCGGATGCTAGGATAACACGACCTCCCGACCTCCCTCAAAGTGTTTTCTGTTATAGAGCCTCGAGGAAGTTTGGGCCTAAATTCAAGGCTACATTGTGGATCCCAAAATTCTAGCCCGGATTGCATTCTCACATCGCGACCCGAAGTTTTAATCGCGACAGGTTTTAAATCTTCATCATGAGTCTCTGTTGCGGCATGCGATCGTGCAATGAATGACTGTTCCTGTTCTCCTCCTTGGATTTACGAATCTGTGAGTTTCATAGTACTTTTTATGATGTCTTTCTTGAATATTATTCGATACATCGGCATATCTTTCTTTGGCTCCTTAACAATCTATCTTGCAAAGTCTGTCATTCTAACTGTTTTATGTCGCGATAATCTTATGTGCGGTTCTTTGAATAGTTATGTCGTGACATCGACAATTTTGTCACGACGGAGTTTATGTGCAGCTTCTTCAAATTGGTGTCGCGACCCAGTTTTTATGTCACGATAGCATTTTTGTTTTGATTCTTATTGCAACAATGTTTCTTATATTGTCAGAATTTCTATCGCGTTTCAGAGTGCATCGCGATAGAGTTTGTTACCATAACGATTTCTTCTTGCGGCTTTCATTTTGATGTTGCAACATGGCCTCGTATTGTGATCGTTTTCTCGCGACCCGGTTTGTTATGTCATGGCGGACTTTTTATTATTCGACTTATCTTTGTGTCGCTGACCCGAGTTTGATATGTTCGCGGCCAAACTTCTCTTCCACGTGTTGGAATCTTTAGCCAGCGACCTTGTTTATCGTGACTTATCTTTGTCGACCTTAAGATAGCGTGCGACATCGAAACATTTCTTCGAAGCGAAGTATGTGTAACATTGGATTCTTTTGTTGACCAAGAATTCGGTTCATAACGAAAGCATCACCTATCGCGACCTTGTTTATACAGTCGAACTTGGGTTTCTTCTTCTTTCAACGTCGCAACTTGTATCACCTTATTGTGATATAAACTTCTTAACTTTTCGGTGTCATGACATACATTTAATACCTTGTCGCGACATAGGTCTTTTTAACTTTAAAACTTCTCTTTGTCTCAATAAGCTTTCCATGTTGCAATAATCGATTAATCGCAGTGCACCTTGTTCTTCATTATGTTGCAACATAAACTTATCATTCGCAGTATTCTTCCTGTATGGCTCTTTAACTTCTTGTTGGAATTTGAATATCCCTTATCATGTTAATTTACGCCTTCTTTCACTGTTTCTTTAGCCATAACATGGGCTTCTTTGTCACGAAAATTTCTTCCTTGTGTTGACAATCTGTGAAAAATTTGTGCTTAACATAAACTTTTCTTTGTCTTAGGCCCGACTTGTTGCATATTGCCCATTTTCTGTTTGCGACCTACTTGTCTTTTACAGCCATGGCAAGCTCATGTCAATATTCGGACTTTTGTGTTCTGCGGCAAGGAAATATTGTATTGAAAAGTTCCTTAACCATTATTTGAAGTTTATTGCGACACCTAAAGCTTCTATGCTGACAAGCTAAAAATTACTCTTTCTCTTCTTTCCTGATGAAATTTTCTCCTTTTTGAATTAAATCTTGTAAAACACAAAGTTGGTAAATATTCCATAATTTGGCATTCAAACAGATCTGAAGCTATTAAAAATAAGCCAAAAAATGGATTAAAAATATATGAGTTTAAGACTCATTACACCTTCTTACTTCTGACCAACCATTGAAGGCAACTTGAGATAATGTCATGATCACATTGCCTCGTACCCTTAGCTCTGAACAAATCCTTCTCAAACCTTGATATCCCCCATTCGACTAAAGATATAGAAGATTTTGGAAATTGATTCTTTGGCTTGGCAGCACCATAATCATGTAGGAATTTTGCTTGATCATCCACAGTTTCATAAACATTGGAACGAAAATATAGACGATCATACGTAAAAAATAAATGAAATAGTGCGCCTCGACTATCAGCGACCATGGACTAGGCCATCATTTTCCGATGTCCTTATAAGTGAGGTAAAACTCGCCATATAATAAACTAGATACAGCAGGGATAAAGGATCCCCTTGCCGAAGGCCTCGTTGAGGGAGAATAGGTCCTAGTTCTCTCCATTATAAACAATACAATATCAGCAGGATGAAATGAATGTAATAATCGGTTGCACCCAGCAGCGTGAAACCATCCTTAACATGACACTTTCCAAGAAGGCCCTCCACGATCATTAGCCTCAGCCATATTAACCTTCAAGTCTTTGCATATCCATCTTTCCTTGTGTTTTCCTATTTAAATAGTCACCGGTATTTCATAAGAGTTAACTCTACTGTTATTAAAATTAATTGCTCTCCGGGGACTAAAGCACTCTAGGATGAAGATACCACGATGCAGAAGACCCTCTTAGTAGATTCCAGCCCTTGTTTTGACACAATTTTATAAATCCGTTGCAAAGAGAAATTGGACGTAAGTAGCCCATAACTCGACTTCTTTGCTTCTTAGGAATGAGAATTAATTGAGTATCATTGAAACCTGCAGGTAGTACATGTAGGACACGTGAAAATCTTCCTAGATCACCATAATTAGAATACAAAACATAATAATAGAGAGAATCTAAAAATAGCATACCTGATTTGGAATCCATGGTTTTGCTTTGATGCGGAATCCGGTGAAGATCGCAAAATACGATCTCAGATCTTCTCATCCACAGGATTTATGACAACGGCTTAATGGGGGGCGCCTCACGAGTTAGAAGGCTCTTTCTCTACGAGATACGTATGTGAGTCAAAATAAAACGTATCCTTAGGGTTAGGAGGACTTGAAGCTTTATATTTATAGAGTTCGGCCACGGGCCCTCTCATTCTGGTAGGGTAAGTATTTTCGGCCACTACTTGGCCCCATATTAAACTAATTAAGAATCCACATATCTCACTTTATTAGACCAAATTAATTCAGTTCATTTCAATTAATAAAGCCCACATTAAGAAAATCTTACATTCTCCCACTTGGGCGATATTAGTGAAACAACTTCCTATTAGTGAGATTATTCTTAATAGTCAATCCCATCCCATAAAGTCTCGAACACTGAATCATGGCGGTAATTGCATGTACTCACGCAGACCCTTCCATGGAGTCACAAGTGCTTTCAATTTCTTGATATGGATTCAATATGGTAGTGTTAAATGGACAATACCTCATAATGAGTGATACTTCATGTGTTATCCATTTTGTTAGTCAATTTCTCTGCCATTAAGTCATCCTGAAACTTTAGTGTCACGGAGAATATCCGTCCTTGAGTTCAAGACACTGTATATGTGTTACACTTGATAGGTAACTTTACTTTTATGTGTAACAAGACATATTGTTAAGACTAATGCGAGAATGCCCCATAACTGTCTTCAGGGGTTTACACAATGCCTCGAGATTTTCAACAATTATATGTACTCAACTTGATAAATCTACATTCATAAATACCTTATTGAATGCAAAAGAGTTGATACAAATTCAAATATTACAAAAATGTAATGAAATCGGATTCAACCTTCATAAGAGCAACATAAAACTTAGCTCCCCCTAATTTACATTATCCCGCTGATACTCCCAAGCCCGTGTTAATGACATATCGATCAAATACACAAGAGCTGACCTTTAGTTCATGGATCTGCTATCATATCATCTGTTGAAATGTGCTCGGCTACTTGATATCCTTAGGTTTGAACTTTTTTTCTTTATAGTCGATTACTTGACCTCCATGTACTTAGACCCCTTGAGACCTCTGTTGTTGTTAATAAACAACATTGCGATTATTGTCCTAACTCTGGCTTGTATGGGCTTTATCCACAAAATCCATCACGGTTAACTCCTTAATGAGTTTCGGAGCCAAATTTACTTTGAGTAGTGGTGGCATGCTCTGAAACTCCCCTTGCATGTTGAGAGGATGCTATTGATTTTACGTTTCTCCTTTTCCATGATCTTGCACCTCCACCTTCAACCCAAAAAGATGTAACTTTGTTGTTGACTTCTTTTCATCGACGACTAACAAGAATCCCGAATCTAAATTTTTATTATTTGTAGGTCACGAACGTGTTTGTAAATCGGCGTATAGTCTTTTTGTCCTCTTTTAAGTACCTCGTAATCTTCTTAGCGACAACCCGATGATCATGTCTGGTTGGTGATATGCCTAGAAGTCACATTGCAAAGGCAATATCGGCTGATCATGCCAGGCATACATAATACTCGAGGGCACTAGCATGGGTACATTCTTCTGTTTGGGCTTTCAGTATCTAAATGAGGACATTGTACAAACGGAGTTCGACTTATCACCTTTACAAAAGCGGGGCAATTCTGGTTTACATTGTTGAATGTTGGACTCTTTCCACAAAATCGATCCAGCATATGCCTCGAGATAAACCCGATAGTCTGCGAGAGCGATTCTGTGAATCTCGATGCCACGGGCGAAGACGCCTCACCAGGTCCTTCGCTATCAAAGTTCTTTGACAACATCGCTTGATCCTCCTCTGATAGCGAGGTCTTTAGCTGCGGATATCATCCACATAGAGTATTAGGAAAATGAATTTCCTCCTCTTGACCTTGCGGTATATACATTGATCTACTTTGTTCTCAACAAAACCGCGCAAAACCTTAACACTGAAACTTTAAGTACCATTGTCTGAAGCTTGAGACCATAAATAAACTTTTGATCTACATACAAGTGCCGCCTGAATCATTGCCACAAAACCTTGGGTTGCATCATATGAACTTCTTCATTAGGTCTCCATTGAAAGAGGCGGTTTAACATCCATCCTGGTGTAACTGTGCTCGAAATGGCAATGTCACCATGTCCCGAGCTCTGAAAAGGAATGTCTTTAGAGACCGGAGAAAAAGTTGCTTCATAGTCTACTTTCCTTCTCACTGAGTGAAACCTTTGGCTACCAGTCTGGCTTTAAACTTCTCAATCTTTCCTTTAGGGTCCCTTTTAGTCTTATACACCCATTTGCAGCCAGTAGGTGCATGACCTGGGTAATTCAAGCAGTTCCCAGGCTTTTAGTATGCCTCATAGATTGAATTTCATCTCTCATTGCATCGACCACGGTTCGGTGAGGACCAACTTGACTTGCGCACTTAAGTTATTAGATCATTCACGGAACCGATATCATTAGTCTTGCTCTCCTATATAGACTAAATAAATAGGTGGTATAGTGATGGTCTTTAGTGGATCTCATACTACTTTGGAGTAGCCAATAGCCATATCCTTTGTGCACGAGGCCTTGATGAACTTCATTAAGATTTGTCTCGACAACGGGATCAGTCTCAGCCAGTTCAATATATGGTGTGTGGGAGTTCCCACAGTGCTCGTATGGGAGGAGATAAGATATCATAATACCACGATCTTATTATCCTCAATAGTACGTGATGGCTACTTTCTTGACCACATCAAACTCAAAAACTTAGTTGTCGTGATTCCATAATTCTTGTGCCTCATTGGGATTTATAGAACCGATATCCCGCCGAGATGTTAAATTGAATCTGAGTAACACCCGGCTGGTTGCAGATCACGAGCTGCAGCTGTTTGGATTATAAACTTCATACCAGCGAGGACATCCCCCGAACCTTAAGATGGTTTAAGCTAGGCTTGCGCCAGGTCCATATGAGGAGTCAATGAAGCGACTTTTGTGAATTATCTGGTGAGATAACCTATTTGTTTCAAAGCTTCACCCTGAACTAGGTAAATTTGTCTACTAATCATACTCCTTACCATTTCATAGAGTCTGATTACGCCTTTTGGCTCCTGTTTGCTCAGGACTCCCACGCATAGTAAGCGTGCCACTATCCAGTCCTCTAAGTATTTGGCGAATGGCCGCGCCAGGTACATCCGACATAGCCATGCTTGCCATAATACTCTCCACCTCGGTGGTCTAATAACCTTTATGACTTTTCATTGTTTCGACTTGATCGAAAAATCTTAGACTTGTCAAGAGACTGACCTTTTCTTTAATCAAGTACAATAACCATATCGAGAATAGTCATCGATAAATGTGATGAAATAAAAATTTCTACACAAGGTTAAGTATAAGGTCCATATATAGGTGTGAATGACATCCAACAAGTCGAACTTGATTTCATGATTTTCTTTTCTTATCTTGGTCATTTTACCTCTGACAGTCTATGCATATCTCTAAGTCATTTTTTAAAGTGGCGGGGATGTTGAGATCTTTATCAGCCTTTCCTACTCTATCCTTAGAGATATGGCAATGGATTTATGCCCGATGCATAAGACTCTTCCTTAGGTAATGAAATTTCTCTTAGAAACAACCTTTTCAACATTATAAGCGACGTATATGTCATTGAATAAACTCAATACGTATAATCCGTTGGACATATAATGACACAACAGTGAATTAAAATATTGAAATAACATTGCTTTTGATTTCAAAGAGTAATCCATATAAATCAAACCGCGATCACGAGGAAACTCAATTAAGTCTAAATGAAGAATACGTAAAAAGTATCTTCAGCATCAATTAAAACCGGAATCTAAATTAAGATTACATCTCCCACGAACATGACATCGGCTTTCGTTGTTTCCCCGGTGAGTTTGATTCATCCTTATTTGGCTATAGGTTTATGAATCCTTGTATGAGTAAGCGCTAACATGATTAGTTGCTCATTTATCGAGCCCACTTAGAAGCTGGATGGTGCTTGAATGGGTTGGATTAAACAAGTGTTAAGAATCATTACGCGTAAGCTACGTTTGGACTATCAAACTTTAAATTTTGCACATTCCTTCTTCATGTGACCTTTCTTCTTCACAAAAAAGCGTTGATCTATCCTTTTCAAGAATGTCTTCTTTGGACCCATATTGTCAGGTGTAGGTAGTTTCCTTGAGTACCTTTATGAGTGCGACTTTGAACTTCTTATTTTCTTTTTTATAGGAACTAGAGCATATAAGACCAGATGCTCTTTCTCCTTCTTAAGTTTCTCTTCTTGCGCCACCACCCTTGCGATCAAGTCATTACTTGACCGAGTCTCATCTTAGGAATTGTAATTTGTCTTTATAATCCCAATCGGGTGGAGGTGTTTGGGCTTGATGCAATGCAAGCATCGGGAATGGTAATTAGACCTTGAAGCTTAGTGCTTTTGGGTCTACCATCCTCGAGGACATAAGCTCTCTCTAACCCAGCCAGTACCATCATACTTCATGTTGAGCTTTGAAAAGTGTTCCAACCTCATTGATGGAGTAGAGTCGATTTCTAGCCTCTATATTGCCGCCAGTTTCATAGTGATCTGATCAAAAATTGGTAAACCACTTTTTAAGTGTTCTTGAATGGATTTCTTCATTGTCAATAATCAAATCCGATTGCTCCTTTCCCAAGTAGCATAATTAGTTTTCTCGACTTCAATGCGAAATTTGGTACACATCCCGAGTATCCTACCAGAGCTTATCCTTTGTAAAACAGCGTATGAGCGTCGCGACTCCATTCCAAATAGAAAATCTCTTTCCATTTCTTAAAGTTCAATCCAGTGGGACCTCGATTGATATGGAATTGCAGTTTCTGAAAAATTAGTGAAAAACAAAACAAACAATAATCGGCATCATGTGAATACTTATACAGAGGAATTACATACATCATCATATAATCACCTTTGGACAGAGAAAATATGACATGGTTTACAGTACCTCTCCACATGGCGTGACCATGAGAACATATTCTAATTTTTAGTTAAATCACCACCTTTGGGTGTATGAACCACTAAGATCAGTCATTTCTCAACCACATGCTATACATGTATCCCTCCGTGAACTAACACAGGATCACCTCCTTTGGGAGTATGATCACGCAATAAATGGAGACATCCCACCACAATGGGGCGATATTTCTCACAAAACCCGGAGTCAAGTGTGCCACTTTAGCGGTCTAACCCAATTGAATCCTTGAAATCTCGTACAGGGATATAAACTTTATGTATCATTCAATATATATATATATATATATATATGTAATGTGATAATAAAACGAGGAGTGTATCTTTACATTACATATCATGCTATTATCTTTGTTTAATTCATTAATAGTCAATGAATTACCTCTACATAGTCATATGTGGTGATATACATGTGAGCTATCATATGACTCAAAACCATAGAAATACAAGAAACATGAAACACCCCAAAATACGGGTATAGGGAGTTCTTTACGTATTTTCAGATCTATAACAGCAAACATGTAAAATAAATATACCACATTGCTTAGAGCATCGATCTGACTGGCGTCGGTACCAAGATCGTCAAAGCGGATGTCGGACCCAGCGCCATGGGGCGTCGGAAGCGCGGAGAGTGCGAGCCGGTCGAACCGGGTCGAATTCGAGGATCCGGTCGGTGGCGTCGACCGCCGGCGTCGATGGGCGGAGTCAGTATGACGTCATCCGGATCGGGTCAAAATCCGGGTCGGGGCGTTGACCGGGTCGGGTCAAAAAAACCGGGTCGGGCATTGGCGGTCGGAGTCAAAAAAAAGCGGATGGACTCAGGCCGGGTGAGATGGCGTCGACATGGCGTGACCTGACAACGAGCGATCCCGGCCGGGGTCGTGTGAATGCCGTCAACATGACGTCAGCAAACCGATAGGGTTCGATCGCGTGTCTTTCACTGGCAGCCGTCGTCTATCGTGTGGGCGATGGCGGCGACGAGCGCGTCCGGCCTCCCTCGGTGGCGTGCCGCTACAGATCTTCGTCTTGGCGAGTAGATTAAATATAAATAAATTCAAGTTCTTATTTGAAGAAAATTTCCGAAACTGGACGAAACCTGATTTGAATAAAACCCTAAAAATAAAATATTCCAATTCATATGTTTTGATTCTAATCCATGGTTGGCTCTGATACCAACTGTAGGACACGTGAAAATCTTCATAGATTACCATAATTAGAATACAAAACATAATAATAGAGAGAATCTAAAAATAACATACTTGATTTGGAATCCATGGTTGTTTGATGCGGAATCAGTGAAGATCTGCAAAATACGATCTCAAGATCTTCTCCCTTATCCCCCAGTTGCCGAGCACTAGCTTAATGAAATTGCCTCTCACGAGTTAGAGAAAATCTCTCTACCGAATCATGTGAGTCAAAATATAACGTATCCTTAGGGTTGGGAGGGACTTGGGCTTTACTATTTATGGGTTAAATGTGGGCCATACTCATTACGGGTCGGGCCGTACTTCGGCCACACACAGTCGTACATTAAACTAATTAAGAATCCACATATCTACACTTATTAGACAAAATTAATTGATTCATTTCAATAAAATACATTAAAGAAAATCTTTTTAGTACACCCAAAGATAAAACAGAAAGACATCTTTTGCAATGATATCCTTACCTACTATTGACGAATTTTTTGATGAGGCAGGATTCATGCCATCAGGCCCAAGCGACTTATCAGGATGCATGGAAAACTCTGCCTCCTAAATTTCTTTTTCAGAGAATGTTGAAAGTAACATTTCATTATCTGATCCAATCAAAGATGGCATAATAGAATATAAACATGCATCAATGGAACAACTATCAGATTTAAACAGAGTCTCAAAATAATCAACAATCAACTCCTCAAGACCATTATCTGTGGAATGCCATTTCCTAAAATCATCCTTGAGTTGGGTAATTCTATTCCGCCTCTGGCGTGCCGAGGCCATTGAATCAAGAAAAAGAAACCTAGTGTTGAGTGTCCCCCTCAGGCAATACTGCTTGGCTCGTTGTTTCCAATCAAGCTTCTTTTATCTAACAAAATAATATACCTCATTTAAACTTTGAGACTCTCAGAACTAGATGGGTCATACCTTTATGAGCCATACTATTCTTACAATCAGAAATTTGCAACCTAAAATCTCGACCTAATGAACTCCCACTCAGCCAAAGCTTGTACAAATCTTATCTATCCTAAATTGTTTCTCCTGGTAGAGATTCCCAGCTATTTTTTACTACTACACCACATTCAGGTTCTCGCAGCCGCATATTTTCATATCGAAAACGTTGATGGCGATTCCTCCGTGTAAACTATGGAATTAGAGAATATGGATAACCAAGATTGTGAAGCCATACCACAATCTAAACACTCCTCCACCTAGTTTGTAGTGCCTCTGGAATTCTCCCAAGTAAATGGATACTCGATTATACCCAGGTCCTATAATCCACTAGCCTCCGTTGCCTCTCTGAACCCTTGCAACAGACCAACATGATGGCATAGATGTCCTATTTGAAAGAGAAGATCATTATAATCTCCTATACAACACCATGGAAGAGGGGATTTATGTGATAAAGTCCACAGCATATGCCATGCATCTCTTCGCCTGTATTTCTCCGGGAAACCATAGTAACCTGTAAGTCTTCATACTCCCATATCCTGCATAATGACCTCAATATCTATATGATTTCTGGAAGATCCGATCACTTGACTGTTTTCTCCTTCCAAAACATTGATAGCCCCACTATGTCCAAAAGTACGAAGCACAAGCTTCCCTCATTGCCTAATCGCTGTCTTATATGGTCCATCTTCTCTTCTGCCAGTAAGTTTTGTTTAACCCGCTTATCCTGGTCAAGAGATTAGATTAGCATAAGATCCGGATTAACAACCTCATCCTCAATCCTCCTCCGTATTGGTAATTATTTTAAATCTCAATGAAACATAATATTTATTAAATCTAAATGAAATAACTTTTTGAATTTTATCAAATATATATTTTAAAAATATTTTTAGATTAAAAATTATACAAATAATATGATAAAAATTTATTCATTTAGAATATATTTGAAGGTTTTTCATTTAAATATTATTTTTGTATATTCCAATTTTAATAAATATAAGATATGTTTAGTTGAAGGCTTACTTTATCCATTACATTTATCTAGATTGATTAAATTTAAATCAAACATTATTTATCCAATTTTTTTTGTCAAAAAATTGATTAAATTTAAATCAAACTTTTAATCTTTATCCGTAATCCTTAATAATTACTTAATACTTAATAAATAAAATAAATTATATTAAATTAGACTATTCTCAAATTAATTTTTAAACTCATTAATTTATAAAGAAAGATAAGTTTGTTCTATTTAAAAAAAAAAAAGTTAAGTTTGTTCTATTTAAAAAAAAAAAAATAAAGTTAAGTTTGTAATTTGAACATAAATTTATATCTACATGAAATGTAACAAATGAATTTTATTCCTATAACATTTGACAACTTTTGAATAGCACGCACAAATAACCTTTAAAAAAGACTTATATTTTATATTTTCAATAATGTAAAGATTCATTTTAACATTTAAAGTACAAAAGTAAATATAAAAGGTAAAAGTGCAGGGGTAGAAATGCATAGTTCCTTAATAGTATGATAATATCTTTTAAAATTAGCCCAAACAACTCTAATTTCAAGTTAGCCCTTTAAAACGATCACTAAGTCCTCCCTTCAATCTTCTTAATAGATCCTTTAGCTTGGTTACGGCCTTGTGGGAAGGTGGGTGAGTTATGACTCTGTTATTGGTTAATGGTGGTTTGTGGGTGAAAACAAGAATGGGAAAAGGAGGTGGCTTTGCAGAAGATAGTGAGTGCATTATGTTATAAAATAATAATACATTAATGTGTTATACGAGTACAAAATTAAAAAATACAAAACACCACCAACATTCTTTTCCCACATAGCCTGGCAATAAAAAAACCTACAAAGAAAGATGATGATGATTATAAAAATTAATATCAATAGTTGGCCTCGAAGTTGTCTAGTTTATTTTATGTTAACCACTAGAGTTGCCTTCTACAATGGCATCACGTCCCCGAGGTCTTGAAATGGAATTTCATAACTGTGTTTCTTGTAGTAACAAATGGAGCCTGCAAAAGGTACGCCATACTCTGTATGTTCGATTCTCCTACAATAGTTTCGTCTGAACTACAAAGACATGTTCAAGAAGATTATTGATGATCTATTTCTAATCACCTTGGTAAGATTATAATTTTGGTAATTTCTTTATAAGATATTATAGTCTGTTGTTCATATTTGAAATTTACTAAATCAATGCCAAACATCATTAGCTTCTTTCCTATGAAAATGATTGGATCTTTAGCATGACTTTAATGAACTGAAAATCAATCAAATAAATTTTTTTTTTTTTATTAAAATTATGTTATGGGTCCCCACTTCAATTTATTTGAAAAATTATGAAAAAAAACCTGAAACCAAGATCAAGTCTCATTGTTTCAAAATTATTAAATAAAAGATATACTTAGTAAACCATTCAACAAACCTATGTGTGTGGGGGTGCAACAATAATTTTCTTTAGATCTTGGGATGAAATGAGTATGAGAAGGTGGTTTAATCAAGGGAAAATCATGTTATGTCCCATTTCAATTTATTTGAAAATTAGGAAGCCAAGGTTAGATCCCTAGATTTAAAAAAAATATTTGATGAATAGGACAAAATATTCGATGAAGAGTCCAAATTCTTGTGGTATGGCCTTAAAATAGTCATTGGATACTATCTAGCTTTAAGTGAATTCATACCTAATGTTTGTATTGAGTATTTATTATTATTATTATTTTATGCCTTAGTCTGTTTTAGCCTTTTGTTTATTTCCATGAAAATTAAATATAACTGTTACTTGGGTTACGTTATTTATGCTTGTGTGCTCAATTATTATTTTGAATGGAAGCTATTGAGAATCAGAGGATAATTTTAAGATATTCTTCCGGTTTATTCTTTTTCTTTCTAGTACAATATTTTTTCTTCATTTTTTGTACTTATTTGTTTCATTTTTATGTCTCCTTGAGATATAAGTAGGTGAACCCTGAGACCGTTTTTTCATCAATTCAATAAACAAAAACACTCTTTTCTTTTCTCATTTCACATGGTATCAAAGCCATGGAAGACTCGGGTTAGGGTTTTGTCATGGTTCCAAATCCAGCAACCCATCTAGTGGTCATATCGCACCGGCCACCCCACCTTATCTCCGAATACTTACTATCATCGCATCACCTCGACAATTGAAAAAAAAATTTCGCTACTCTAACGACATCAAGCTGACCGACGACCACCTTGGAATTGCCTCAGTCTGATCTACCCACTTGAGGAAAAATCTCCGGTAGAAGGTAACCCATGTGCCCACAGACATGAGTTTCTATCTCCGTGGTAGCCACCATGCGCCAATGTGTGGGTGGCGCTTGAGGGCGCGTGAGAGACCCTCTGGCCACCGGCTTCTCCCACTTAGGTCGTCTTCTGCCGACAAAGCTTTGTAGCTCCCTAGTTCTTCCATCTGCATCCTCCATCTTCATGTTTTGCCCATTTTTATCTCTGAAAATCCTTTTATGTGAACTTTTCTAATATGTTTTAGCTTATTTCGGTAGCCCAACACCCTCCACAAGCTTCTCCCACCTTTAGCAATGTGTTTGGTCTTGATACCCTTGTTTTCTTACTGATTTAGTTGATTTTGTTGGTTTTTCACTTCTATGGTTGTCAAAGGGAGTTCATCCACTGGGTGTTATTCTTACTTCCAACGAGTATAAGAGGAGTACATTCACCTCTACTCAAAGAAAATCTGATCCATTTTCCACAAGCGCCCAAACCAGTAATATCTCTGCTTGCCTTTCACATTCATCTAGTCCATGGATTCTCAGTTCTAGAGCATCTAATCACCTTTATGGTAATAAGGATATTTTTCTTCCCTGCTGCCACATCACCTTTACTCCATGATTACTTTAGTTACTGATCTCAAACCATGGCTAAAGGAATCGGGCCTCGCATGTCCTTCCTCCGCACTCTACTTATGTCCTTTATGTTCAGTGTCCTTTAATCCGATTTCTACTCAAGAAGTTGGATTCGTGACCTTAATTGTTTGATTTACTTTCTAATACCTCATCACATTGCAGGACCAAAGTAAGGGGAGGACGATTGGCATAGGATGTGAGTTTCAGAGCCTCTTTCATCTCAACTCCCCTTCATCTTTCACTGCTTGTACTTCCATAGATACTTCTCTCCTTATTCATAGTCGCCTTGGTCATCCGAAATCCGAATATTTCCAAGTTTCGGATAATGGTTCCTCGTTTTTCTAGTTTGTCCTCAATTGAGTGTGAGTCATGTTAGCTTGGGAAACATACTCGTGTCCCATTCCCCAAGCGCCTAAATCAACGGACAAAGTCTCATTTCGAGCTTATCCATACTGATGTTTGGGGTCCTTCCCGGACTAAGTCTACTTTGGGGTTCCGAGAGCTTGTCATTTTTATAGATGATTATTCTTGTTGTACTTATTATTTTTAATGAAAATCGTTTCGATTATTCCTCTATTTCTATAAGCTCTATGTTGAAGTTCAATCAATTTAATATTTCAATTTGTGTCCTACGAAGTGATAATGCCAAAGGATATATTTCTAGACATTCTCCTTCTTTATGTCCTCACATGGGATTCTTCATCAATCCTCTTGTTTTTACACTCCTCAACAGAAGGGAGTGGTTGAGCTTAAAAACCGTCATTTAGTTGAAAACCCCTCACACTCTTCTACTCCATCATGTTCTCGAATGCTTGAGGGATGTTATATTTGTCGGTTGTTATTTGATTAATCGTATGCCATCATCCTTCTTACATGATAAAATCCTTCATTCCATTAGTTTTCCAAACCAAACTCTCTTCTGCCTTCCCCCTCGTGTCTTTGGATGTGTTTGTTTTGTTCATATTCTTACTCTTGGACAAGACAAGCTTTCATCAAAATCCACGAAGTGTGTCTTCCTTGGTGGCTTCAACGAGGTTATTGTTGCTACTCTCTTGATACACATCGATACTCTGTCTCTACCAATGTCACCTTTTTTGAGAACTCTTCTATGTTCCCTACCACCCACACTCCCAGTTCTGATGTCATATCTCTACCCATTCTTTATCCCGTCCAAGATACCTCATATGTACCTCCGACTACTCCACCTCGACCATTGCAGGTTTATACTCGTCGCTCACGTACTAACACCGAGCCTTCATCTAACTCATCTCCTATGGCACCTCCTCCACGACCCTGGTCTTGCCATCTCCCGCTGATCTTCCCTTTGTTGTTCGGAATGGTTCTCATTCTTCTTGTAACCCTCATAATATTTATAATTTCCTGACTTATCACCGCTTATCTTCACCATATTCTGCTTTTATTTCCACCTTGTCTTTTGTTTTTCCTTAAATCAGGCATGAGGCCCTCTCATCTGGCTCCACAGGGGCAATGGTTGAAGAAATATTACTCCAAGATTCTATTGGCATGATGGGACCTAGTCACCTTACCTACTGGTAAGTCTCCGTTGTTGCTATCAAGTTTATACTTAAGATTGGTCCGATGCATGGCGGACCATCTTAAGGCTCGAGAATAGCTAAGGGTATACTTAGATATATGGTTTCGACTACTATAACACTTATTCTCCTATTTCTAAGATGGCTTACATTCGTCTTCTCTTCTATATGGCTACTATGAGATCTTAGCCCCTATATAAGTTGGACATCAAAAATGCATTTCTCCATGGAGACCTCGCCGAGGAGGCATATATGGAGCAACCACCTGGATTTGTTTCTTAGGGGGAGTCTGGTTTGGTATGCAGGCTACATCGTTCCTTATATGGCCTAAAGTAGTCTCCTTGAGCCTAGTTTGTCCCCTTTACCTCCGTGGTGCAGGAGTTCGGTATGACTAGGAGTACATCAGACCACTCTGTCTTCTATCATCATACATCGTTTGGATAATGCATCTATCTGATTGTTTATGTGGACAACATTATTATAATAGGCAGTGATCAAGATGCTATTCGAAAACTTAAACAACATTTCTTCAACCACTTTCAAATAAAAGACTTGGGGAAACTCAAGTAATTTGCGGATTAAGATAGCTCAATTAAGTCCGTATATATTCTGCATTTAAGTATGTCTTGGATATATCAAAGGAAATTGGTATGCTAGACTGTAAACTGGCCTGTAGACACTCCTATGGATCCAAATGTCAAGCTTATACCTGGACAAGGGAAGCCTCCACAAGATCCAAGGAGATATCGACGACTAGTAGGGAGATTGAACTACCTCACCATCACCCGATCGAACATTTCATTTCCTATGAATGTAGTTATTCAGTTCCTACATGTGATAGTCATTTGGATGTTATGATCTATATCCTCTGTTATACTCAAAGTGAAACACCGAGCCAGGGTGTTCTATGAAAACAGAGGTCAGTTGTTCCGTATTATTGATATTGTGACGCAAATTGGACAAAGTTCACTGTAGACAGATCGCCCCAATTTCAAGATATCAGGTATTTAATAGAGGCAATTTAATATCCTAGAAGAATAAAAAAACAAGATGTGGTAGCCAGGTTCATGCTAAGTTTCAACATCGAGCTATGGCTTTGGCAACTTGTCAACTCATATGGTTAAAACAGCTTCTTCAAGAGGTAAGATTTGGGGAGGATGGACAAATGATGCTTGTGTGTGATAACCAAATGGCCCTACACATTGCTTCCAACCCATCCTTTCATGAAATGACCAAACATATTAAAGTGGGCAGTCACTTCATTCGAGAGAAGATTGCATCAGGATGCATGACTACTAGTTTTGTCAACTCGAGTGACCAACTAGCAGACATTTTCACTAAGTCTCTCCGAGGTCCAAGGATTCAATACATTTGTAACAAGCTTGGTGTATCTGACTTATATACTTTAGCTTGAGGGGAATATTGAGAATCAGAAGATATTACTAGGATATTTTTTTTGTTTATTCCCTTCATTTCTTGTACACTTTTTTTTTTGTACCTTATTTGTTTCATTTTTATGTCTCCATGATGTATATAAATAGGTTGGAATTTTACTATTTTTTTTCATCAATTGAATAAAGAAAATCACTCTTTTCTTCTTTCCTTTTTATGTTTCCCTAATGTATATAAGTAGATAGGACTTGTAGTGTTTTTTCATATAAAAGCATTATTTTCGTCTTTCATTTCTATTGATAAGGTTTAAATTGCTGTCAGCAGGTTCTAATTTGTTATTTGCTTCTACAAAGTGTTTTGGAGCTATCTTTTGAATTCGTATGTTCTCATCTTTCTTTATCCGCTAAATTAGGGTTTTTCTTATTTTCTTTATGCTCTTCTTGTTTTTCTTTTCAGCCTTTCGTCATCTCTATTTCTTTTTCTTCAAATTGCGATATTCTGTAATTCAATTGATTGAGTGATTGGGAGAGTTTCGGGGGGTTTCAATAATCGGTTGAAGGGAAAAGGAATAGGACGCTAATTGCTGCTTCTCGATTCCTATTCTTTGCTCTAATTAATACGATTCATCAAACGAGAGTAAAGGATTTTATTTTTTTTGGAATTCCTTGATGATGGAAAGTTTCATCTTGATCAAAGATTAGATTTTTCTGTTTTTTTTTTTTTAGTCTTTTTCTTGATTTTTCTCTAAGGAATTTCGACTTTGGTTCATCGGTTTCGTTGATCTTACCAAGATCGCCGGTCCGATGTAGGGTGGTATAGAAGGAATGTGTGGATTCTTCCGGAATGGATTTGAATTTGGGATTTCGGACCTTCTATTACTTACAAGATTGGGTTTTTGTTTGTGAAAAGACAATTTTTCCCTTTACCCTCTAGACAGGATGTCATTACAAAGTCTAATCGGTGGTTAAGTATGATAAACTGACTAGACAAGAAGCCGATTGGTATTTCTTTATAGTCATTGCCATTCTTCTTTAAGGGGGTTTTTTTATTTTTTATTTTATTATTATGAGTAATATGGTCTTTAGATCCACTACTTGATGGGTCCAAGGTCCGTTTGGTCTAAGGCCTGTCTGGCCCACAATGCGAAGCGGTCCAAACCCACCTACTATATTAGAACTGGAGGACACTACCTAGACTGGGGAATCCAAAAGCTCGTTTGAGAGAGTCAGGTTGCCTTCCCATAGGCCAGTTTCAAGGCAACCCATCTAGAGTTTTAAGTCCCTCAGTCGACCGTCCTTTCGCGTATGAGAAGTTCATTATGGAAAATGATAGGAAGCGGAAAATACGCAAACGATATTTATCAGCAAATTTCCTAGTGTCTAAATCCATTATTTCCTAAAAGGATTAATCCTTGATAAGAAATAATAAATCCTTGATATGGAAGAGGGGATTTTATCCCCAAGATTAAGAGATTTTCTTTCCTAAAATCAAGAGGCCATTATTTCCTGAAAGGATTAATCCTTAATAAGGAAGAATTAATATTTGATAAGGGATGAGAGATTTATCACAAAATTACGTGATTTTCTTTCATAAAAGAAAGGAGAGGTTCGTGGTATAACCAGAAGACCCTCCTCCCAACCCACTGAGGGAGGCATTCCAACCGTGCATACTTTCTATTCTTCTTTCCGTTATTTGCTAACTTAATCATCGAGCGCGCCACCCACCGCCACCGGATCGCCCTGCGTTTACAATGCGCCATTGATGCCTAGGGGTTCAGATGATCCAGGTAACAACAATTAGCGCCGTCTATGGGAATCAAACATAAAGTCTTGTTTACAAGCTACAAGGGCTTTGGCTCTCTCTAACCCACCCGCTCTTACTTAGCTCCTTTTGTTGCTTGGAACTCCTGGCTTTGGTTCCTCCTCTCACGGTCCCCGATCCTTCGAGGCAATCTTAATGCTCAACTTA
The DNA here is from genome assembly GCA_016808115.1 of Tetrastigma voinierianum. NCBI lineage: Eukaryota > Viridiplantae > Streptophyta > Magnoliopsida > Vitales > Vitaceae > Tetrastigma > Tetrastigma voinierianum. Next base: position 280,997 of record JAEQBH010001195.1, read on the forward strand.
ACCGAAGGATCCACCCTCGTAAAATCAATTCTTCTATTAGCGTCGTGATTATGGAGAGGGAAATTGGCGAAATCAAACAAGACAAATGAAGGGAGTTGGCTACAGTCAGGGCTGAACGCTTGCAGCGGTGAGACGACCAATTGGCGGGCCTGCATTGAAAAATCAGCAATCTTGGAAAAGACACGAGATATGGCCATGTTAAGTGCCAAACTTAATAGCTGAGCTATGTCTTTGGCAACTTATGAACTCATATGGCTAAAACAGCTTCTTCAGGAGGTAAGATTTGGGAAGGATGGACAAATGATGCTTGTGTGTGATAACCAAATGGCCCTACACTTTGCTTCCAACCCAGTCCTTCTCATAGAATATCAAAACATACAGTTACAGTCACTGGTCTAGAAGATTTAATCAAAGATGGTTTGACTGTCATAGTTTTGTCAACTGAGTGGACCAACTGGGCAAACACTTCAATTAAGTTCGAGGTCCAAGGATTCAATATATTTGAAACAAGCTAGTGTATCCGACTCACTTTAGCTTCGAGGGGAATATTGAGAATCGAAGATATTATTGCATATTTTTGTTTATTCCCTTCATTCTTTGTACAATTCTTTTCAGACTATTTGTTTCTAATGTGTCTCCATGATGTATATAAATAGGTTGGACTTTACTATTTTTTCATCAATTGAACAAAGAAAATCACTCTTTTCTTCTTTCCTTTTTATGTTTCCCCTAATGTATATAAGTAGATAGACTTGTAGTGTTTTTTCATATAAAAGCATTTATTTTCATTTTCATTTTCTTATTGGAGGTTTAAATACACACAGGTTCAATTTTGTTGCTTTACTACAAAGTGTTTGGAGCTACTTTGAATCTCACTTCATCTTTCTTTATCCGCTAAATTAGGGTTTTTCTTTTTTTCTTTATGCTCATCTTATTTTTCTTTCAGCCTTTCGTCATCTCTATTTCTTTTTCTTCAAATTGCGATATTCTGTAATTCAATTGATCGAGCGATTGGGGGAGTTTCGGGGGGTTTCAATAATCTGTTGGAGGGAAAAGGTATAGGACGCTAATTGTTGCTTCTCGATTCCTGTTCTTTGCTCTAATTAATACGATTCATCAAACGAGAGTAAAGGATTTTATTTTTTTTGGAATTTCTTGATGATGGAAAGTTTTATCTTGATCAAAGATTAGATTTTTCTATTTTTTTTTTAGTCTTTTTCTTGATTTTTCTCTAAGGAATTTCGACTTTAGTTCATCGGTTCCGTTGATCTTACCAAGATCACCGGTCCGATGTAGGGTGGTATAGAAGGAATGTGTGGATTCTTCCGGAATGGATTTGAATTCAGGGTTTCGAACCTCTATTACCAAAAGGATTGTTTGAGCCAGAAAAGACGATTTTGCCCTTTGCCCTTTGGACAGGATGTCATTACAAAGTCTAATCGGTGGTTAAGTATGATAAACTGACTAGACAAGAAACCGATTGGTGTTTCTTTATAATCACTGGCATTCTTCTTTAAGGGGGTTTTTTTTATTTTTTATTTTATTATTATGTAAAATGTGTCCTTAAATCCACTACTCGAAGGGTCCAAGGTCCGTTTTGGTCTATAGTCTGTCTGCCCGTAATGCGGTTGGTCCAAACCCACCTACTATATTAGAACTGGAGGACACTACCTAGACAGGGAAATCCAAAAACTCGTTTGAGAGAGTCAGGGTGCCTTCCCAGAGGCCAGTTGCAGGGCAACCCGTCTAGAGTTTTAAGTCCCTCAACTGACCGTCCTTTCGCGTATGAGAGTTCGTTATGGAAAAGGATAGGAAGTGGAAAATACGTAAAGGATATTTATCAACGGATTTCCTAGTGTCCAAATCCATTATTTCCCGAAAGGATTAATTCTTGATAAGAAAGAATTAATCCTTGATATGGAAGAGGGGATTTTATCCCCAAGATTAAGAGATTTTCCTAAAATCATAAATATTATTTCCTAAAGGATTAATCTGATATGAAAAGAATCAATATTTGATGTAAGGGATGAGAGATTTATCACTAAAATTACGAGATTTTCTTTCGTTAAATCAAGGAGAGGTTCGTGTATAAATCAGGAAGACCCTCTCCCCCCCCCCCAACCCACGAGGGGGAGGCATTCCAACTGTGCATACTTTCTTCTTCTTCTTCCTCTCCATATTTTTGCTGACTTAATCATCTAAAGGGTCGACTCCACCGCTGCTTGACCGCCTTTGCAGTTTACAATGCACCATTATTTCAGGGGTTCAAATGATCCAAGTAAAAACAATTGGCACCGTCTATGGAATCTTCAAACATAAAGTTCGCATGTTTCTAAGGCTCGCCTTCCACCACCGTCTACTAGCCCTTCATCACTTCGGAACCGTCGAAATTCCCGCCCGCTCCCGCCTAAACGGCTGAATATTCGGTCCGGCTCCAAAACTAACAAACATGTCATGAAAAATTCTGGACTATGTACCGGTTTGTTCCGGCTGGAATCGAATGGTTTAATCCCACTGCATAATGCAGATTTCTCGCCGGAATGTAGATAGGTAAAAAATGAAATATTTGCATTGAATTTATGTTATATTAATTGATTCAATTATAAGCTACCATTATTCTTATTGTTATTTACAGGATTATGAAAAAAGGGAAAGAGTCTTTAGATCCTATAAGTATGGAGAGCATATGGATTGTCACACTGATTTCGAGAAGCTCCGGTGTTTTGATGGAGAGGATTTAATTAGAGACAATAGAAGCAACTCGTTTGCTTCCAAAGAGCTTAGCAGATGATGAAGAATTAAATTATACTAATGATGAAGCTTGATATTGACTCATCTCACTCCTTGCAAATGCATGTTGATTTTAACAAGCCAGCCACGACAATCTTAGCCATGTCAGTCGTTGATTTAATGCTTGTGAATTTATTTGTTTATTTTGTATTTGCTTGTATTAAATATTTTATACTTGTTTGTTGATTTATGCAGGATTAACATGTTTAAAAAACATTATATTAATTTATGATTTAAACTTCATGTACAAAATATTTATGTTTATTTAATAATTTACTTTAATTATGTATTATAAAATACTTACTTGATAAATTATGTTACGTACTTATATTAAAATTATATATATATATATATATATATATATATATATATCCAAGATTCCAAACTAAGACACCGAAATCCAGATAATCAAACGATCCAAACGCCAATATTCTCGCTTCGATATCCAATCGAAATGGTTATCAAACGGAATTTAAAACTCCGGGCCTCGAACTCACGTTCCCCTTTCGCCTCGAGGCGCCTCTTAATGTCAACTAACCATGATCCACCGCCAAGATCAATTCCTCTATTAGTGTCAGGACATGGAGAGGAAACAGAAGGAACAAACAAGACAAATGAAGGAGTTGCAAGGTCAGGCTGAACACTTGCGGCTTGAGAATGATCAGTTGCGGGCCCAGATTGAAAAAAGCAGCGATCTTGGAAAAGACATACGAGATAGCGGTCATGTTGCGCAGCCGATCACTCGCGATAAAGAGAAGGAGCCTATTGCTCCTAACGATGTTGATACCCCAGCGGACGATGAGCTATCCTCAGGCAGCTCCCCATCCCTAAGTCTCTCGTTGGCAAAGAATGCTCCGGAGATCCCAAAGACCAGATCGCACAAGAGGCTTTCGCCTCACCCTGCCTTTATTGTTGCGGGTCAGGCATCTCTCAAGGAAGGAGATGCGTGCAGACAAACCGGCCGATCAAGCCCAACCCGCCACATTTCCCCAGCACGTTGCCACCACGGCCTCGTACATCCTACCTCGCAAACTAGGGCTGACAAAAATTTGACACCACATGAACATGACACCGAACCTAACACGGTTGTGGGCTCGCTGAGTATAACTCCATGCCTTGGCCACATTCATGCTGACTCGCCTAACAAGTTTAATAAATGGATCATATTCGTGTTGACTCGCTTAACACGACTAATTCGAATCGACATGTTTAATTATTATATTAATTAATTAATTAACCCATTTTAATAGGTTATCTGTGTTAAATATAGATTATTAATTGTAATTCACATTTTAAATATAAAAATTAATAAACATGTTAAATTTAATAGTTATTTGTGTTAAACATGGATTAATTATAATTCTTATGATTTTAAATAATCAAATTAAATGGGTTATATTCGTGTTAACCCGCCCGACACAATAAATCGGTCAGGGCTCGCTAGTCAATGCTGACATGTTTATTATTCATGTCGCCTGGGTCAAGTAAATGTTGACACGATCCATACATTGACATGACACGACCCATGGACACGAATTGCCACCCTTAGGCGCAACACCAACGTTCTATATACCGCCCGCAACCTTAATTCGGAGACCCGATGACATGCTCTCTTCGCCCCTAAGGCAACACATGCTTGACTATGACCCACCCCGCGGGTTTGTCATTCCGACTTTCACCACGTTCGATGGCTCCACTAACCTTTACGATCATATGCTCTATTATAATCAGGCAATGACACTAAATGCCGGCAACGACTAGTTATTATGCAAAGTATTCTCGGCTAGCTTGCGAGGGCCTGTGTTGGCTTGGTTTCACTAGCTACCGCGTTATTCTATAAATTCATTCAATGAATTATGGGTGGCATTCATATCGCGGTATCTTTGTTCGATGCGGAAAAAGAGGAACATCATCTCCTTACAGACTATTCGAGACTTCACAAGGAGGTTCAGGCAAGCCGTCCAGCAGATAAAGTCGTATAGCATGGATGCAGTCCTCCAAGACTTTAGGAAAAGCTTTGGGCCATTGACTCCTTCTTCTAGTCACTATCGCTTAATCCGCCAAATGACAATGAAAGAATTGTACAGGCGGGTCGATAGGTATTCAATGTTGGAGGACAATATTCGTGCATCAACCAAAACTGTCATGATTACTAACCAACCGGCCAAGCGAGGTAAGTAGCTTGGGAAGAAGTTGTCCAAGTCCAAGGAAAGTTGGAGCAAAGACCGAAAGCTATCCTATGATCAGTCACAGAAGAAGAGAGAGCTCCCGCAATTTACCCCCTTGAAAGTCTCTTATGAGAGGCTATTACCCATCATTTATGACTTGCCAGAGTTTAAATGGCCTACACCGATCCAGATGAATCCCTCCCAAAGAAACAAATTATTACAGTACGATTCTCATAGAGATCATGGACATGACCGACAAAGCAAGCCCAAGTTTATGGAAAAGCTGATAAAAGCGGGACACCTTATGAGGTATATCAGAGAAATTGACCACGAGGTGGAATCAGGGCAGGTCGCGGACAAAGTTACAGTCGTTGTAGCAGCCCCGTCAGAATCTAGACCTACCATTAACTATATACTTGGCAAATCGTCTGACGACCAGCATCAGTCGAAGCGCTAACAGAAAAAGCTCTTAAGATCCGCCACCATTAAGGCTAAGATAAATGCTATCCGCACAGAGAGCAAACATGAAGAAGCCAAGCTAATAAACAGCCCCATATCCTTTCCTCTTGTAAACTCAAATAGGGTTATTATGCCCCACTATGATGCACTTATACTCACCCTCTGTATTAATGGTTTTGATGTGCACAGGGTATTGATAGATCCTGGTAGTGCGGTAGATTTGTTGCAACTACCCGCCTTCAAGAAGATGAAGCTTTCCTTAGGTGTGGTGAATTCAGCCGGGCGAATCCTCTCTGGTTTTAATGATGTAACTACCGTAACTTTAGGAGATGTTGCGCTCCTTGTAAAGGCCACAAGACTCACTGTGTTCATTCTCAATCTTCAAAGACTCGGGGCCCACAACCATAATGGGGTGAGTCACACTCAATGAAAGCTATCCTCCCACCACCAAACAAATGATTTATTTGACAAACGCTTCGCAAGTCGACCTTTTAGGAAACCACACAGCCACGCATAACAAGAAGCATCAACTACCCATGCAAGAACAAAGAGGGGAGAGGAACGTTGAAAATCTTCCCCTCGAAGATCAAACCCCCGTATAACAATCACAGTTCGCCACCTAAGTCAGGGCGGAAGAGAAGGATCCGCTGGCTGTGGATCCCCTAGAGAAAGTAACGTTGATAGGCCAGAAAGTTCACTTACATCAACTCTCTCCTATCCAATGAAGAAAGGGAGCAATTACGACTCATGCTGTTGAACAATATAGATGTATTCGCCTGGAGCCACTTAGATATGATTGGGATTAACCCAACGATGCACTCAAGCTAAAGACATCCCCGCGACTGCACTACACAAGCATGCAGCGTAGGCGTTTCCACCCAAATCGCCATCAAGTCAGTCTGCATGTGGCGACAACTTGCTATGGCTTGCTTCATCGTGGAAGTTGAAGTACCCCGAATGGCTAGCCAACATGGTGGTGGTTCCAAAGAAAGGGAGAAAGTGGCGAGTATGTGTAGATTACACTGACCTCAACGAAGCATGCACAAAAGATAGCTTCCCCTTGCCTCATATAGACCAAATTGTTGATGTTGCAACCGGGCATGGAATACTATCATTTCTGGATGCTTTCTCTAGGTACCATCAAATTCCCATGAACCCGCCTAAAGTAGAGAAAACAGCCTTCATTACACCGTACGGGCTATACTGCTATGATGTGATCGGCCTTTCAGCTTAAAGAATGCTGGGGCAACTTATCAAAGGATGGTGACTAAGATATTCCGATCGATGTTGGGTAACACAATGGAGGCCTATATCGATGACATGCTCGTGAAATCGAAATAACGCTTCAACCACACCAAGCATCTATAAGAGGTCTTTGAGCTGTTGCGAAGGTATGGCATGAAACACAACCCTCTAAAATGTGCATTCGAATCAATTTAGGCAAGTTTTTAGGCTTTATGGTGACCTAGAGAGGGATAAAGGCCAATCCCATTCAACTCAAAGCTATAATGGACTCTCAGGCTCCTACCTCAAGGAAATGAGTGCAGTAATTAACTGGCCGGCTGGCGGCTCTCGGGCAATTCATATCCCATTTCACAAACCGGCTAAAACCATTTTTCATCACCCTAAGGGGAGCCAAAAGGGCTGGCTGGAACGAGGAATGTGACCAAGCCTTCACGGCGATCAAACAATATCTTACTGAACCGCCAATCCTGGTTAGCCCCGAGGCAGGTGATACACTCTACCTTTACCTAGCGATGTCTGAAGCCTCAATAAGCGTAGCTTTGTTCAAAGAAGACAAAAACTAAAAGCAGAGACCAATATTCTTCGTGAGTAAATCTCTATCTAAAATAGAAACATAGTATACCCGTCTTGAACAGGTAGCACTAGCCCTCCGTGTGGCAGCTAAGAAGCTTCGCCTCTACTTCTAAGCACACCCAATCATCGTATTGAACAATCTCCCCTTGCGAAGCACCATACACAAGCCTGACCTGTCATGAAGGATGGCTCGGTGGGAAATTAAACTAAGTGAATTTGGTATTCAGTATAAACTTCGCTTAGCATTAAAGAGGCAGGTGTTGGCTGATTTTTTAGCAGAACTACCTCAATCGGATAAGGACCAGGGTGACGCTGGCTAGTGGATCCTCAATGTGGACAAGCTTTTGTGGTGCACCCGCGCCCTTTTATAGCAATTTAACCGTAGCTTTAATAAAACAAAATATACATTTCTTAATTTAAATATGACCCATAACTGTTCTTAAATAACGTGATGGTACAAATCGGGCACCCATGCCATTTCAAATAATTACAGTTGAGTTCACTCTAGTCACAGCCCACAATATGTAAAATACATTTCCATACTTTCAAAAAGATATATAAAAATGTGATCTTCTTATGAAGACTTTTACATCTTTGAGTTCAATGCAAAATAATTACAAAATATCATGAATGAAATGATATGCATGAGACAGAGCATTTACTTATTCTCTGCTATGTTTGACGGTGACTCTAAGCCCGACGATCTTCGGTCTTGCCACTTTTTACTCAATATCTGCGCGATGATAAAAACAATACGCTAAGCATTTTCATGCTTAGTGGTTCTATATAATACTCTCTTCCATTCCAATTTAAATCAAGTCATGCATTTTTCTATTACAATGCCCTTTTAACCTTTTTGAATGATCAATGCAATACAATACATATATTCATTTCATATACATTCATTTACAGTTTATTGATCATTCCAAATATGCACTTTCATATGCAATAAATCTCATTCAAACACAACCATGCATTTCACAATTTTCTTCATTTTGCCCTTGCGAATTTAACCTATGCTTCTGCATAGGATAACAATCATCTGGGTGATGGTCCCGCCGGGCCGCAGCCGCATAAAAACATTTTGTTTCATAACACGCACGGTCCCGTTAGGGTCGCAATCGGTTATTAAAAATCATTCGTGAACACTTACCGACACGGTCCGACCGGGCTACTCTGACGAGTGACACATCATTATGTTTGGCGTAGCACTGCACTTGACCTCTTATCGTATACTCAATTTATCCTTAACTCGAATTTAACGGTTAACATTCGATTAATGGCGTTCAAATCATTCATAGCAAAATAATATGCATCTATATACAATTAATTCATTTTTCAATACTCATGCAATTTTTCATATGCAAATCATTTCACAATTAATTGCCTCAAATCAATTAAAACACTTCACATGCGTGCTTTTATTGAAAATCATTTCAATAATAGAACAATGATCATAAGACTTGAAATAAGAAGAGATTGGATGGAAAACAAACTCCAAAATGGAAACAAAAGAGAGAGTCAAAGAACAAACCAAAAAGCTTGTTGTACTTTGATTCCAATCCTCATAATCTTGATCAATTCGGGCTTTCCTCCTCATCAACCCCTATTCCAATACAATTAACAATCATATTATTAGTCGGGTATTCTAGGAGTTCTATTCAGGTTTACTTTATACCCGACTCCCCTTTTCCATACATTCTTCATTTCTTTAGAAAATCCTTAACATTTATTTTAGCCATTGTTATGCCTCATTTTTAATCCGATTTGTTGGTTATGGAATGCCCACATGGTTCACTTACACTGAGGGGGATTCGGGAAAGGAAAACTCAACTTAAACACCAACATAACCAAGTAATTAGTATACTTGGTGCTACAATCAAATTTTTAAAAAATATTTGAGAACCAATTGCAATTAAATGGAATATGGTTAGATTCTAGACTAAAAGAGCTTTTTGTAGAGTTAAAGAACGCGTAAATCGGAGTTCGGATGAAAAAGTTATGGCCGATTGAAGTTTGGTACAAAATTCGGATGTGGGGGCTCTGCGAAATTTCGCATCCCCTACGAAATTTTTTCGCAAGGGTCAAATTTCGCAACCCATTTAAAATTTTCGCAGTTTCATAAACTTTCGCATTCTCTCTCAAGCTTTCATTTCTTTCCTCTTTTCATGTTTAATCCACTTGAAAACAGTTATGAAACTCTCAAATCAGTCCATTTGTGGTTCATAATAGAACACACATGCAATAGTCCATTTACAATTAGTTTTCGATCATTTAAACCAATCCATTTTTGGCTCAAAACAGAGCACAAACAGAAGAAAATCAGTCAGCCATTCTAGGGTTTCAGTTTAGGGCTCATTTCTACCCAGATACAACTAGATTTTTGAGGGTTTAGACTGGATATACTCTTACCTTACAAGAAGAAATGAAAACCCTAGTTTTTGCTTTACTTAGCCGAAACTTTTCTCCCAATCCAAAAACACACCAATACCAACCAACAAATCACTTCGAAATCTAACCCAATACAACCCCAATGTAGTTTTTCTTACCTCAAAACCTTTGATTCTTAAGCATTATAGCTTCCTCCTTCTTCTTGATCACTTTTTCCTTGATTCACCTAGAGCAAAAATCACCCATCAACTCCCTTCCTCACTAACCGGGACGCCTAGCCTTTCTTCTCCCTTTCATTAAATGAGAGTTATGTCTCTCAAAGACCACATTTTGGTCTTAATACCCTCCTATTCTTTCATAAGGCCTTGTTTGGCTAGCCCACTAATTCATTTTTTCTCATTTTTCTCTTTTTAATTGTTCATTTCACTTTCATTTTCAGTTCATTTCATTTCATTTTCATTTTAACATTTACACTCCTCATTTATGACCTCAGTCCTCATTCACCTTTTTACCAAATTTATTTCGCTTCTTGTAAATTTTCTGGGTTTTTATCATTTTTCGCTTTTAGTCGTTTAAACGCTAGAAAAAATATAATTTAATTTATTTTACACCTCGAACATGTGTTATAAACTGTTAAGGAATTTCTGTACACATACCTTCGCTAAACAAGAGTTGGAGTCGGCTTGCAACTTGAAGCCCCGACTAAGGAAAGGATCGAACAGGCCATACGACCGAGCTTCCCCGCATCCAATAATGAGACTGAATATGAAGAAACTTGGTCGAGATTGACCTCGCAAAGTCTGTATCCTCAGAAAAACTCATCATATGCAGCGACTCACAGCTAGTGGTGAGACAGGTGAACGAAGAGTACGAACCACTGGACCACCTCATGGTCGGCACGCAAGTCCGTCAAGCAATCCATTGAAGCTCTGAAAGTACATCCCGAGGCTCAAATGAAAAGGCGGGTGCTTTGGCAGTAGTGGTCGCATCCCTCCCAATAAGAGAAACAATGTTCCTTCCTGTCTACTACCAGCCTCCATCGTCCTTTACAACCAACCAGATGAGTCAGATAGATGAAGAATCCTCTTCTTGGCTAACCCATATAATGCATTATCTAAGCTCGGGAGGGCTGCCAGATAATAGGATTGAAGACCACAAGATTCAGGTCCAGGCGGCTAGGTTATCCCTTGTGAACGGGCAATTACATAACAGATCTCTAGACGGGCCATATCTTAAATGTCTTACCACTCAACAGGGACAATATGTATTGGCCGAACTTCATGAGGGGATATGCCGAAATCATCTAAGCGGTAGAACTTTATCTCATAGGGCCCATACACAAAGTTATTATTGGCCAACCATGAGAGCGGATGCAGAGCCGCCTACATCAGAAAGTGCGACCGCTGCCTACAACAAGCCCCCATCTCAAGAGTGCCGGCACAAGATCTAACCACCATCACAAGCCCATGGCCCTTTGCTCAATAGGGGAATCGACATAAGTAGAATTACTGCTCACCGACTAAAAGTAGGTTATTGTCAGCTGCCACCAATCATTGTGCTGATAGAAGCAAAGCCTACTCCTCCATCAAAGACAAGGATTTTGTCTAGTTCATATGGAGAAGTATCGTCTATCGATTCGGAATACCTCGGTCGATCGTAACTAACAATGGGCCGAAATTTGATAGCCGGGTATACAGAAATTTCTACCACGAATTGAAAATCAAAAACTTGTACTCAACCCCGCGGTACCCATAGAGCAATGGTCAGCGAAAGCATCCAACAAGATTCTTTTGATGGCATTAAAAAAGAATCTACATTCAGCTAAGGGAAAATGGGTAGAAGAGCTACTCGGAGTTCTCCGGGCCTATAGAATAACTTGCCTTAAGTCAACTGGAGTGTCACCCTCAACCCTCACCTATGGGATGGAGGCCATAATCCTATAAAATCAGAGCTCACACTTTGGAACAAATTACTAAAGATGCTAATACTGAAGCCCTTGCCAAGGACTTAGATATGAAAAACGAGCTCCGTGAAGTAGCAGCTATGCGTATGGCATCATACTAGCAAAGAACAACAAACTTATACAACAAGCGGGTAAGACAACGTACATTCAAAGCCGGGGACCTAGTCTTGAGGAGGGTCTTTGAAAACACGAAGACCTAACAGTTAGCAAGTTCCAACCAAATTGGGAAGGGCCATACACGATAGTTAAAGTGGGGCCATCCGGATCGTACGCATTGAATAAACTGGACGGGATGCAAGTGCCCAAGATGTGGAATGTTATGCATCTAAAAAGGTATTATCAATAGAAGTTTTCTTTAAAGGTATAAGGTTTCCTTTAGAGCATTTTCTTCCAATTCTCGAAATATTATCAATAAATTTTTCTTTAAAGGTATTATCAATTAAATTTCCTTTAAAGCATTTTCTTTTAATAGTCCCACTTTCAAAAGACCAGACTTGTGGCTTTAAGCCTATTGGCACTTTCAAAAGACTAGACTTGTGGCTCTAAGCCTGCTGGCACTTTCAAAAGACCAAGCTCGCGGCTCTAAGCTTGCTGGAACTTTTAAAAGACCAGACTTGTGGCTCTAAGCCTGCTGGCACTTTCAAAAGACCAAACTTGTGGCTCAAAGCCTACTAACACTTTCAAAAGACCATACTCGTGGCTTTAAGCCTGATGGCATTTTTAAAATACCAGACTTGTGTCTCTAAGCCTGTTGGCACTTTCAAAAGACCAGACTCGTGGCTCTAAACCTGCTGGCACTTTCAAAAGACCAGACTTGTGGCTCTAAGCCTACTGACACTTTTAAAAGACCAAACTTGTGGCTCTAAGCCTATTGGCACTTTCAAAAGATCAAACTCATGGCTCTAAGCCTATTGACACTTTTAAAAGACCAGACTTTGTATTCTAGCCCGTCACTTTCAAAAGACCACCAAAGCAAAGCCAAAACTTAAGTGATAGTGATCATTTATTTGCCCACATGTGCGATCCCTACCAGCTTCTAGCTCCTAAGAGATTTAACATTGATATCCTTAAGCAACTATCCTAGTCAGGATTCGTGGAAAAGAGTTGTGAAATAAAAGAAATCAATTAAGTAAAATAAATTCAGATTTCATGTCATGTCACATGCTGATGGCTAAGAGAATGTTATGGCAACCAAACAGGTCGATTATAAAAGCGAGGATAAAGAGGAAAAAGAAAGGTAAAAATCATCTCAGGTTCCTAGCGGAAGCACTCTTCTCAGACTCCTTTGTCGCTTCGCTCTGATCTACCTCTACTGCCATGACCTTAGTGGCTGCCAAGGCCGGGGGGCACTCGGGGTTCACAAAGAACTCTAGAGGAAGCGGGTCCGGAGGAGTCTGGCATACCATCCAGAACCTTTGGTTAGTCTCCACAAATGTTGTGTTTAAACACACAACATCTGTAACCATAAGCAAAAATAAGCTCTAGGGCCTTCTGGTAGTCTTCCTCCATGGCTTCCTTATCCTTGCCCGCTTGAGAGTGGAGGGAGGACACCCCATCCCACCGCCTGTGAGCTCTAGCAAGAGGACGCTCACCTCAACCTCAGCCGGAAGTCTCAAATTTCCGGCTTGCACCTGACTTCCTCCGCAACTGCTAGAGCTTCCTGGACCCTAGCTAAGTCATCCTATGCCCTTGCATTAGCATCACCCGCTGCAACGGCAGCCAACCAAACAACTTTGGCTTCCTCTTTAGCCTTGTTCCTCTCCTTCTCCCCCCTTACAACCTTCTCTAAACTAGCCTTAGCCTTCCGCTCCCAGTGCTTACGACCTAGATTTGGCCTTGGCCAGGGAGGTGTCCAAGGCCTGGTGCTTGGTAACAATCGATTGGGCATAAGCAACAACTTCTCGGCATTGTCCAGCCAGGCATGAAGTTCCTTGTGCTGGGGAGCCATGTTTCGAATAGCGGTGATAACCTATAAGAGAAAAGATTTTAGAAGAAAGTCACAACACCAAACCCACGTTCAGATATGAAAAGTCAAAACATACCAGCTCAATCGACTCGTTAAAGTCGTGGTTGCGAATGAGCATACCGCCTCGCCACGCTACCGGAAAGACTTCCTATCCAAATAGCCTGGAATGGGATGGGAGGCCTTTAGCACAGCCGCCACCGCACTCGTGAGAAGACGGGTTAGAGGGTCATGACGATACAAATCAAGACCCCCTTGTTAAAGGGGCTCTGACGACCAATGATTTCCTGGGCACCCTCTAGACCAGGAGCCACCTTGTCCATCGAAGGACAGTCCTACTATTACGGCAAAACATACGAGCCCAGCCCCAGCCGGTCAGGTAGCCTTGGCCTACAAGGGTCGGCGTTTGTAAGCCTGACCGAGAACGACGACCCAACGGCTATATCCGATAGAGCCTCCCACTCAACTTCAACAGCGTTGGGAGCCCTCATGGTTGGGACCCATCCTCTAGCGATGCACATGCCTCTCTAGAAGCATCCTGAGAGATACCCTCCAAAGCCAACAAAGCATCGGGGGCTCAATCTGGGGAGTCCATTGTAATTCACGGGGCCATGCTCTCCGAGCCTCTTCATCCCGTCGTACCGCTGGGCGCTTCCACCAAATACTGGCTGCAGCTAGGGTAGTTTCCCTAAGCACTCCCCACCTACTTCGTACACATCCGTACGCAAACCCGCCAGCCCATAAAAGCGACATGTTGTCTTTTCTTTGCTCAACCAGTGACGAGCTTAAAAGTCATCCATTCAGTCCATTTGATTGATTTTTATCTAAAAGACTCGATTTATGTGCGTAAATATGGAAAACTCACCAACTTACATGCAGCAAGTGGGAATTCAAGAGAAAGAGGAATTTTTGCGTGAGAAGGAGCGCATGTGGCTGAGTGACACGATATAACTGGCTGAAGAAGCTATGCAGCAGGAGAGAAACACAAGGATTAAAGGACCCGATGTCGTAAAGCCTTGACAGCAATGAAAATTCATATCAAGGTCGCGACGACAAAACTCCAATTGCAAATGTATATAATTGGAAGGCAAACACTGGCGCAACATAAACTCCAAGTCGTAACTATGAATTGATGAAGAAAAAGATTACGAGGTCGCCGACATCACTTCTGACGGTCGCGGCTGCACTAAACCCGGGCGGTAATGGACAAGGTTATCGCGGACACCAAAGAAGTCGCCGGCATAAGATGTACAATTGATCAATCGACGTCGGCATCATTCGCAGGTAGCCGGCATCAACATCGCACGGGTTGTCGCTGACATCGCCGAGGTCACGACATCAATAGACAGAACAGCTGTCGCGACACGCCGCTAGGGGCCGCTGGCATCATGAGCGTAAAGAGACAAGTCGCGATAACACCTAGTTTGCCGCGACACGCTGCACCGGAAGAGTCGCGATATCATTAAACTGGCCGCAAATAACATAAGTAGCGGGAAAGAAAGGTCGGCAATAGTCGAGGTCGCGACATCGTGAATCCAGCACCAAGGTCGCCAGAAGACGCCCGCTTTGTCGCGACATCGCTTACAAAGGGTGAAGGGGTCGCTGGCGGTCATCAGAGGTCGGCATCCGCCGCATGTGACAAGAAGGTCGCGACATCATACAGGAGTCGCGTCATCAAATACAAAGAGTTAAGGTAGCGACAACAAGAAGCGGTCGCGACAACAAGAAGCGGTCGCGACACCGTGGCTAGAGCGTGTCGCGACATCATTATGGTCGCGACATCAATTCTGTGAATAACGGCATCGCGATATCATTTAGCTGCCGCGACAACAAACTTTCAAGAGATACGACGACATCGCCACCACCAAACAAAGCCTCGCGACATAATCAAGAAAACAAAGGTCGCTGACAAAGAATCGATGTCGCGACATCAACAACCACTGGGCTGCGAATCGAAGTCCAAAAAGAGGTGATCAAATTAGGGCCCAACTTAACTCCTGAGAATACGTTAAAATGCCACTGGCTGAACGCAAATTTTCGCGTAATTTGAAAAGAGAGATCCGGTACCAAGGCCCTTTATTTTAATTTTCTTTGTTGTTTTTATTTTTAGATTATTTGTTCTTTATTTCAAATTTGGATTCGAACGTTAGTCGTTAAAATTTTAAATTTAATGCGTAATTCATTTTCCTTCACTATCACTATTGTTTGAAACTTCGTACAAATTCTGGAATCTGAACCCACCAGCTGCTCATTTACAGCTTGCTTCTTGATCAAGAAGCTATTGTATGGTGTAATCCATGATTTAGAAACCCACCATTGAATTGACGCTATTGTCGAAATTATCTTTCCCTGCATAATTTTATTCATTAAAGTTTCGAACTTCTTTGTAACTCCATTTGTCGTCTTGTGTATTTCGTTATCGTCCCAATATCAGTGTCTCATACCCATTAACGGATTGTCTCAAGCTTCCGATTTCCGTGGAGGCCCTCCAGCACACAGAAGGCATTCCCGAGAGTAAATAAACAATTTCGGCTGCATGTTAACCTCGATATTGTTGATCTAGTGTGCCTGTGAAATAACTGATAAATCCTCTCTCACTTGGAGACGAATGGCTGGGCTTTTTATCAATTTAAAGCCAGAGAGTTCACTTCGATTCGAATAATGAATTCAACCCGTATTAGCAAAGATCTAATCAAGGAAAGAATGAGCTATTCTAATTTCTTGAGGAAGAGAACCCAAAGAGAAAACCACGCAATGACTTAATCTTAGGAGCTATATTTATAAACATGTTGTGGGTATGAAGTATTAAGAATAAAATACCTCGTAACAAGGCAACCCAGATTAAAGTAGTTATCTAACACTCCCTTCTCGAGAGAAACAGTTGAAGATTAGATAAATTAACTGGTGGGCTCGAGAGATCCAACCGCATCTATCATATTCCTGACTAGTTTTAAATCTGTGGTTCATTAAGCAACGTGACAAAGGTAATCCGCAGAATTGATGTTTCACATTAGCCGTATTTTCAATGCTCTCAAAAGATAATCGTTCAATCTAAATTTGTAAATTTTTATTATTTCGCATTCAATTCATTTGTTATTAATTCAATTCTTTTAGTTTTCATTATTTTAAGGTTTTTAAAGTTGATTTCAATCACCGCTTTAAAGTCCAAATAGTGTGAAATTTGGATTAGTCGTATTGATTGATAATTCTAAGATCTCTCGTGGGATCGAGACCGACTTAAATCCATTTTATTACTGTCGACATGTGCACTTGCGTGATCTTGATCAAAAGCGTAAAGAAATTCTATCTTAATCTTAAGGAAACCGAATTTAATGAGTATAATTGCAAAGAAATATAACAAACAAGTTTCATGGCATTATTGTCAGATTAGACAATAGTCCTTGGTAATGGTGTCATAAATTCTCAGATATGTCTTTTCGTCCCACTAACAAGTTTTACGGCGTCATTGGTCAGGATCGAAAGAATTTTAGTAGATCAATACTGCATCGAAAGAAGGAAATACACACTTTGGACATTTAAAAGAAAAAGAACAAAAATAGTTTTTCAAGCAAAGGGTTATTTTTAAATAATTAACCTTTTAACAAGCTATATTGAAAATATTTGTTACCGACTAATCCTATTAATCGTGGAGTATGTTTTCGATTAGAAAACATTAATGCATAGGAAACAGAACACCGGACCGATTCTAGCAGCATACCGAACTGTGAGAGAACACCTCGTGCTTGAGAAAACGGTGCGGCGTAAAACTCACTATGGCGTATGAAAGGCAAGATCAAACCGAAGGATAAAGAATACGCCTAAAAAAGGCCTCCAATCACCGATATAATGGAGGACTTTGGAGACCTATTCAGATGAATACTCGCAAATCGACAAACTTGCCGCTGATGCAAATAACTTTCGAACCGGGGCTTCGCACTGATTACAATGGTTCAGCAACAACAGTTTATTGGTCATCCCACATAAGACCCAAATGAGCACCTGGGAAGGTTTCTCGTGACGGCAAACACGTTGAAGTTGAATGGGTGAGACCTCGAGGGTCATAAAATTGCATTTATTCCCCATTTTCTAAGAGGATACAAAGAGCTACATGGTATGAATCTCTACCATATGGTTCGTTGATACTGGGAGGAGTCAGAGAAGCCTACTGGTAGATTCTTCCCATCACTCACCTCGTGAGAGAAGGAGGAGATAATCAGAACCCATGGGGAAGATGAGAGCCTTTATGTAGCATGAGAGAGATTCAAAAGGTTAGTCAAAAGATGCCCCGATGCATGGAATAGGGACTTGAAGACCCAGATGGATATGTTGTATCATGCCTCGAATGATACATCTAAGGGCATTATTGACTTCATGCCGCTGAGCATTCAAACGTAGGAGGCTAGCAGTCAAGAGATCTAATTGAGGACCCGGGCGAAATGCAATATGAAAGCTCCATCGAGTTTTCAAGAGTAATTGACGAGGGAAGAGGAGTCATGAGCTGAAAGCAAGATGACAACATGGAGGTGTTAGATGCCATCATGCATAGAATGGACAAGCAAGAGAGGAAGATGCAGCACCCGCTCATGAAATAGGAGCAATGAGAGGAACTATTGAGAGGAAGTGCTGATGTACCTAATCGAAGAACCTGCTTTTATGATGCCGATGGAGCATCAGGGAGCCAAGAAGTTATCACTCGAACCAAATCCTAACATGCCAAAGACACTATCATCCAAAGACTCGAGGAACCATGAAATTTTTCATATTATGGAGGGGCTCACAAGGCCCAAGGCATGGACAGAATCCTCAACAGTGATATCAAAGAACTACCAAGGTTCCTGCCACAAAGAAAGAAGAAGGAGGTGAAAATAGAAACGACTACCGTAGTCATAGGAGGGCTCAACCATTCAAGATCAAATGTCGCAATTCACGGGGACAACAAGCTATTAAACCTCCATGAACAAAAGCTCAGAACTTAAGCCTCAAATACCAATTTCAAATTTTTCGTGAAGACCACTAATGCCCTCAAGAACTTGAGACACAAATAGGGCAACCCGGCCCTAAACCCGCAGTAAAACCAGATGAGAAAGATGCCTTTCCCAAAGGACACAAAGAAGAACTAAACGCATGGCCAGCCTGTATGGGAAAGACTTGGTGGAAAAGACAGAAAAAGATGAAAGCAACAAGGGAGAGGAAGGCCCAGGCAATGCTGAAACACTGGAGAAAGAAAGAAAGAAGAAACAACTGTCAGGAGAAGAAGGAAGCAAGAAGAAAACCCGTAACTGGGTCATAGATCCCATTTCCATAGAGGCCGCAGAAATCAAAGATAGAGAGTCACTTGCAAGGTTCAAAACCTTTCAGAAGCTGGAGATCAGTATGCCTTCATGAAGTGGTGTGACTGATGCCACTTTATAAAAAATTTGAAAGACATACCGAGCAAAAAAAGAGAAGATTGTCAAGAAGGAATTGTGAACTTGATCAGAACTTGCAAGAATGATCAAGAGAGACTTGGTACTGCAGATGAAGGATCCAGAGCTTCACCATTCCCTGCACCATCGAGAGTTCGAGGCTCGTAAAGCTTCCTCCGTGACTCGTGTCGCATCAATTTAATGCCTTATTCTCAAGGTTAAGAAGTTAAGTTTGGGGGAGCTTACTCCCACTACTGTTACCCTCCAAATGGAAGATATCAAGTCAATAGAAGATGTATATGTCAACAACTCTGATTTTTACTATGATTGTAATGCCCAACTTTCAATCAATGAAAAAGAGATGAATTTCCAGTATCTTGAAGGTTTTGATTCAGATTTTCTGCACATCAGTTTACATTCTACTGAAAAAGTGATGAGTCTAAACAAAATGGGATGAAAAGGGAGACAAAAATGAAGAAAAGGAATTTCCTCAAGAAACCAAGCAAGAAGGGCTATTTTGTAGCGGAGTTGCCAAGTCATTTGTGCGTATGCTTACCTGGAGCTGCCAAAGAGTAAACCAGTAATAATTTCTGCTAGACTCAGTGATGCTGAGGAACAGAAGTTGCTGGAAATTTTAAGGAATCATAAGGAGTCTATAAATTGGTCTATTGAAGAGTTAAAAGGTATCAGTCCATCAATATGCATGCACAAAATACTGCTGGAAGAAAATGCAAAGCCAACTGTCGAACATCAAAGGAGACTGAATCCAAAAGAATGGAAAGAAGTAGTCGTGAAAAGGATGGGTGTTCAAATGGTTAAATGCTGGTTTTATCTTATAATTTCAGATACCCTTCGGTTAGCCCACCCATGGGTTCCTCCAAAAAGAAGGGTGGATTTACTATGATCTCGCAATGAAAGAAATGAATTAATTCCAACAAGAACAAAGGATGTGGATGGAGAGTATGCATTGATTATGCGAAGTCGAATCACGCAACTGTGAGATCATTTCCTTTGCCTCTTCATTGATCGACATAAGTTGACAGATTAGCATGACACCCTCATTTTTGTTTCTTGGACGGGTATTCAGGCTACAACCAGATTGCAATTGCACCCGAGGACTAAGAAAGACCACATCCACATGCCCCTATGGTACCTTTGCCTTCAGAAGGATGCCATTTGGGCTGTGCAATGCTCCTGCTACTTTCCAGTGATGTATGATGTCAATGTTCTCAGATTTGATTGAGGAAGTCATGGAAATTTTTATGGATGACTTCACAGTGTATGGGTCCAGTTTCGAACAATGTCTAAACAACCTGGAAATGGTACTTCAAAGATGCAAGGACAAACAGCTAGCACTAAATTGGGAAAAATGTCATTTCATGGTAACAGAAGGTATTGTTCTTGGTCATAAAATTTATGCCTGCTACAGGGCTAGAAGTGGACCAATCCAAGATTTCCATTATCAAACCTCGTGACCTCCCACAACAAGAAAGGGGATAAGGAGTTTCGGGGCATGCCGGATTTTTATAGGAGATTCATCAAAGACTTCCTCAAAATAACCGTAATTCACTCATGCAGACATCGGAAGGACACAAAGTTTAATTTGATGATCTCCCGTATATCGCTTTGAAGAAATCAAGACTGTCGTTCAAGCACCTATCATGGTCGCACTGCATCGGGATCGTGGACTAATTAATGTGTGATGCCAGTGATTTCGCAATGGGGGCTGTATTAGGGCAAAGAAAAGAGAAAATATTCAGAGCCATATACTATGCTAGCAGAACCTTCAATGAAGCACAAGAAAACTATTCCACAACTAAAAAGGAGATGCTAGCCATAGTGTTTGCTTATGAGAAATTCAGGCCATACATTTTGGGATCCCATGTTATAGTTCATTACTGCACTATGCAAATTTCCATCAAATATCCGATGTCAAAAAGGAAGCCAAGCCAAGACTGATAAGGTGGGTGGCCGCATCGTAAGAGTTTGATCTGGAAATTAAAGATAAAAAGGGGTGTGACAATGTGATAGCTGATCACTTGTCCAGAGTAGAAAGGAATGAAACAGAAAAGGAGGAGGCAGAATTAACAGAGAACTTCCCAAATGAACAGTTGTTTAAGGTGTCATTCCAACTTCCATGGTATGCTGATATTGTGAATTACCTAGCTTGTGGAGTAGTTCCTCAGGAATTCAGCTACCAACAGAAAAGAAAGCTCAGGACTGACAGCAGGTACTACATCTGGGATGACCCACTGCTATTTAAAAGAGGTGTTGACATGATTATCAGAAGATGTGTGCGAGAGTGAACAATGTAAAATCTTGAATGAATGCCATGCATCACCATATGGGGGCATTCGAGAAAGAATAGCTCACAAGATACTCCACCGATTTATCGGCCCACTATCTTCGCAGATCGTGGCCGAATCGGGTCAAATTCAGTGGGATAGATGCCAAAAGATTGGAAATATCAGCAGCAGAAATGAAATGCCCCTAAAAGGCATAATGGTGGAAAATTTTTGATGTATGGGAATAGATTTATGGGACCATTCCCAATTGTTAATTTGGAAACCTCAGATATACTGGTTGCATGGATTATGTTTCAAATGGGTGGAAGTAGTGGCTTGTCCAAAGAATGATGCTAATACAACTAGGAGTTTCTTACAAAAGAATATTGAAAGGCACTGGGAACACCTTAACTATCATTAGTGATGGGGGAAGCCATTTTGCAAACAAAATATTTACAAAACTCTGAGTAGGTATGGGATCAAGCATATAAGGAGTCTAGCTTATCATCCCCAGACCAATGGATAGGCAGAGTTTTCCAACAGGGAGATTAAAAGAATCCTGGAAAAGACTGTAAGTTCAAGCAGGAAGGATTGGTCTTCCAAACTTGATGATGCACTTTGGGCTTACAGGACTGCATTCAAAACTCCCATTGGAATGTCCCCATATAGAGTTGTCTTTGGCAAACCATGTCATCTACCTTAGAACTAGAATACAAAGCTATGTGGGCCATCAAGAAGCTGAACTTTGATTTTAAAACTGCAAAGGAAGAGAGACTGCTTCCAATCGAATGAACTGAAGAATTGGAAATGAAGCCTACGACAATGCTACAATATACAAGGACAAAACAAAGAAATGGCATGATCAGAGATTCGAGAAAGAGTTCAGGAGCAGAGAACAGTTCTCTCTTTTAACCTGCATTGAAGATTTCTAGGGAAGTTAAAATCCAAATGGAGTGGACCATACACAGTAGTGTCAAGCACTACATTTGGAACAGTAATATTAAAGACTGATGCTGGGAAGAATTTAAAGTCAATGGACAAAGACTGAAGCATTATCAAAGCAGGGAGGAAAGAAAGGAAGAGCTCCAGCTGGTTCATTGAGAGAGAGAAAGAATCAAAACAGCAAGTCCAGCTAAGGACTCAAAACTGAGCAGCTGATGGGAGGCAACCCATAGAGATTTTAGTTTCTGATTTTAGACTTTGATTTTTTTTATAATTCACCTTGATTTTGTTTTCTTTAGTTTTTATAATGATTAGTTAGTACTGAGAAATTAATTTTGTTTAATTGAACTTTGAAATTTTGCAGAGTGCTTATGCGTAAATGCAAGGGAATAGAAAAGTAACAACTTCCGTGACAACCCAAGAATTCATGTGAAAGAGCTATTTGAAAAGGGAGCATTCTTTTTTCCTATACAAATTCGTGGAAAATTGAATAGTATACATGTTTGAATTGCCGTGGTGGAAATGGTTTATTTGATGATGAGAATCTGCACTAATCAAGAGTGAAAAGTCAGTCTGCTCATTAAATTTGAGGCAATTCGTTACTCATTAGGTCAGCGATAAAAACTTATGTTGTGACGTAAACCGAAGTCGCAACAGGCTTTCGATGTCATGGACTCAACTAAGATCGGAAGGAAGAAAGAGCAAGCTGGTCGCGACTCAAAGGTTGCGGTCGCGGGCTGAAGTCGCGATGCAATCGGGTCGCGACAAGAGGTCCCTTCAAAAGAGTGATGAGGTCGCGACAACTTAACAATGTCATGAGATGCCTGATGTCGCAGCCTGATGTCGCAGCCTTAGGATGACTTGTCCTCCCACAAGAACTTATGTCGCGACAAACAATATTATGTCGTGACATAAAAGAAAAATGCCACTGGCAACTTTTAATTTCGTTTCTAAATTTAATGACAGCACACAATAGCAGCATTAATTTAAATCGCAACATGAAATAAATGAAATAATAAACATCCCACAATCATCATTGAATTGCAATTGTTGGGAAAATCCTTCCACTCCCATTCCATTCTCTAAAGCAACTACAACTCTTCATCTCCGTCTCCGGTTTCTTTTGATTTTGAAACCCTAGACTAAAAATCCTTCCTAAAACCCTTCCTATCTAGCAAAATGGTCAATTTCTTCTACCTCGTCCCAAACCTGAACGAAATCATGGAAGAGTATATGCAACCAGCAGAGGAAGTTCGTCAGGAACCTACCATGGAGAACATACCGTCGGAACAGCCAGAAGTCCAACCAGTTACTCAGCAACAGAGAAGGAAAGGAAAAGAAAGGCAGCAAGAAGAAGAGGAGGACGAGTTCGTCTCAGAAGAAGCTTTCGCTAATTGGAAGAAGCACTATGCTGGAAAGGGTTTAGAGAAAGGGATTCAACCAACTCATCTCCCTGCTCAAAGAATTGATAGAGCAAAGAAGGTGGAAAATTTACAACATCAAAGATCCGGTGTTATGCAAAGAAGCCAAGTTAGAGAATTTTACTCCAACCTTGGCTGGGAGAAAGGAGAACTCACTATTAAAGGGTTCGGGGTTCCATATAGCCGAGACTATAAATGAAATGTGTACCTGAATGAGGGTCAAAAGCATGGATCCAAGTACAAAAAGTTAGCAGACAAACTTGTCAGAGAAAAGATAGCTAGAAGATCGGCTGCATCTGGGTGAAGGGTGAAATGGGGCCAAGGTCAAGGAGAGAAAAAGATTATAAACAGGGGAGATCTGATTAAGAAGCAAGGTATGGTTCTATTTTCTGGCTTCTGTTCTGGTTCCTACAAAGCATGTTTGCACAGTAAGAGAACAGGAAGCCATCATTCTCTATGCCATACTGAAGGGCTATAAGATTAATGCTGGGGCTATTATTGAAAACTCAATAATGAGATACCATGAGGGAAACAAAAGAGGTTTAATCCCTCACCCAACAACCATCACTAGGCTTTGTTTAGTTGGGCCAGGAAGGGAAGCGTAAGAAGAAGAGTGCCTCAAAGTTTCACCATTAACCCCGACCGTGGTGAGCAAGGCCAAGAAATTTGAAGAAAAGTAATAAGAGTGGGAAGCAGATTCTGGAGATGAAGAGGAGAATGCAAGATAAGAAGAGGACACCCTTCAGGTTGAAGACCAAGAAGAACAAAACTTAAACAAAATATAAGGGAACACCTCTATTTTTGGCAGAGGACATGAAGCAGATGAAAGAAGTCCTATGGATTTCACCACCCCACTGGCCAGCTCTCCCCCAATGAGAAACAGGGATTTCAGAGAACCAGGAGAAAGCTCTAGAGGAGCCCAAGAAAATAACCAAATAATGGAGATGCTCATTTCTATGCAGAAAAGTATGGAAGAAAGAGAAGAGAAATGGAGCACTCAACAGAAATTCAGAGAAGATGTGTATGAAAAGAAGAGATCAACAGTGGGAAGAGGAACTGAATAGAAAGGAGGAAATGTATGAAGAAGAGTTGAAGAGAAAAGAGCAGAAATGGGAAGAGGAATTGAGCAGAAAGGAGGAGCAGATAAAAAAGATCTTAGAGCACCAAGAAGAAAAGTTCAAAAAGGAAATGGAGGAAAGAGATCGAGATCTACTGAAAAAATTGCAGCTTAGCCATGAATCATTCTACAATAATCAGTATGATCGAGACTCTCAACTCCTAAAACTCATAAAAGAAAGGGATTCAGAGCAAGAGGCCAAGACAAAGGAGCAGATCAAGGGGTTTAAATTTCTCTATATGTCATTATTACAGATTCTCGAGAAGAAGATGAAGGACAGATAAAGTGCTTGACAATGATGCTTATGTATAGTAATCAGTCGAAAATTTGGATTTGATTAACAACAATCTATCCAATTCTTTAGAGGGGTGGGTCATGACGTAAATGGAGCGCATAATGAACACATTGTCAAAGGCAAGATGATCTGAATAAGAAAGTTTATCTCACCAATGAACTGTTTATTGAAAAATAAATAGAAAGAGAAAATGTCAAGAAGAAGAAGAGGACAGAAATGAAATTCCCCAAGTTCAACCCCAACCTGGCTACCCTTGATCTGGATCCCCCAAACATCTTTGTTCCTCCTCAGAAAAGAAAAAAATAGACCTTCTCATTGATTTGTCAATCTCTCCCTCATTCCTATCCTGTTGTTCTCAACATTGCACATTCTCATGAATAAAATCAGAAATTTGTTTGATGTGTTTGAAGTCAAATTGTATGTTTACTTTTTGCTTTAATTGCTAGAGGAATACCAGTAGAATTTAACTCAGGAATGAAAATGCTAACATATCATAATATGAGCTAGTTGAGGTAATTGATTAGATGATAGAATGAAACACAAATAATTGCAGAATAAGGGCTGAATGGCATAGAATTGAATTGAAACACAAATTGCATAATTGACTTGAATTTAGCCGAGCAAGTCCAAAGTAAAGGAAGTATACAAATTGAAGGAGCAAAACATATTTTTTGGGTTTGAAGTATAAACAAGAAGCCAAAGAACTTGGTGAACCTTAGATCGTGCAACCCTCATCAACCGAAATGAGTCAAGAACATCCTGTTGTCTACAAGCAACTAAACCGAATTCTAGAACTTGTTAGATTATTGATCAAGGCGAAATCCTAGTTGATACAACCAACAAGAAATGATGCAGCTGATCCTCGCGAAGCCGAGCCGCCCAGCCACCATTATTTATATGCTTCTGCATACACCTTAGTTCCTGAATTTGAGCCAAAACATTCCCTATCTTCAAAACAAGCAATTGAAAATCCCAAGCCATCCTTTATAACTAATTCTCCAGTAAAGAACCTCTGATTATCCAAGAACTCAAGGAGGGAGGAAGAGATAAAGTTTGGGAGTATATTTTGGGAACTAAAGGAGAAATACGTAAAAGGGTAAAGAAAGAAAAAATCTAAAGCGTATGATTAATAGAAAAGAAAGCTTGAAGGAAGAAGTTTTGCCTTTGCGGGCCTTAATTCTCTTGAACAATTAAGTTCTTAGGGTGTTTCAATACCTAGTACCCTAATGCCAATCGGGTATGGGAGCTACTAACCCAAAGTTCGCTAAGAGTGTTAGAAAGCCTAAAAGACAGTAACATTGCAC
Source organism: Tetrastigma voinierianum (assembly GCA_016808115.1). Taxonomy (NCBI): domain Eukaryota; kingdom Viridiplantae; phylum Streptophyta; class Magnoliopsida; order Vitales; family Vitaceae; genus Tetrastigma; species Tetrastigma voinierianum. Next base: position 307,318 of record JAEQBH010001195.1, read on the forward strand.
TATTCCCCGAATGGTTGCAGAGAAAGTTCCAACAATGAGAAGTACAAAATGTGAAATTGAACAAACAATAAATTAAGAAATCAAGAAGATTCCTAAGGATGAAGTTTGGGGAATGAAATAAAGAAGTTGCAAGGAAAAGGAAGGCAATAGCTAAGTAAGAAAGAAGAAGAGCCTGGGTAATCTTAATCCAAAAGTTTCATCCATCGTACCATGACCCAAGCCTAACATTACAAGCCTCTCTCCGAAAGACCTGATTGATCTTGAAGGTTGGAATTACCTACATTAGTGGAGATCAATATGAACAACAAGCATATGGAATTTTAAAAAATTTCAGAAAGGATCAAAACTGTGAAGGAACTCAGAGGATTAACTGACTCACTAAGAAAAGAGGGAGAAAACCAATCTACTCTTCAGCAGGATCAATTGACTAAACTATTTATAAATTAAATTCAACAATTTAGTTTTGTACACCTGATTGAGTAGAAACTAACCTTCAACTGGACTTAAAGCTAGATATACAGAAAAGAATGCAATTCTTGTATTTCAATTAAATTGGTTGGAACTGCAGAACAATACAGAAAAATGTCCTTTTGTTTGAGGACAAACAAATCTTTCTCTTATTTGCTTGGGGACAAGCAAGGTTTAAGTTTAGGGAGTTTGATGAGCTTAAAAGTCATCCATTTTCAGTCCATTTTTCTGATTAATTTTTATCTAAAAGACTGGATGATGTGGCAGAAATATGGAAAAACTCACCAACTTGCTATGCAGGAATTCAAGAGAAAGAGGAATTTTTGCAGTAGAAGGAGCAGAAGGTGGCTGAGCATTACTGATATAACTGGCTGAAGAAGCTATGCAGCAAGAGAGGCACATAAGGATTAAAGGACCTGATGTCGTAAAGCCTTGACAGCAATGAAAATTCATATCAAGGTCGCGATGACAAAACTCCAATTGCAACAGAAGAGTAAATGAAGGCAAACGAGCCGAGCGACGTAAACTCCAAGTCGTGCAACTATGAATTGATGAAGAAAAGACATGAGGTCACGACATCACTTCTCGAGGTCGCCGGTATTAATTAAACCTAAAGGCGCTGGACAAGGTTGTCGTGGACACCAAATAGAAGTCGCGACATAAGATGTACAATTGATCAACATCGATGTCGCGACAATGTAGGTCGCGACATCAACATCGCATCGTGGTTGTCGCGACATCAGTCGAGGTCGTAACACATCAATAGACATGAACAGCTTGTCGACATCAGTCGAGGTCGCGCGACATCAATGTATTACGAACAGCTTGTCGCGACATCGCCGCCAGTCAGCGACATCATGAGCAAATATCGTCGCGACAACACCTAGTTGTCGTCGACATCAGTTGCACTAAAAGGAGGTCGCGACATCATTAAACGTCGCACAAATGTAAGCAAGGAAGAAAGGTCACGACAATGTAATGAGGTCGCGACATCGCTGAACGAAAGCACCGCGTCGCGACATCAGCCGCTTGTCGCTAATATCGCCATAAAGGGTGAAGGGTCGTGGACAACAAATGAGGTCGCTACATCCGCCGCACGTACTGTAAGGTCGTGACATCAAATACAAAGATTTAAGGTCGCGACAACAAGAAGCCATGGCTACCAGAAGTTAGAAAAGTGTGTTGGCGACATCATTAAGTGGTCGACATCACTGTGAATAACGGCGTCATGACATCATTTACTGTCATACAACAAATACTAAGAGATAATGACGACACGTCACGACTGTAAACAAAGCCTCGCGACATAATCAAGACAAAAAGGTCATACAAAGAATCGATGTCGCCACATCAACAACCAACCGGGCTAGTTAATCAAGTCCAAAAAGAGGTGCATCAAATTAGGGCCCAAACTTCAGAACTCCTATAAATACGCAGCCGCTACCGGCTGAACGCAGCTTCGCGACTAAAGAGAGATCCAAGCTACTCAAGGCCTCGTATTTTAATTTCTTGTTTTGTTTTATTTTTAGATTAGCTTGTTCTTTATTTCAAATTTGGATCCGAACGTTAGTCGTTAAAAAATTTTAGCTTAATGCAGAATTCTATTTAAATTACCGACCGGTCGCTTGGAATTTCGCATAAATTTTGGAATTTAACTACCAGCTTGCCTATTTACAGCTGTTTTCTTTGATCAAGAAGCTATTGTATGGTGTAATCCAGTGATTTAGAAACCCAGCTTCCATTGAATTGACGCTATTGTCATAAATTATCTTTCCTGCATAATTTTATTCATTAAAGCTGAACTTCAGTTTGTAAATCTACTTGCTGGTCTTGTGTATTTTCTGTTATTGATCCCAATATCAGTGTCTCATACCCATTAACGGGATTGTCTCAAGCTCTGATTTCCAGGAGGCCCTCTGAGTGACACAGAGAAGGCATTCCTGAGAGTAATGAACACTTTCTGAAGGTATGTTAAATCGGAGTCATTGGACCAGTGCTCAGAAATTAAACCGATAAATCCTCTTCACTGACGAGGAATACTCTGGCTTTTTATCAATTTAAGCTTGCAGAGAGTTCGCCTTGATTCGAATAATGAATTCAATCCCGTATTAGCAAAGATCTAATCAAGGAAAGAATGAGCTATTCTAATTTTGAGGAAGAGAAACCAGTATAGTGTAAACCCATGCAATGACTCCTAATCTTGGGAGCTAAGGTTTGCAATTCATGTCAGGGGTATGAAGTATTGAGAAATAAAAATACCTGCAACAAGGCAACCCGTGACAAAGTAGTTATCTAACACTCTGTCTTCGAGAAACAAAGAAGATTAGATAATGAACGTGGGCTCAGAGAGATCCAAATTCGCACTATCATATTCCTGACTAGTTTTAAATTCGTGGTTCATTAAGCAACGCATAAAGGTAACTGCAGGAATTGATTTTTCACATTAGCCGTATTTTCAATGCTCCCTTTAAAAGATAACTGCTCACCTTAAATTTGTACTATTATTTCGCATTCAATTCATTTGTTATTAATTAATTCTTTAGTTTTCATTATTTTAAGGCTTTTAAAGTTTCGATTTCACCACCGCGAAAGTCCAAATAGTGTGAAATTTGATTAGTCGTAGTTGGATTGGAGCAATTTTTGAGATCTCTCGTGGGATCGATATCCAACTTAAATCCATTTTGTATTACTGTCTAATTGCACTTGCAGGATCTTTGATCAAAAGGAGAAAGAAATTTATCTAATCTTAAGGAAACCGAATTTAATGAGTATAATTGCAAAGAAATATAACAAACAAGTTTCATGGCATTATTGTTGGGGATTAGACAATAGTCCTTTGGTAATGGTGTCATAAATTTGTATATGTCTTTTGGTCCACCAACAAGTTTTATGGAATTATACTTCTTTCCCCCTAAGCACTCCCCACCTACTTGCGCATCCGTGCTGCAAACCCAGCAGCCATGTTAGACATGTTGTCTTTTCTTTGCTCAACCAGGTCACTAGCGTTTGGATCCACCCAATCCATAAAGCCCTCTAACCCCGCACCGGCAACTATGATCTTTCCCTTCTTCTTCTTCTTCGTTGCTTGGGAAGGCAAGCCAAGAATCTTGTTCGTTCAAAGGCAATTGGTCGAGCCGGGTAAAGGTAGCCGAAGTTTCTTGAGTAGTCTCAGCTTGAGGCTCTTTAGTGGACCCCCGATTGCATGAGCCGCCTAGATTGGATTTCTCAAAGGCTCCAGAAGGAAAAAATGTTCCTTTACAAGCTCCCTTTCTCCGCAAATGAGCGAGGAACGACGAGGACTATGTAACTAAAGCGGGCCACGCTAAGTTCTTCACCGACAAGAGGAGTTTCGTGATTGTGCCCGCCCCGTTATATCGGTAGTCGCCTGATACGCTCCAGACCGCCTCGACCCAAATGCAATCAGTCGGGCAGCACCTGTGCTTACCTACATATTCCAAAGAAAATGGGCATATCAAAGTGTGAGCGATCTAAAAAAGAACGACATCAAGCTTAGAACAACCTGGAAATGTGAGGGATTGGTTCATGTCAAACGGGAGCCCAAGAGAGCATGAAGTCTCATACCATGGCCCTTTCTCTAAAACAACCCTTTTCGCCTCAATCTTAGGGGAGTCGGGAGCCCGACATACCGTAACTGGGCCATGGGTTGACATAGATAGTCGGCCCCTAATCCCAAGCTTTAAAGTGTAAATAAAACAAACATCTACCAATGAAATATCCAACTAGTAGAGGAAGTTTAGCACACTGCAACCCATCAAGATCCAAAGACGTTCGGATTTAAAAGTGTAAATAAAACAAACATCTACTTATGAAATATCTAACTAGTAGAGGAAGTTTAGCACACTACAACCCATCAAGATCCGAAAGACGTTCGGATGAATGAGCGTATGAGGTGCCAGAGTGAAGTGCGGGAAATGCTTCACCAAGGAAGAGATAGGGAAATGAAGTCCAGTAGCAAACTACTCCCGGGTGAAGTAGACGACATTATCCGCCCTCCCACTGACGCCGTCTGTCTCGACAACTCCGCACTAATGTCAATGTGGACTGACAAAAGATCTCAACTCTTCTATAGACAAAGCAGAAACCAAAGTTACTTGTAGTGGCAGGATTCCCAGGTCGCCCTCTACGCCTGCCGACCGGTAGAAGTCTCTTCCTAACCTCTCACTATGTTACTGCAAAAAAAAAAAGGGACTGGCCTTGAGGACCTTAGCTAATGAAGGCTAAACCCCGAAAGATGATAGAAATCCTCATCGGAGGTTTGACAACCCACTAATAACCAAACCTAAGAACCCCAACAATGAACGATAAACACATCCTCAAAAAAGGCAAAAACATTCTAAACACAAAAATACCCCAGAAACGGGGACATGAAAAATACAACAGAGGCAATGCAAACAAGGTTTGTAAAAACTCACCGAAAATTGAAAGACGTCGATGGGGCTCCGATGATTGCTTTGAAGCAATGGTGTGCAAAATACGGGAGAAAAGAAATTGAAACAAGTAAAAGACTTTGTGAAATAGTAAAAAAGCAGCGTTCGGAGCCTAACCCATATATATAGGGGTGAAACATCAACAAACGCCTTAAATGTGACGTCAAAACATCATGTGTTGTAGACATATTGGAAAATGCACTCTACCAACACGCTTTGTGACCAAGCACGCTTCACCTTCCAGCGCTTGATGCACGCCAATTTCCCAACTCTTTCAAAGATTCCAATGCGATTTTCCCAACCGCAAAGCACAAAAATTCCCACTGTGGTGCTGGGGCATTATGAGTACCATGGTCTTTAGACCCACTACTTAATGGGCCCAGGGCCCGTTTGTCCCTAGGCCCACCTGGCCCGCGATGCGAAGCAGCCCAAGCCCACCTACCATATTAGAACTGGAGGACACTACCTAGACGGGGGGATCCAAAGTCTGAGAGAGCCAGGTGCCTTCCTAGAGGCCAGCTTCAGGGAAACCCATCTAAAGTTTTAAGTACCCTTGCCGATCGTCCTTCCGCGTATGGGAAGTTCGTAATGGAAAAGGATACAAATGTGGAAAATACACAAAGGATATTTATCAGCGAATTTCCCATTGTCCAAATCCATTATTTCTCGAAAGGATAAATCCTTGATAAGGAAGAATTA
>JAEQBH010001196.1:0-100476 GCA_016808115.1 Tetrastigma voinierianum
GCTAGGATTATTTCAACTCCATTCAAGGAGAATTTAGCAAAAAGAAGGGATAGTTCACTTATGTTCATGTGTTGATACCCACAAACAAAAAATGGAATAGCCGAAAAGGAAAATAGGCATTTGTTAGAGGTGGTATTAGATCAAGTAATGTTCTACGAATGTACCGAAATTATTATGGGGGAGTTGCCCTACATGTTCTACCTCATCAATAGGATGCCGTCGTAGGTACTTCAAAATTCCAAACACCTTGTCAAACACTCCAAAACCCTTCCGACCACTGCCTCATTCTCGCCGTCCCACCCAAAATTTTCTGCGTTCTCATTTTGCTCATATCAATCAACCATAGAAGTAAACTTGATCCTAGGTCACTCAAGTGCATCTTTTCGGGGTATTCCTTCAAATAAAAAAGGGTATAAGGTTACTCTCCTACACAAGAAAATTCTACAATTCAATGGATGTCACATTTTTTGAACTCAAATTTACTATCCCAAAATTCGATATTCGTGGGGAGAATTCAACTCAGAATATCAATTTTTGGAACCTTGAGTCATCCGGGGCTAGTCACCCATCACCACTAAAAATCACGCTCCTATATAGTCATGTAATCAACCCGAGTTCATCATGACTTGCGGATGAGGAGCATTTCCAAGAGGAAACAAGAGGAAGGAAAGGTTTCTCGAACCCACGAGGCTTCGAGCCACCCTAATCCAAGCAAAATTCCAGGTAGCAACGCTTCTGACTCAGATGGTACTGTTGATTCAGAGTTAGAAAATGATATTCTTAATATGCCCATAGCTTGGAGGAAAGGAGTTAGATCATGCACTCAGCATCCCATTGGAAATTTTATTTCTTATGATAAGCTATCACCTACGCTTTCATTCACTTCTAACATCATAGAGATACAAGTTCCTCGGAATATTCAGGAAGCTTTCAAGTATCCTAAGTGGAAGGTCGCAGTCGATGAACAAGTTCGGGCGTTGGCAAAGAATGGTACGTGGGAAATTACTGACCTCCCAAGAGGTAAGAAACCAGTTGGGTGTAAGTGGATTTTCACAGTAAAGTACAAGGCATATGGTAATGTGGACAGGTATAAGGCCCGGTTGGTCGCAAAAGGATTCACCCAATCATATGGTATTGACTATCAAGAAACTTGCTCCAATTGCTAAGCTCAACACCGTTCGTACTGTCTCGCGCGACCCATCGTCACTTCACCAACTTGATGTGAAAAAATGCCTTCTCAATGGTGACTTAGAAGACAAGAAGTTATATGCACATTCCCTTTGACTTTAGATTACATCGAATTTCAACGTAGGTTTGCACTCCAAAATCCTTGTATGGTCTCAAACAATCTCCTGTGGCCTGGCTTGAACTGCTCACTAAGGTGCAGTGTGTGAAAGGGCATTTGATTCGCTCATCAACAATCCGATCACACATTGCTCGTGAAACACTTCTCATAAGGGAAGTCGCCATTATCATTGTATATGTGGACTATAATTTCGATCGTAATCACGAAGAGAAAATTGACTTACTTAAAAATTACCGATAAAGGAATTCCGAGATCAAGGACCTCGGGAAACCTCAAAGTACTTTCATAATGGAGATTACAGTCAAAGAGCGTGATAGCCAGCCCCACAACTCAAATAATGCCCGACTTACTAAATGAAACAAGGATGCTAGAATGGAAGCTCTGTGAGAAACAATTCCATGGATACAACTATAAACTCGAAGAAAGTGATGGAAGTGCCCACTGACAAAGGAAGATATCAACGCCTCAGGGGAAACTCGGCCTCATCTTTCTCACAGCTGGGCTGTACATCTGGGCTTCTCCGCACATGGTAAGTCAATTCCATGAATAATCGAAAAACACATGACCGCGGTGACTAATATTGAGGTACCGCAAATGACACAGGAAAGGGTCTTTTTTCTTCCAAAGAACAAAGAAAGAAAGAGATTGAGATTTTTTCGCATATAGATCGGGCGTGTTCCGGATCGACGGAGATTAACTCGCTATCGCTCGCTTGTTCGGGGGAACTCGTTACATGGCGGCAAGAAATGTACTAATGGTATCTGTAGCAATGCCGGTAATCTCGTTATCGCACAAGGTATCTACAAGGGAATCTGGTTGAACAGGCTGTTAGAAGAATTACGGGTTCCATTTAAGCATCCCATAGTGTTATACTGCGACAAACTGCCGCTATCAAGACGCTAAGAACTGCCCATCATGACCGGGCCTTAAGCACGTGGGAGATTGACACTTTATCAAGGAAAAGATTGAAGGAGTTTTCAAAGTTAGCTTCACTCCAACAAACTCACAAACAATTGACATTCTCACAAAAGCTCTGCCTCGAGTTAACCACTTAAGATTTACCGAAAACTTGAATGATCAACACTACGATACGCTGAGGGGGAGTGTTAACAATCAAGCCCACATCGCCTCATGCCTGTGCATGTTTCTCTCCATATTTAGCTTTCCTTCTTTTCTATTTTTTTTTTGACTCCTCTTCCCGAATTATTGTAATGTACGCCTTATTATAATTGATTTAGAGAAGTTTTAGAATAAATATAATCATACAGCTCTATGATTACCCACCTAACAAGGTAGTTTATTCTCTTTCCATGTAAGAGAAATTATGTCCGGTGATATTGTCCCATTCCAGAATTGTCTCAAATCTGTAAGCTATTTATTTATTTATTTTCTTTCATTACAGAAATAAGAAGAGCGTTTGGGTTCCTCCAGAGTTTTAGCCTTCACTTTCTACAAAAATAGATGAGTTTAAGACTCATCACCGTCCAAACTTACTTCGCAGTCTTCCATCCTTAATTGATCATGCATGCACTCCATGTTAATTTCCTTGTTTTCTTGCTGTGTATTCAGTATTCGCTGCTACCCCCACCCAAACTTAATTAGGCAAATATTCATTGGCCTCGTTTCTTTTTCCATTCCCATCTTATTTTTTTAGCTTGTTATTTGTGCCTACAGATAGGCGTAAATTCCCATGCCATGGATGTCAGCGCGTCATGTTTGATTTTAAGTAAACAAAGATTAAAATGGATGGATTTTTCAGTCCGTAGATTCCAGTTAATGCTTATTTACTGAATTTAAACTGGTTTTGAAAGATGTGGCAGAAAAGTTGTTATCCTACTGTCATGGTGGTCCTCAGCTTACCTCTTTTTTTTTTTCTTCTAGGTATTTCATTATTATTATTAATATGATTTTAAAAATTTTTGAGGCTTAAAAATGAAAAATAAGTAAAAATAAGATTTCTTCCCTTTTCCATAACTCTAATTGTTTTAGTTGTAAAACCATTTTACATTATTCCAACTTCGGATAAATTATAAAGTCACAAATTCCTATTACTTAAACAATTTTGTAAACATTTCACTTTATGATTAAAATGAAATATAACTTCCACTGCTTCTACCAGCAAACACTCTAAAGCATATTTTTAACTTACATATATAAAATAAATAAAAATTATTTTTTTATCACCTCTTTTGCCAACATTTTAAAAAATCAGGACCGCTAATAAAACCATGGACCTTATTCAGTTCACTGGATTGAAATAAATTGAATTGGCATTGAATTAGTCTCTCCATCGCACTCGCCAAATCTATGACCCAACCCGATCACCCCTCTTCAAATCGCTATCGGGCATAATCACACAGCACTCTTTCTTCAAAATATTAACATATTTGTTTATAACTTGAAGTAAGTGTGGTTACCACTTCGCCAGGCCCAAACCCACTACTTAATAGGCCCACAGACAAAGCCCATTGTTTCGTCCATTCATGTAGCTACCAAGGCGGCCCATTACACTAAAACCAATACCTTGAACCCACATGTGGCACCCTAAACCCGTGTGGGTCTCCGAGTCCCCTAGCTCCGCCACCTCACCACATATGGGAAAACGTAAAGTATATATTTATCCTCGACTTCCTAATTTCTAAACTTTATTTGGAAGGATAATCATTCATAAGGAAAACATATATTATCCCTAAAAGGATAATCCTTGATAAGAAAAAACAGACTGTCCCATAAAAGGATAATCCTGATATGGAAAACAGATCTTATCTCATAAAAGCGCTGGATAATCCTTTAATAAGGAAAACAGATATTATTCCTAAAATAAGAACTGAGATTTGGGAACCGAACTCCTATAAATCAGGAAGATCCCCCCACGTAGCTAAGGTATGCAATTCCTACTATCTCAATCTCTCCTCCTTCTTCCTCTCCATATCACGACTTAATCATCGGGAGAAGGCCGACCCACCACCGCCTGACGCTCTCAAGCAGGTTCACTATCAAGGCCGCGCATGTCTCTGCATCGCATCGAACAAATTGGTTCTACAAAGAAGCACTGTAATTTTTTTTTATAAAGAGATGACTCAGTAAGGGTAAAAAAATGATGAAGGGAGAGAAAACGATACCCTACCTTTAAATATATATTACGGATAAGGGTAAAAAAAATTTATTGAGGATAAATTTTACATAAACTTTTACAATTTTTTATTTTTATTTTTTTCCCCAAAATTGTAACCTTTAAATTGTAATATCCTATTTATAAATTCTAATATATATATATATATATATATTTTTTTTTTTTAAATTGCTTATTTTTCACAAAATATCAAATTTAATATGAAATTTTAAAATTGTATTATGGCTAAGGGTAAAATATATTCTTTCCCGATAAAATTTTCCATAAACTTTTATCCTATTTTCTCCTGTGTAAATTGTAAATTTTTAATTTATGAGTCCTATATTTTTCATTAAGAAAATATTCTTTTTTATTTTTAACAAAATATCATATTTAATATAAAATTTTAAAAGTCTATTACGGATATGGGTAAAAAAAAAAATTCTTAATGCTAAGGATAAAATTTTTCCATAAAATTTTTTTCCTATTTTTATTTCTTATTTTTCCAAAAATTGTAACCTTTAAAATCGTAATATCCTATATTTTCCATAAAATTTTACTTATTTTTTTTTAAAAACCGTTTTTATTTTTCACAAAATATCAAATTTAATATAAAATTCAATTTGTGTTATTGCATTGATTGGAGAAATTTAAAAAAAAAAAATCTTAAAGATTTGAGACATTAAAAAACAAAAACGTTATATATTATTTGGTAAGTTCAAATTTTGAAATGTACGTTATATATCCTTCTCCTTCTCCTTCACGTTCTAATATTAATCGAATAACGATGGCTATGAAGGAAGTGGTGATTTTAATGGAGAAGCATCAGGGGAAACCAGGGGATGGCAGCTGTGTTGGTAGAAAAGGCTATAATCTAAAATCCAAACTTGAAACATCTCCATCTTCATCAAGCCCAAAGCTAAAGTGTCCCAAAGTTCCAAAGAGGTTGCGAGAAATGGTGAAGGGTGCTGGCATCGCTACGCCCCAAAACTCATTTCTGGGTCCTTACTATCATGGCGAATCCCGCCTCGCCGAGGGAGAAGAGCTGCTTAAATTGGCTAAAGACTACATCCAAAATTACTGTAAAGAGATTGTGGATGCCTTCTACGACAAAATCAGCAGTATCATCACCGAGCTGAAGGACTATTATGATGAAATGTCCACGAAGAAATACGACGATGACAAGTTCACTGTGATGATGGTGGTGGACGGCTGTGCTCTACTCTCTTACATTTTAAATGTTTGCTTAGGCTCTAAACATGGGAGTTTCAGCATCAGATACCAAGATATAAGCGTTCTTTACCGGGACGCCTTGCTGCTGGAGAACCAACTCCCGTATCAATTACTCCTTGAACTGATGAAGATGATGCGGTTCGAATGGACCAATGATTTATGGACGGCCATGTTCCAGGAATTCTTTGGCATCAATGACGAGTCAATCTTTCAGGAATTCATGGGAATGGAGAGCAATTCCTGCCACGGCGGCCTGTTCCTCCTGGAAAGCCGGAAATCGAATCTGGAAAGTGCTGGTAACAAGTCATAGTCAAAGCCCTGTCATCATCTCCTCGATCTTTTCCGAAGAAATTTTCTCGGCGAAGAACGTTCGAGTTCTTCCGGCAGCCAAACAGGAAGGTACGCGGTCGTCGTTGCCATTGCCGTCTGAAACTGATAAATCAGGGGGAAGGTGGGTAGGGCGTCGGTTAGAGATGTGAAGGAGGTGATGGCATCATTCAGAAACGTGAAGGAGCTGATGGATGCGGGAATCCGCATCAAACGCAGTCCAACTCGTCACCTGAGGGACATTTCATTCCGATCAAATGGCATCACCGCTTGCTTGAAAATTCCTCCCATCACCATCGACAGCTCTACCAAGGCTATGTTCTTGAACTTGATAGCTTATGAGATTAGCTCAAATGTCCCCCATGACTTCATCTCTTACCTTCGCTTCCTTGATTCTCTCATCGATCATGCTGATGATGTTATGAGTTGCAATTCATCGGAATAGTCCATAACAATCCCGCACTCTCATGAAGAAGTGGCAATATTTTTAACACTATGACAACAACAAACTTGAATCAAACTTCCATGCTTATAAAGATGAGAGTGAAAATTTAAGCACCTTCCGCAGCCACTACATAAATAAAGAAGAGTGAAATGTGGATGACACAATGCCTAGACACATACTTCTACAAAGGTTTGACAATCATAGCTTGGGCTGGTGCATTTGCACTATTCCTTACATTCAAAAACTTAGCCACACATTTCCTCACTAGATAATAATTAGGACCTCAAAAGCTTTATTTAGAATTTCCAAAGACGCATTCTGGATTTTTCCAAATCACCTCGTCTAAAGTAAGTGATATCACTGTAACTTATTTCTTTATGTTTCTTCTTCTATTAATTAAATTTCCTTTTATTTTTTGGTAAGTTTCATATTATATAATGGAACAAACATTATTATGTCATGGAATTTATAGGGGTTTTTTTTTCAACAACTAAACAATTTAGTTACAATATAGTAAACTGTCCTCACCCGAGACCCCTCATCTTTCTATGTCTTGTCTATAAACGCTCTACCACATGAGCTAGACATGATGAACGCTTAGGTTTTGTTTGTTACTTGAGAATATTTGTGAATTTTTCTATTGGAGTACAACATCTCGCTTAGGTTTTGTTTGATACTTGAGAATATTTGTGAATTTTTTTATTGGAGTACAACATCTTTAAAAAGATTTTTTTTATTTTTTTTACTTCTATTCACTTTACATTACATATTTTAAACTTATCTCGCTCTATTACCGCTTAAGCCAAACCTAATAGGTTTCAAACATTTACTAAATACTATATTATGAGGTATGAATAATTTGAAAACCTTATTAGTACTATATGTGTATATATATATATATATAAAGCTGTGTTTGTTAAAAACATTTCCACAAATACCCTTACCAATTTAACAAAATATTAAATTTCATTTATAACATTAATTCATGTTCCTGTGGATATAAACATAGTTTCGAAATCATGGTAAAGCACACAGAAATATGGGTTTTTCTTATATGTACGCATATTAAAAAAATAATGCCTCAATTTGGGGTTATTTGGTTCATGTCTTTAAAAATTGTTATTGTTTCTTTGAAAACTTAGATAATACCATTTCTATTTTCTAGAACGTTGTTTCCTCTTAATTTTGCATTTATCTTTTTTCTTTTTTTTGTGTTTTTAAGAACAAAAATAAGTGAACCCAAATATGTTTTCCTATTATCCTTGTTTTAAGAATGAATGAAAACAATTTTTAAAAACAAAAACCAAACATACCAAAAGTCCCCTCATTAACTGCTTTTAAATCGTTCCCCATGTACCTATTCAAGTTTTCAACCTTGAGCTTCGCACTCTCCAATTTAAAAGGTTTTACTAGAATTCATAGAAAATACAAAATTAAAAATAAATCTAAGAAAGTGGTTGAAAAATAATCTAACTATGTAGTTTTTCATATAAGCTTTCCATGTAGAATGAAGATTCAAAAGTAAAAGTGTCTTTCAAAAAAATTCAAAATTATGAAAATGTCTTTGAAGAGGAACTTTCAATCAAAATCTTTGAAACTTTAGAAAGTGTCCTTAAGACACTTTCTAAATTTATCGCCATTCTTAATTTATAAGAAACAATTTTTGATAGGTTAAAAGTATTTTTTAGATTTATAAATATTTCTCAACCTTTTTGTATTTGGAAGAAATTTTTATTTATTTTTTGACTAAATAGCTGAAAGGAGGCAAACTGCTTAGCACTTAAAGGAGTGCAAAGATACAGCGTACTCACTCCTAATACCTGTATTAGCCTCTCCAAATGTTTCTTGTTTTCTTGGGGCAAAGATACAAATAACCCTCTCATATTTTAGCAAAATATAAAACTAACACTGACACAAGAACCTGTTTCCTCACATTTCGGACTCTAACCTTGGACCCTTCACCTCTCATGTCTCTCTAGACTCTTAATAACTTGAATTGGGTCTTATTGGCAAACAAATTTGTTTATTATCTCAAGTAGAATCCTTTAACTTTTTAATGAAGAAATTATCTACTTTTAAGAAAAAGGATATCGTGGACCCTGTATTTTCGCTTGTTATGCGTTTCACTTAAAAGACGAAGTTTTTTATTTTTATTTTAAAAACATTTTCGTAAAACTAAGGCTTGAGTTACACTTATTTTTGTTTTATTTTAAAAAGGAAAACAAAATAAGAAAGCAGAAAAAAACTCTAAATGTTACTTATAAAAAATGTCCGAAAAATCGAGTCCAGATTCTGGAGGTCATGTTACCTATCAGAAGGTACTGTGAGCGAACAGCACCTCTCTAAGCCCTAAAGTCGTTCCTAATAATCGTGATTATGAAAACTGACAACTTAATCAATTAATTACGTATGCTCAATAAATCATGCGCTAGGTAACAAAGAACAAAATTAAAGGGAAGAAATGTGTACCTTGGCGGCGAATCGAGAGCGCTATTAATAAAAAATCAAGTTAATTCAACACAACAATATAGAATATTCACATTCAATTAAAAATTTGCTATAGATCAAAAGTAAAATTATTTGTTAAAAAGATACATGAAATGATCTGCCCTACCCAGTTCTCATTTATATTGCCACACGAATTAACTCCACAAGATTCCATTTATAGAACTATAGAATTTATCATGCGTCCGAAATTTTTCAAATTGAAGTTTTCTAAAATTCAAGCTTTGAAATTTTGGAATTGAGATTTTTGAAATGAATTTGAAGTTCGAGAATTTTGAATTGAGATTTTGGAAATTGGATTTTTAAATTAAGAATTTTAATTTTATATATTTGAGATTTGGAAATTTGCAACTTGGATTTTAGAAATTTGAAATTGAGATATTGTAATTTTGAAATTAGAAACTTGAAATTTTGAAATTGTAAATTAGGGAATTTCGAATTTTGATATTAGGGCACTTGAATTTTGGAATTGAGAATGTAATTTTGAAATTTGAAACTTGAATAATTGAAATTGGAAATTGGGGGACTTGGATTTTGAAATTATGACACTTGAATTTTAAAATTGAAATTTTGTAAAAATTGAAATTAGGAAAGGAGGAACTTGAATTTTGAAATTAGGAATTGGTAATTTTAAAATTGGAAACTCGAAAATTGAAATTATAAATTGAGCTAGTTGAATTTGGAAATTAAAGTACTTGATTTTTTGAAATTTGAAAAATTGAAATTAGAAATTGAGGAACGTAAGTTTTGAAATTATGACACTTGAATTTCTAAATTAGGAATTTTCAATTTTGAAATTGAAATTGTAAGACCCGAGAAATTCCAATTTCTGGAAAAAGGGCAAAATCGTAATTCGACATAAAATCTAAAATCTATAATTTATTCTCTAGATCTCGGATGATGAAACGGATTGCACCGTTGGAATCATCTTCGAGAAATCTAGCTAGCACGTAAAATTTCGTAAATTCCAGATAGTTCCGAGTAGACACGTTTAAAATATGCCGTGCCGTAGTGTGAACAAGCCGATGCGAACACGAAAGTCACATATAAACTTCAAGACTATGTGCCATAAGTGGTATGAGTAGAGAAATGATGAAAATGGATGGCCGAGGTAGTGCCGAATGTCAAAACTGGGAAATGAAGGGACGTAATGGTCATTATGGGATTTGATTTAAGTCACTAAATGACAAAATAATGCATAGTGTCCTTCTTCTCCAACAAAGGAGACCAAAACGTGGAAGGGAAGAAAAGGGGGCTGACAGTGGGCTGGAATTTGATATTTTTAGAGAGAGAGTGTGTGGCTTCTCTCTAGGATTATGGGCGATCCGACCGTCAGAATTCGTCGGGACAAGAGGCAAAGTGGTTCTACTTAGCGAGGGCTTCGCGTGGGTACCGGATTTGAGGAGTTTCAACAAACTCCGTGAGGTAGGGGTTTCTCCCTACTTGAGTTTTATTCCCATTTTAAGTGTTTTATGTAAATGTTTCTAAGGTCGAGGCCTTGAACGCCATTTGATCTGCTCCAAACCTCGAACCGAATAAGTCGATTTGAGATTCACGAACATCCGTGACGCCTACTGACCGCCTGCTAAATGTGTGATGAACGTAAGTTCCACAAATCATGTATTGATTTGATCGGGAGGCCTGAATGGCCGAAATACGAAGCCACAGTTAACTTCACGATTTCAGATAGAACAAGAACGGTGGTTTTACTGCTCTCGAACAAAGAATTTCACAAAATAAAAATTTGTGAAAATATGGGTTTGGTCAAGTAACACCAAATCGAATTGCTTCAGGTTTGATCATTAGCCCAAGTGAGCTAATTTTGATGTTTGGAATGAGAATTTATAAGATGATGATTGTGTGAATTGATTGTTTTGTAAATATATGCATGTTTATATATTTACATGAATTAGATCGATCGAACTGCATACATGTGCATTCCATATGCACTGGAACACCCTAGGACTATAGGAGTGAGTGCATGAGATGAGTCTAGAGAAAATGGTTCGGAGGGTTGTCTAAAATGTGAATTATCTGAGGGTTGTCTAAAATTAAAAATATCAATCGTCGGAGACGGCCCAATTGATATATCGGAGGGTAGTCCATAACAATATCAATCGTCTGAGACTACCAATTGATATCTACACACTCCAGAGTCATTCACTAACAAACAAATGAATATAAGAATTCTCACACGAGGCTTAGGCGAGTGTGAGGGAGCTCTGAGGACTCTGGATCCGAGTCAGTCATGCGCATATCCAAGCAGGATCATGCATTCGCTTGAATGTCCGTTATTTTTGGAGCATTGCACCGCACTTAGTGGAGAGTAGCCCACTTAGTATATTCCACCATCGAAAGATACCACCCTATCGAGGATATTATTTACTGTGCACAGGAGCGTGCGAGGTGATGTGTACTGGTCCTAGAGACTGAGGATTACAAGAAAGCCGAATTGTGGCTTTGATGATGTATACATGTATTAGAACTCGTTAAGTTTAATATATGTGTTGTATGTTATAAAATATTCAACTCTCTGTAACTATTGACATAGTTGGTATGTTTTTATGGATATTGTAGCATGGGCCCATGAGGCCGTTTTACTCATATTTGTATCATCAGGATTATAATCGTGGACCCGCTGACAGTTTCATGTAGGTATTGATTTGGGTAGAGCTCCTCGTACAAAGGAGACTCTACCCGATTTTCTCGTTTCAAGATCGGTGAACTCCAACATCCACTTCAGATTCCTGTTGACTCCGCAGCCAACCCGACCCCGGGTTTGAAGTCACGTAAATTTTGAAAAATTGAAATTGAAAATCGGGGAATTGAATTTTAAAATTGAAAATTTGAATTTTAGAAAAGAGAAATCGAGATTTTGAATTTTGGAAAATCGACACTTGGAATTTTAAAATTTTAGAAATGAAAATTTAGAACTTCAATTTTTGGAGACTTAGAGTTTTAAAATTGAAAAATTGAATTTTAGAAAATGTGAAATTAGAAATTTGAATAAGTTAAGGGTGAGAGTTTGACGGGCTAAAAAGTCGGTCAAAGGATGTGGTTAAAAGGCTTGGTCGAATGACCTAATGGGTTGGGCCTAAAAGATGATAGAGATTTCTTGACTAACTCCTAATGGGCAGATAAAATGACCTAATGAGTTGGACCTAGATGGGTTAACCTGTGGGTTGGGCAAGTGGGTTGAATATAATGGGTTCGACCTAATATGTTGACCTAATGAGTTAGTCTAAGTAGATGAGTTGAAATATAATGGTCGACCTAAGTATGTTATACATAATTTAATGAACCGAGCCCAAGTATGTTGATATAATTTAACGGGATGAATCTAAATAAACCTAATTCTAATGGATTAGGTCTAAATATATTGACCTAATTTAATAGGTCATTTCCAATATAAAGGACCCAGGATAAATGAGCTGAACCTAAGTATATTGAACCTAATTTAATGGCCAGGCCTAACTATTGACCTAATGGGCTGAATCTACAATAAACCTTTTCATTCAGATAAATAAATTCCTTTGGTTGAAGTAGAGTTGTCGTTATTTATTTATTTATTTTATTTTTATCACCGAAAACTTGAAAAATTCTCTATGTCTTAATTTCCATGCTTTCTTGGAATCAAACTATGAAAAGACTTATAATATCGAAGTTTTGGACGTGAATAGTGTTTTTGGAATAAAAATACAAAATTTATTATAGGTTTCAAAAAATGACCAAACTAGTGCTTGGTGCCAGATTTGCATTGGTCGCCAGAATCCACTAATTGGTATAGCATTGGGTCAGTTTTGTGAATCCACTTGCCTTTGAGAAATTAATGGTCGCCGTCACAACCCACGACCATCGATCTATCCATAATTTAGTAAACTGTCCTCATAATATAGTATTTAGTAAATGTTTGAAGCCTATTAGGTTTGGCTTAAGCGGTAATAGAGTGAGATAAGTTTAAAATATGTAATGTAAAGTGAATAGAAGTAAAAATAAATAAAAAATCTTTTTAAAGATGGTGTACTCCAATAGAAAAATTCACAAATATTCTCAAGTATCAAACAAAACCTAAGCGAGATGTTGCACTAACAAAAATTCACAACATTCTCAAGTAACAAACAAACCTATGCCCATCATCTAGCCTACGTGGTAGAGCTTATAGACAAGACATAAAAAGGAGGGTCTCTGTGAGACAGCTTTACTATATTGTAACTAAATTGTTTTGTTGCTGAAAAAAATGAATTTCGAACGACAGCCATTGAACTTCTTCTAAATTATATAGCAGGGGTCTTTGTTAGAATGGTCCATATAAATTTTGAATTTTAAATTCAAATATCAATCTCCCATAACACCTTTCCCCAACCCTTGCAACTCTTCAGGAAACCTGTGATGGCCTGGTCTCCATATAAAGAAGAGACATTGTACAATTTTGGGTCCCTAAGCCTACTAAGAAATACAGAAAAATCACCATCAAGTTGTTTTTGAGAAGGGTTTAGAAGAACCAAAATATTTACAGTTTTCCAGTTTTCTCGGTATCTTAACAATGGCTGGAGGTATGTAGATTCTGGCATTTTGCTTCCGCATATAATTTGATTGATTAGTTGTTCAATCACTCCTTTTGATTTATTTGGTATCGTGAGCCACACTATATCTCCGCTTACGTGTTTGTGCAAATTTTATATTCATGAAAAATTTGCAATGCAAAGTATTGATTTCTCCGTAATGCTAGATATTTTGGTTTGACATTTTTACTTGGTTTTAATACATTAAAAACTATTTTATAATAATTTTGATGTGTGTTTTGTGCTTTTAAATGATATCAAACTACATGGGAAATTCATGCTTTTGAAATGGATGAAGGTCTTCTAATGCGCTTCTCATGGTAGTACTAAGAATATGATCTAAAAAAACTAGTTTTTCTGGGTAGCAAAACCGAGTTTTACCAGAGGCTGAAGGTTGAAGACAACACAATTTGTTTGTTCGGGGCTACGATTTCATTGCCTTATAAATCTTAAATTTCTATGTTTTAATCAAGAAAGAAACTTAATTCGACGTAGTCAGCTGGTCGGGTCAGCTTTAATAATATTAAGCAAAACAAGAGTTGGACCTTAAAAAAAAAAAAAAAACACAACACAGAATGGATTCCATGGGTTTCGAACCCATGACCATCACATGTAAGCATAAGTGCTCTACCACCAAGCTAGGTGTGAATTTGTTACTCCTTTTACATTGGTTTCTCTTATATAGATTTATGGCTGGATATATGTCAACCGATTTTTGTTTAGAATATGGGAATTAAATTTCCTATATATTAAATTTATTGTCATTGTGATTATTTGTATGTGTATAACTTACATACAAAAAATTAATTAAATGATAATTCATTGCTTAAATTGCCAAAGTTTTTAATAATGTTCGGGCTGGATTGATATAATTGTTAATTAATTAGGAATAGCCACAAATGATCCTTAATTAGTTAAAATATATTAAGTTTGAACATCACATTTGATTACATTAATTGTAATTAATCATATGGAATGTGATAAATCTCATCCCACAGAATTTTATTACATTCAGATGATTAATTAGGATGAAATATCAAATCATATTTTCTAATTTACCCACCGGATTAGAAAAGTGAAACATGGTTTGGTAGTCTGTCATAAAATTAATTAAACCTAATTGAGTAAGACTTTAGCCCACAGCAAGTTTTATGTCACTTAGGGGTTTATGTTTTTCAGCATGATTTACATTGGTAAACATGCATTGCATCTTTGCCTCAATATTTGATTAATAAGCATGTGTATTTAATATTTGCAGTTATTCAACCTGCGAATATTTATGATTTTAAGTGTGATATTCCCGAATTAAGGGGTGATAACTATAAGGTATGGAAGGAAAGAGTTCTTCTGCATTTGGGATGGATGGATATTGACTGCGTTATAAGGAAAGAGGAACCCGATCCCATTACCAACCAAAGATCGCAGGTCGCCCTGCCTTATGATAAGGGAGAGGTTCAATCGCCCCTCCATGATGTTCATAAAGACTAAGATTATCCGCCGGTATTCGCGGGTTCCGTCGAGAAAATTACTAAAGTCAAACCACTTCAAAGCTATCGATGAGGCATGAAACTCTCTTACAAAGCTTCCTGCAGGCACCTTAATTATGCAATTTTCATCCACCAAGCTCACGACAAGAGGGAGGCGTGATCATATCATGAGCATGAGGGATATATGCCCAACTTCACACAGTTACCATGTCGCATATTCTTCTTTGTTCATTATATATTGAACACTCTACTCCTAACAATACGGGCCCTTCCAAAATCTCTTACAATACACACATAAGGATAAAATGGTTAATTAATGAATCGTTGACCATGTGTGTGCAAGAAGAGGGGAAGGTTAATGATGGAAGAGGGCGAACAGTTAACTTGACAACCTTGAAAGAAAAGAAAGGATCGTTAAAAGAAAGGGAAAGATTCCATTCAATCGTGCATAAAGAAGGAGTCAAAGTGTTTTTTCAAGCAGTTGCGGACACATGGAAGGCGATCGCTTCGAAATTTAAGATCCGGCTTGATAAGAAAGGTACTTAATTTTCTTTTGTATGTTATGAATCTAATATGGTTAATGTTAATCATAACACATGGTGGATTGATTCTGGTTCTACAATCCATGTTTCAAATACCTTACAGGGTATGCAAAACCTAAGGAAGCCTGAAGTGAACAATGCATCTATTCAGCAAAGAAGATGAGTTCACGTGTGGAAGCTATCGGCACTTTGCACTCTTGTATTACAAATGCGCTTCTATTTTTAGAATTGGAAAAGACATTTTATGTTCCAAGTTTCTAGGAATTTAATTTCACTTCAAGACTTATACCTTTAGATTTTCCTTTAGCTTTTCAATTTCTAGCTTCGCTTATCCTAATAAATCTAAAGTTATTGGTTATGGCATATCATTCGATGTCTATTCCATATTCAAGCATAAAATGATGTTACTTATAATTTTATGCATGTTACCGCTGGATTAAAAAGATGTGTTATGAATGAGGAATCCTCTATGTTATGGCACTGGAGATTGGGACACATCTCTATTGAAAGAATGAAGAAATTGGTTAATGATGGTGTACTAGTACTTTGATTTGTCGATTTCGAGACTCAGGTGAATCGTGACAAGGGCAAACCAACAAGTCTAACAAGGGTGAAAGAGGAGCACAAACCTATTAGAGATTATACATACCGACATTTGTTGTCCCGATATGGATGCAAATAGTCCGAAATACTTTATCACCTTCATAGATGATTATTCACGATATATGTATCTCTACTTACTTCGTTCAAAGGATGAAGCTTTAAACGCCTTTAAAGTTTTTAAGGCTGAAGTAGAGAATCAATGCGGAAAACATATTAAGATTGTGAGATCAGATAGAGGTGGAGAGTACTATGGTAAATACACAGAGAATGGACAAGCTCCTGATGCATTTGCCAATTTTCTTCAAGAAAATGGGATTGTCGCCTCAACACACTATGCCCGGTTCTCCGTATCGTAATGGTGGGCGTAAAGAAGAAACCGAACTTTTAATGGACATGGTAAGGAGTATGAGGAGTAATACAAACTACCTCAATACTTGTGGACTCGAAACCTGAAGACGATCGTATATATTAAATCGAGTTCCAACCAAGGCTGTCTCTAAGACGCCTTTTGAGTTACTTAAAGGTTGGAAACCGAAGCTTTATGGTTATTATACACGCTTATGATGCCCGTCTGGGTAAGAATTTATAACCCACAAGAAAAGAAGCTAGACCCAAGGACCATCAAGCAAGTATTTCATTGGATATGCCGAAAGGTCTAAGGGTATAGATTTTATCATTCCATCTCACAACACTAGGATCGTGGAATCAAGAAATGCGAAATTTCTTGTAATGACTTAACTGGAGTGATCAGTTTTTGGGACATTGTTTCTAGCTGATCATTATGAAGGTCAACCCTTGGTTCATGATAGATTGATTGTCATTCACACCCTCAAGTACAACCGAGTGTGACAACCATTACCTCAAGTTCCACATATTACAATATTGGATCCCATGATCAAGTCGCAATGAATAGGGGTTCTGCAATTGTTGAACAACAGGTTGATCAACAAATTCCTCAAGAGAATAATGAAGCAACATTAAGAAGATCTACAAGAGTTAGGAAATCATCAATTCCTAATGATTATATAGTGTATTTACAAGAATTGGACTATAACATTAGAGTCGAAAATGATCCAGAAACGTTTTCACAAGCCATGAGTTCTAAGGAATCTAACTCATGGTACAGTGCCATGAAAGAAGAAATAATTCTATGGCATCTAACCGAGTTTGGGATCTCGTTAAGTCGCTTGATGGTAAAAGCCATTGGATGTAAAATGGGTCT
Source organism: Tetrastigma voinierianum (assembly GCA_016808115.1). Classification (NCBI taxonomy): domain Eukaryota; kingdom Viridiplantae; phylum Streptophyta; class Magnoliopsida; order Vitales; family Vitaceae; genus Tetrastigma; species Tetrastigma voinierianum. The sequence continues at coordinate 17,345 of JAEQBH010001196.1, forward strand.
TTAAAACAAAGAAAGACTCATCAAAATTACTGAGAGACATACATTCGCACTCGCGCTGTGCTGATCTCACTCAGTATGGAAGGAATCGACTACACGTAGACCTTTCTCCCGTATCTAAGAAAGATTCTCTTCTAATAATCATGGCATTAGTCGCTTCATTTTGACTTTGATTTACATCAAATGATGTGAAACATTCCTAATGGTAATCTGCAGGGAAGAGGTTTATGAAACAACCTAAAGGATTCTCCTCTAGTGAAGGTGAGCATTTAGTTTGTAAGCTTAAGAAATCCATATATGGATTAAAACAAGCATCCCGCCAATGGTATTTGAAATTCCATGAAGTCATTACTTCATTCGGTTTTGAAGAAAATATCATGGATCAATGTATATATCAGAAGGTCAGTGGGAGTAAGATTTGTTTTCTTGTGTTATACGTGGATGATATTCTGCTTGCAACCAATGATAAGGGTTTGTTATATGAGGTGAAACAATTTCTCTCAAAGAACTTTGATATGAAGGATATGGGTAAGGCATCTTATGTCATTGGCATTAAGATCCATAGGGAAAGATCTCGAGGCATTTCGGGGTTTGTCTCAAGAGACTCAGACAATATAGTTTGTAAGATTTAACATGAAAAGTTGTTCACTGAGTGTAGCACCCATTTTGAAGGGTGACATTCGATTTGAATGCTGCCCTAAAAATGATTTAACCGAACACATGAAGAACATTCCATATATACTTCACCGTTGAAGCCTACTGCATGCTCAAGTCCTGCACTGCACCGACATTGCTTTTTATGTTGGTATTAGGAAGATATCAGAGTAATCCAGGTATTGACCACTAGAGAGCTGCAAAGAAGGTGATGAGATACCTTCAAGGAACAAAGGATTACATGCTTATGTATAGACGAACATATAGTCTGAGGTACCGCTACTCCGATGCGATCGTACCGTCGTGTTGATTCAAAATCAACGCCCGCTTATATTTTCATGCTAGCCGATGGAGCCATGGTTCGAGAAGTGCCAAGGCATTCGACCGCCACTTCCACTATGGAAGCCGAGTTCGTATCCCCGTTCGAGGCCAAACAGATGGTGTATGGGTTAAAGAGTTTCATATCTCGGGGCTTAGAATTGTGGATTCTATATCTAGCTAATAGTTGTAATCGTGATAACTCACCGCAGATTTATGGCTAAGAACAATAAGAGCTTTAAGTCGAAGTAAGCATATCGACATTAAGTACTTAGCCATAAGAGAACTGTTAAAGAAATGAAAGTGGTCATTGAACACATTAGCATCGAAGCCGATGATCGCTCGATCCTTTAACTAAAGGCATGCCACCTAAGTATTTTAAGGATCATGTAGTACAAATGGGACTTGGTTCCACGATGTAATTTTATTGTACGTGCATTCATTATTTTAAATAAAACTCTTATTCAGTTTGATATTTCTTCTATGGTTTTGTACATTTCCTGCATTATTATTATTATTTTGCTTGGACCTTGGAATAAACATATAGTTTATGGGTTTGTGTTGAGGAACTTGATATATTGTAATACATGGAAGATACTACTCACTATAAGAGGACTTATCGCCATGATTTATATATTTAGTTTTTCCTTATGATAGGTGTTGTAGTATATGGACCAAGTGGGAGAATGTTAGAATGGTCCATATAAATTTTGAATTTTAAATTCAAATATCAATCTCCCATAACACCTTTCCCCAACCCTTGCAACTCTTCAGGAAACCTGTGATGGCCTGGTCTCCATATAAAGAAGAGACACTGCTACAATTTTGGGTCCCTAAGCCTACTCAGAAATACAGAAAAATCACCATCAAGTTGTTTTTGAGAAGGGTTTAGAAGAACCAAAATATTTCCAGTTTTCCAGTTTTCTTGGTTTCTTAACAATGGTTGGAGGTATGTAGATTCTGGCATTTTGCTTCTGCATATAATTTGATTGATTAGGTTGTTCAATCACTTTTTGATTTACAGTCTTTTCTAAATTATTTTTTCTCTTTTCCTTTACTCCCTCTGGGACTTCTTCTTTCGCCTCCACTCAAACCTCTACCTAAAAAAACATCTCCTAAAACCCTAGTTTTGGGTTCTATAGATACGTAAAGGAGTGAAGTCAGGAATGACTTGAGAATGAAGAGAAGAAAAGAAACTGGACATACATGTAGTAATGAAGAAAAGAATGCTTTGAGAATAAATTAATATATTATAGCTTTTTTATTACTCTATAATATGAACTACAAATTGTGAAAAAGTCCATCATAAATAAAACATAAACAAAAATTTCTCTTATTTTTCTTTTAAACAAAATTTATGTCCATTGACATTATTAATAAAACAATAAATGTTAAAAGACTCAACGACTAAAAATACAAAAATAAAATATTAGAAGTTCATATTTTGTTTTATTTTTAAAATTATTTTGGATTTAATTGTGTTTTTAAATTTCTTTTTCTTTAATTTTAAGTTCTTTTGTTTTATCTGGAAATCGTAGTCGTCTCCCCTTTTATATATTATCTCTTTTAAATCATTGTTCCTTAGAGAAGTGGTTTTTTTTATATTTATTCTTGATCAGAAATCACTGGTTATTGCTTCTAACCATCACAGCAGACAGAAAAGGTAGATGACACAATGCTTGGACACCTACTTGGGTAGCCCTTGGACTATCATTGTTTGGGTTTGTGCTGCTTTGGCCCTTTTCTTTACGGCCGTCCAGACTTACTTGTCCGTCTTCCGTCCTTAACTAACTGATACATGCATGCGTCAATCTCGGTTCATTAATTGGTACGTACGTAAATAGCTAGCTACAGCTATTCCGAATTTTTCCAATTATTTTCTTACTGTCTCTATCTAGCACTGCAGTTGCAGCATCTCACCCTACCCAAATTCAAAGACTCCATATAAAATAAGTACTACCGCAACTTAATTAGGCAAAGATTCATTGGCCTCATTTCTTTTCCATTGGAGCCTATACCTTTCTTTCCGTGTTTAAAATAAGTAAAGAATGAATGTGTGGTGTGATCTTGGTATGTAATTTCTAGCTTCCTTTCTGTTTATTTAGTTATGTGTTTTACCAATAGTGTACTATGTCGTGATGTCATGTGTGATTCAAGTAAACAAAGATTAAAATGGATGGATTTTTTTCCTCTTCTTAGATTCCAGTTAATGCTAGTTTACTGAGATGTGAGTGATTTAGAAAAATGTGGTAGCTCGATACATTATTGAAAAGCTGTTCGACTCTTTGGTATTAGATATCCTACTACCATGATCGTCATGATCAACAACATGCTTACTCTTTTTATTCTATTTTTTTCTTTATTCTTATTAATATTAATATGATTTTCAAAAAACTTTTATTTTTATTTTTGAGGTTTTACAAATAAGGATTCTTCCTTTTTCCATAACCTTTAATTTTTTTTTTTTTAAACCATTACATTATTCCAACTCGCAGTCAATGATTATAGATTATTGGCCTAATATTCAAGATCCCAATAAAAATGCTTAATTTCATTTTAAAATATTAAACATATTTGTTTATTACTTGAAGTAAACACCTTTAATTTTTTTTAATAAAGAAATGACTCAAGAGTAAATCCTTTACTAGATAGAGCTTGAGTTGAGCTTCAATTTTTTTTAAGAAAAGGAAGATATGTAAAGAAATGAAGACACGAATGCCTTGACAATGAAGAGAAGAAAAGAAAAGAAAATAAAGGGATGATATAGCAACGAAGAAAATGATATAATATATATAGTAGAGAACAAAGAGAGAATAAAGAGATATTGTAAGCCAAGAAAATCATAACATCCCTTAATTTCTAGTAAAGAAATGAAGGGAAAAGTTAGCTTCTCTCTAGTTGATAATATTAAATAATACTATCAAAAAATTAAATTACCACATTTAGTTAATAAATAAGAAATTTTATATAATATGAAGTAGAAATTATTGTGAACAATTCCATAATAAATAAGAAATTTCTCTGATCCTCTCTATTAAAAAAGTATGTATAGTTAAAAATATTTTTAAATAGATTTAATTTACAAAAATTTGTCTCTTGTTTCCACATTTTTCAAAATTAGTAAATTGTTACCCGCTCCTTATAGGAAAGAAGGAATGATAAGAGGAAAAAGGCAATGAATATATATGTATAGGGAAAGAAATTGATGCCTTCCCTCAATGAAGCTTAGAAAGGAAGAAGGAATCAGAATAAAAAAGGCGCAAACATACGTACATGTAGTAGTACTAGTACTTCTCTAGCTATATATGATCTCATTCTCCTACTAGCTAACAAATGAGATATGGCTGAGAACAAGCTGGTAGTTTTGGTGGAGCCCCAAGAAGTAGTTGGTGATGGGAGTGATCATATGAGAGCCCTGGCATACTTAAAATCAAAATTTGTTGGAGTAGAAAAGGAAGCAGAAACATCTCCATTATCATCAAGTTCAAAGCTCCAGCTAAAGTTACAATGTCCCAAAGTTCCAAAGAGGTTGATTTTTGAAGAGAAGAGACTTGATGATCCAAAGAAAGAGGTTAAAAGCAACTATGCTGCAAAACTCATTTCTTTCGGTCCTTACCACTATGGCAAACCTCAGCTGGCGGGGGGGAGAAAATCTCAAGCTTAAATTGGCAGAAGCTTATATCAAAGAATGTGGGGCGTCAGTGGAGGAAATTCACAGATCAATCAGCGTTACCATTAGTCATTGAGGGCTGTTAGATGCGGAATCCACCAAGAATTATAAGGATCACGAATCTACAGTGATGATGCTGGTGGATGGGGTGCTTTACTGTGTTACATCTTATGCGTTTGCTAGGTCATGACCTTGAAGATTTCAATATCAGATATCAGACATGAGCCTTTCTGCACCAGGACGCATTTCCTGCTGAAGAACCAACTACTGTATCAATTACCTCTGACCTGGACGAAGATGGTGGAGCCGAATCGGGCCAATTATTGCACCTGCCTGTTCCTCCCAATCAACCCGAAAAAATCGAAGCCGGGGAAGTAGTAGCAGTAGCAGTAGTACTGATCATAACGACTCAAAGTCAAAGCCTTGTCATCACCTCCTCGATCTTTTCCGAAGAAACTTCCTTGGCGAAGAACATTGGAGTTCAGACGTGGAAGTTCGAGTTCCTCATAAATTGAAAGGTCCTTCGTTAGTTAGAAACATGAAGGAGCTGATGGCCGTTGGAATCCGCATCAAACATAACCCTACACATTTTCTGAGGGACATTTCATTCCGTTCAAATGGGATCACTCATGAAGAAGTGGCTCAGTTCTTCAACACCGTGTCCACCAACTTGGAATCTACCTACCATGCTTAGAAAGACGTGAGAGTGGGGATTGGAAAGCACTTGCAGAGCCACTATAACAGCAGACTGAAAATGTGGATGACACATAACTATGACGACAGACTGAAATTGTGGATGAGGCAATGCCTGGACACCTATTTCAGTAGCAGTAGCCCCTGGACTATCATAGCTTGGGTTGGTGCTGCTTTGGTCCTTTTCCTTATTGTCCTCCAGACTTAGCAGTTTTCCCTCGTTCTCGTTCATGAATTAATGTATGCCGGCCCTCTTTTCATCAACTATCATGCACCATCTCCGATAATTGGTGATAGCCACTCCAGATTTTTCCTTGTTATATTGCTCTAATCTACCTAGTGAGCTTTGCAATAATCTACGTCTTTTTTGCATGTGTGGTCCATACATGCAAAGACAGCTACCTACAAGTGAACTATAAATAGCTTATTTTCTACCCTCCCTTCCCCGTGTTTAACATAAGTAAATACTGAATGTGTGGCGTCATCTTTGCTATATACTTTCTACTTTCCCAATGGTTTAATTACTTAGTGCTATTAATTAATATCACACTGGAATTTTCTTTTTCTTTTCTTTCTTTCTTTTCTTTCATTCCTCGTTAATGCTTATTTAAATAATGCACTAACCCAATTTCAGGCCTGTAATGCCAATGAAGATATGTTTGCTACCGACGCTTTGTCAGCCGAGAACCAACTCAGACACTACTCCTTAATCATGAAGATGATGTGGCCTTTAATCGCCAATGATTTATGGACGGCCATGTTCCGGAATTCTTCAGATCAACGATCAAGTCAATCTTTCAAATTATGGGGATGAAGAGCAAGGAGCGTAAGAATTATTGCCACCGCGCCGTTTCCTTCCGGGAAGTGCCGACAATTAAACGACTAAAGCCTAGTCATCATCTCCCGATCATAACCAAAGAAATTTTCTCAAGAAGAACGCTCGAAGTTCTCCTACAGCCCAAACTGTAAATGAAAATCGGAAGGTCCGTTTTCGTCGAACACCGAAATATCGGAGAACTGGGTGGTGTGCCTGCTAGAGATGTGAAGGAGATGATGGCATCATTCGCCAAAACATGTAGCCGAGCCGATGGACGCCAGAATCCATCATCGAACGCAAACCAACCCAGTCACTTGAGAGACATTTCATTCCGTGCAAACAGTATCACCGCCTGCTTGAGAATTCCTCCCATCGACAGCTCCACCAAGGCTATTTTCTTAAACTTTGATAATCATATTATCACATGACGCGGACTTCATCTCTACCTTCGTCGATTCTCTCATCGATCATGTTGACGACATTAGGAGTCAAGTGTTCCACCCGGATACTCCAAAACAATCTCGACACTCACAAAGAAGTGACAATATTTTTCAACACTATCAGCAAACTTGGAATCAAACTTCCACGCTTACAAAGACGTGAGAGTGAAAACTTCACCTTCAGAGTCAGCTTATAATAAAGAAAGCGAAAATGTAGATGACACAATGCCTAGACACATACTTGGCGTACTGACTAATTAGCAGTAGCTTGGGTTGGTGCTTTTTTTTGCACTTTTTCTTACTTTCGTCCGGACTTACTACTCGCCTTCCCATTGACGAATGATGATCCTCGCCTCTTCATCTCAACTATCAACATGCATCTCAAATAGTCAAATTCAATGGCAATGTCCACTCCAAATTTCCTTGTTTGTCTTGCTATCCGCATTTTTACCGCACTAATTTCATCATATATCATAAATAATAAACTCTAATCCTCTATTAACGGCATGTATAATGTTGAAAAATATTGTCTAGCTTATTCAGACTTTAATTTGATATTGCTATACATGCACGCATCATCAAACTTTACATGGCTATTTGTTTCGCATCACTCGAATGCACACAAATCGATGAAATCATAGAATCGCTTTTGTTACTATTGCTTTGGTTCGTATGTTTGGGTGTTGGCAAGCAGCTATATAAATAGCCGAGAAATTAACAAACCAACCAATAGAAATAGTGCACATCATGATCAACTTATCATTAATCCTTGAGATATCTTGTCCCCGAACAAGGAGACTATCAATCTCGTGTTTAGTGCACTAGGTTGGTGGTAATATGCATAACAGCCTAGTTATCACAAAACAATAAGCTAGGAGACACAAGGGGCAACTAAAAATCTTGAAAACCAATTTTTTTTTCTTTGTTAAAGAAGAATTAAAAAGTTCTAATCGTTGGTGCCCGTGCCACTAAAAATATTAGAACGTTAACATATTTTAAATCCAAAATTTGTCCGTTAGAAATGAAGAAAATCTCCATCACCAACTCTAAATTAGTTAAAGTGTCCCTAGTTCCATAGAGGCAGCCAAGTTGTCAACTAATGAGTCTTTATGAGCATCTCCAATAATGCTTTATTTTTTACTCTATCGCAATTTATAGATATTTTGGAGGCAAAAACTACACTCCAATTATTTTTAAAATAGAAACGATGAGACCTAAATTTTAGTAAACATTATTCTCTTATTATTTTATTATATATTATACTACTATCTTTCATTAGTCTTTAAGAGTATCATTAAATTACGTCCCTATTGCTCCCAAAAATTTTCAAATATAGGACATAATTCCATATTATATTTCCTGGAAATGTCCGTGAGCAGCTTTGAAATTTTAGTCCATACCTCCTAATTTAAAGGTCCAAATGACTTTATGAGCCTTTTGGAAACTTAAGACATAGGTGAACATTTTGTGCGCATCACTTTGTCTAAAAGCCTCGTGTCCTCGGGTCGAAATCAGGCTGAAATTGTCCTGCTTTTGTTCTCGAATTTTTCGACACACCCCAATCTTCTAAGCACAAATCTTAAGGTGATAGGCATAAAATTTGGCTAAGAGTATAAATATGAATGTTAATAAGGAAAAACAAATGCTCAAACACATATAATTATGTGTCTGCTAAGACCGGATAGTGAATGAATATGCACATCTGATTAGTGTTTCTCAAGACTTCGTCTAAAGGCTACGATTACTTTTGTTTCCATGTGACAGCACGTCCTGCTTAGCGCTACGACACTCCTTCACAGTTCTACAACACTTTGCATAGTGCTACGACACTTAGCTGCACATGCACGTCTCGATCGCTAAGCCGACACTTCTGCTCTACTATACCATACCTCTGGGGTACCTATCAGGTCAAGGGGCCCCTCCTCATTCAATAAGCTACCGGGCCCATACAGTAAACATTTATATGATAATCTGAACAACGAAACATAAGAAAATAAAAGCAATCAACTCTGATGCTAAGACATAATTCAGTTATGTTTTGTAGTGTACATACAGGTACCTTCTATTACAAGATTTTTGATATGTACTCCTACGGGAGATTTGAATATTTTGAGATGTGAATTATTTTACATGTATACTATAAACGAGGACCACTACAGGTGGTCATATATGTTGTCTGTTTTCCCACTAAGTTATAAGCTTAGCATGGATGTTTCATCCGTGTAGGTATTGAAGAGTTCGTCGGACACATCCTGCATTCACCTGGGCCAACACAACATTAGGAGTCCACCTTATGTAGGTTTTTTATTTTGTTTTTTAAATGTAAATGCAATAATTTTTAATAGTGGAACTTGTATAATTACAAGAAGATGGACTCAGGCATATATGTATAGGACACTCTAAACACCACTACGGTGGTAGTCTTGTAAGTTGATGTCATTATGACTTTATGATTGAAATTGGCCCACTAATGTCAGAAAATCAGGTTAAGAAGTCCCTGTTTTATGTGGCGTCCCCTCACTTGACGCGGTTGGGGGAAGGGGCATCACAATTAGGTGGTATCAGAGCCTAGGTTTAGGCGATTCTGGATAGCTCATAAGTTAGAAATGCATGTGTGTAGCAACGTGTTGGCCTAATGCGGATGGTCCTTGTTTTCTGAATAGGATGGACCCACCCCGAGACACCGTTGAAGAAGCTGTTGAAATTTTCAATCCTAAGGAACAAGGTCCATTAGCCTCTGATCCTTCGACCTGCTAAAGTGACTTGATACCAAGCCAATCGGGGTTACTAAGATTTACATGATATGGCTCGAGTTTTGTGAGAGATCGATGTACCCAAAGCTCTAATTGATATGGTGAGAAGACATGGAGCTAAAGAATTTCACGGAACAAGTTTAGAACAATCTTAAAAGGCTGAGTTGGCTAGAGTAGCTAAAAAGGGTGTTAGTATGAAGTGAGATGTCCTCCCGAGCGTATGTTTCATAAAGGCCTCACTTTTGCAAATGCGCCTATATTTGGTTGAAGCTCGTCTTAAAAGTGCCTACGCTTCCAAACTGGATGCCTGAGATTTCTTTGTCCAGGAATTTCAGGCGAAGTATGTTACTGATATCTATAAAGAGGTCAAGTGGAAGCAATTCTTGAATTTGAAGCAAAGAAATCTGTCAGTAGCTGAATATGAGAAAGCCAACATGAGGTTTTGATATATATTTTGAAAAACATGTATTAGAATTCTTAATTTTGATATATGTTTTGGATTATTATTTATGTAATAACTCTTGAAACTATTGTAATATAGTTGATTATCTTTTGGTGAGTATGAATGTATGGGCCCGACGTGGCCATTTTACTCATGTATGAGTCTCATAATATGAGACACACAGGTTTTCCGCAGGTTGACGGTGGTCAACGGGACCCCCGGGAAATGGGGTGTCACATGCTGTGTTTTTCGAAAATGAGTGTGGTGGTCATCGATGTACGTGATTCTTTGAAACAATGATATCCATTTAGGACATATTGTTTATCTAAATCTATTGCCAGATTGAATGACAATAACTCTTTGTCATTCGGTTCCACTTTTTTCAAAATGGCGAGTCCATGATGTTCTGTCATGACTTCATACGCATTAAGCCCAATTTGTTTGACTTTAGCATAGCATATAGTGCTATAGATGTTAGACCTGCCATTAGTATTAATCGTTTGTTAAAAAAGAAATAATTTTTCACATTTTAATTAAATTTTATAATTTTCATAAACAATTCATCAATGATATTCAAATCTATTTAAAAACACTAGCTCAAAGTATTAGAAGAGTTATTTAAAAAAAAAAAACTATAAAATGCAGAATCGAATGTAGGAGGTCCAATATTATTGAGAAAATAATGAATTTGAAATATATAATGAATTACACGTGTTAATGAAATTGAATTACAGAAAATAAATTCTAGGATTTTTAGGGAAAATAAACAAGATGGTGAAATAAAGCAAAAGGTATAAATTTCCTAACACCAAAAAAATAATATAACAATAAAATTAAAATTAAAAAACCCTACTATCATCGTGTGATCCTGAATAGCACAATTACAATGCAATTAAATTGGATTTCCTTTTGCACTTAAATATTTTTGCATTGACAATACCAAGGAATTTACAGATTCCATCTTAGAAAGAATATAAAAGAATAAAATAGAGATTTAGAAAATATTACATAATGGATGATGCAAGGAGAACTCTGAGAAGTTGATGCCAGTGAGGATTCAAACAGGGACCTCTGGTTGCATGAACGGGGAGGAGACAGTGTATTATATAGCATGTAAAGACGGGATATTATCCAAACAACATTTATTACCAAGCTAAAAAAAAAGTTTTTTAAGGAAACATCTTTCTTCTCTACTTGGAAAAACTCATAATTAAAGTAAAAAATACCATTTGAATTTATAGAAAATCGGGAAAAAAGTCTTTAAGGAAACATCTTTCTTCTATAATTGGACGAAAAACGAGTTTTGTACGGAAATGATTCAAATGATAAAAATAAAGATAATGTTCACACCTGAAGACATTCTTCTGCAATACAGTTCCAAAGCCAAGACAAGATACAATCCTGCGATATGATCGCTTCAGGTTGCAATACAACCTGCAAGGATTTGACGTGCACACTTATGATAAGGGTACTACAATACGCTGTTGCTACTGCAATACAATAAGAAGACATGCTGCTGTATCGCAAGCATGCCCGCCATCTTGCGATACAAAACATCTTGGGCCTAGAAATCAAAACCCAAAAAATGTGCCTTGAATCCCTGGCCCAATCATTGAAGCCTATAAATACCCATTTAGGGATTCTAGAAACACAGCTATTTGCTCAGAATTCAGCTAACCTTGCCGTTTCGGGAGCTGTAATTTTTGTATATTATTTTTATTTTTTATTTTATTTTATTTTATTTTCTGTTCTTCTTCATTTCCTGTTTTCTTCGAGGATAGAATAGATTATTAGCTTGGATTAGTTCATTTTATTTTTTGATGGATTCAAGCTGCAACTGAGCTACAGTTGAGCTTGCTTTAATGTATATTTTTGGTTTTCATGGTTACACCGGCAACCGAATGTTGGGAATTCTCCCTAAAATTCAGTTATTCGGGCCATTTCTAATCTTCCTCGATCGCCTAGTCATTGTTTATCGGGATTCGCCATGAACTCCTGAGCTCTTTCTTCCGGGGAATGGAAAATTGTTATTATTTTTATGCACACGATGAAGGAATTCTATGGTTGGAATAATTGAGGTTATTTTGTTGGTGGGTGAAATAGTGAACTGTTCATCATATTAGTATTTTATACATAGAACAAGGATTGTATCTGATTCTGATTTCAGGGAGGCCCTCTGAGTGACATAGAGATGGAGAATCCTGAGAACCATGAGCAATTACTTCAGTGTATGTTAGGCTAATATGAATGAACCAATGAACTCTACAATATTTACTAATACATACTGATTAACCTATAACTGGGATTTTATTAGAGCATGTATTAGTAGATTGCGTAGAGGTAATTTCTCAATCTGATGTAATGATCCTAAACCCGTGTTAGCATAGATCTAATCAAGGTGAAGGTGATTTTGATCAGTTTTGAATGGAAGAAAAACACCAACTGAATTGGGAAGAGCTTGCAAAAACCTATCTACAGGGGCAAGAACTTTCCGCCTTGGGTCATGATGTGAAGTATTGAAAAAGAAAAACATCACAGAGGTCTTAAAAGAGTATATCAACTACAATTCACTAATCAAACCATTGTCTTGAAAAAGAAATGGCTTATTGCTTAGTAAAATGCATGGTCATGAGAAATCCACACTCGTGTTAATCAGATCTTCACAAGTTCAGCTTTTCCAAATTTATCAGATGAATTGAGTATGTAATATGATGCGTAAATTGATGATTAACAAAATCCATTTCCAAAGATACTTACTCGCTCTAGTTTAAATCCATGATTATTTTAGATTAATTCATTTTATTATAGCTTTTAAGTTAGGCGTTCTTTATTTCAAGGTAGACAATATAAAACATTATCTCAGTTGGTGGTTCAAATAGCGAGGAGTTTGACTAGTTGGGGTAATTGATAATTACAATTTTTAATCAATCTTCATGGGAAAGATAACTCGGATTTAAAAAGTCCACCTTATTACTTGTATGATCTGTGCACTTGCAGTGATTCAACAAGGACCAAATCAAATTTTCTTAATATCAATTCAATCAAACAAGTATTGGGCATATATGATGGGGATTGGAAGTAATTCCTGGTATATGTGTCCTTGAACTTGTGTTGTCACTTTAGTATTTGGTCCATGTCAACAACCACAAACAAAGGACTACAACACTCGTGGAAATAATTCAGCATGGTTGCGACCACGTGATTTCATGGTCGCGATGACCAAGGAGATGATCGAGGACTATGACATCCTATTTTCAATATCCATACAAATGTGAGTCAGAATCGCCGCTTTTATAGTCACAAATAATTACTCAAAGGAAGGGATTAAGAACTAAGGGGAATCAAGTGATGTGGGTCTGCCATGATTCAGAAGAGGGTTTCGTTTTATCAAGCTCACACAATCACACAATAAATAAAGTAGCCTTACGGCCACCAAATTGAGGGAATATAGCATCGTCAAAAGTGTGTTATTCTAACAACAATAATCATTCAAGAATTATTCAAAGTAAATTGTCAATAAATCAATAAATATCCAAAGGTAGACCTAAGGCTCACTGTCCACTAGCTCATACACATACAGTATCCGTGCAAAAGTCGCTGAGTTCCCAAAGATAACAATCAAATAAGGTCAAGCAGCCACCCAATCAAGAAAGGTAAGATGTTAAAGATTATTCAACTTACCTAAAGGTATGATGACAAAGTTCTTCAGTCCATCGAATGGCAAGGCTGAGGAGTTACCTTTGCGCGATGCTTCCGGTAAACGAGGCAAAATATCGAAGCCGAGGGAGAAGAACCGAAAGAATTGCATACAAATGAAGAAAATTTATGTAAGAACCCGACTCTTTCTTGATTTTTTAAGATTTTTTCGGTGAAAAACGAATGACGGAAGTTCTAAAACCGAAAAGACTTCCTAATTTCTTGAAAATATGGGAAAACTCTTTGGATTATCGATTATTCTGCTTCTTTATTTTTCTTCGTCAGCTTGGATTATTCTGGGATTGTATTGACTCACTTCGATTATCCCAATGCTCTATTATTTTTGCTCGTCGATCATCTAACTTTGCGTACTATTTCAAATCAGAGGGCAAGTTCGTAGTCCTGTCTGTGTTTGGGTTAAGAACCCTTCTGTTAGCTTTATGGATGCAATTTCTTATGAGACGATCCAATAAAATTTACATCCTTTTTCTGTAAAAAAAAAAAAACACTTTTCTAGACTTATACATCTCACAAACAAATCATTAAATATTGTAATTTATAAGTAACCACTACTCCGAAATCAGATTGTGTCATTTTGATAGAGTAATGTGTCATTCAAAAACCAAATTTTATAATATTTTGAAATCCTTTTATTTACAATACGAAATATGATTATTATAAGAAATCATATTCGATCCAATAACTAATACAAATATATGATTTAAAAATCATAACAAATTTAAAAATAAGAATAATCAAATTTAAGTAAATAGATCCAAGATTAAACTCTTTCTTGGCTTGGCTTTAAAAAATTTATTGGCTTTATCATCAAAAGTCGTTTCAAATATTTCAAAAAATCATAGGAGAATTTTGAAGGATGAGTATTTATATTCCTACTAGAAAAGTTAAAAGTAATTAAAAGTCTTAATAATGAAAGTTGATGACTTTTTTTCAATGCTCAGATACTTTAAAGAGTCTATTAAAATTGTAATTGAATACAATCCCGACTTTTATATAGAAATATTGCTTAATCCAATACACCTCATCAAAGAAGAAACTTGTAACAAAAGTTGATTAAAATAAAATAAAAGGACTCCAAATCACAAGAGAATTCCTGAACTCATTGAGCCCTTAACCAAAATCATCGTAACAAAATATCACAAGATCAAGATCAACAAGTGAGGACAATTGCTCCATTAAGCCCTAAACCAAAATCACTATACGAAGTGTTCCTCTCGTTCCTCCCGATGCCCTTCCCTCGCCATCCAAAGTCCACATCTCGGCATCCTAGAATTCCTCTTGTTCCTCCCAATGCCCTTCAGTTCCTCTCGACATGTCGAAGCCTCAGTTTTCCGATTTTCAAATTCTTCTTCTCGTCGCACCGAAACAAATCAAGGTCGAGAAGTTAGAAATTGGCGACAGAGCTTTCTAAAAACCGAAACCCTAGGGAGTGTGGAGGAGGCCAAAGACGATCTCACCCTAAAATGACGAGAATAAGTAGGAATTGCAAAGGAGAAGGCGGTTGCAATAATAATATATGAGTGGTCGCTTGGATTGACACACCAGTACTGAGCTTGTCGCTTAGTTCAGCTTTTATCAAAATCACCCTTTTAAAACAAAACAAATATTGACGGTAGAGTTTTAATGTTTCTTGATTCATCCCAGTTTGAATGATGATTAGTTTAGGTATGTATGGTATAACTTAAAGGCGTCTTTCATATATATATATATATATATATACATGAACCACCTCATGACATTTCATGACCTCGCCCAAAACAAATAATGGTCAAATTTTCTAAACTCCAATAAAAAAATTTCTAAAATCCCAATGGTCACCCTCTAAAAACAATATTTGTTTGAAAAACAAAGGTTATTTTGAATCAAAACTTCTTCACAAATGCCACAAATTACCTAAAGAGGCTGGCTCAGTCAAAGTCGTCCGCTTTCCCACCCCTTACTCACTTCTACCGTACACTTTCAGTTCAGAAATTTGGAACTTTCATTGGGAAACTTTTGTTTTGATGCAAAGATATAAAATTATAGCTTTAAAAAGCTCGTTCTCGATTTTTTTTACAGCTGAACCAAAATTATTTAAAAAGTTATACATCAAAAAAGTTGAAATCAAGAAGTAATATACTAAATGAATTAATTATTGTTTCTAGCTGAAGAAGTATCTCTAAATTAATTTGAACCAATAAAGCATAAACAATCAAGATCTCTCACTAATTTGAACAAAAAAAATTAGAAAAATCGCAATGGGTTTGCATAATATCAAACAAATGTAAATAGAACTGAATTGAAATCATGTTATCCTAATACAATCTTTGATCAAAATAATGCAAATATAAAAATAAAAGATCACTTGAACCCTATTTGGCCATGTAATTTGAATTTTAAAAATAGAAAACTGTTTTTTCAAATAAGCTCTTTTACAAAATGATATATGAATACAAATTTATGTGCCCGGGGCCTAAGAAGCTACATGCGTTTAAATTCTGAGAAAAGTCGAGAAGAAGTAATAACTTCTCGAGAAACTTGTTTCGTGGGACAAAAGCCTGTTTGGAAGAGCTTCTTAATCGCTTTGCTAATAAAGTTCCTAAACAACAAAGTTCACTCAATGGTACCGCAGCGAGAATACGAGATTCCAATAACTGCTAAGAGTATATACCACTAACATACAATCGAATACAAGAATTTCCGAAGTATTTCTTTTAATCAACAAATGCTAAGACTGGCGAGGCTCTGAAAAATGCACTGTTCCATGTGGTAACCACCATTTTTTTTTTTTTTTTGATGAATAAACAGAACAGATATATTAAACAAAAAGAAGCCAGTGGGACACCCAAACAGTAAACAAGACATATACAAAAACAAGGTCAAAGCTAGAGAATACACAAAATGAATCTTACAAAAGAATAGTTCACATGTATCGTGCCAGCCCAAGAGCAAAAAAGAACCGAGAAAACAACCTTTGTCTCAAACGGAGAAACACTACTCTATTCCTCTCCTTCCAAATTGCCCACATCATACAAAGAGGTAGAGATAGGAAACGGTCATACCAAATTCGCTTTGACACAACCCAGCTCGAGCCAAAAATGGCTGAGCGCCATTTTCAGCCTAGCCCAAACTTCCCAAAGACCACTCCAAGCACGCGAAAAAGAGGCCAAATGGGCCAATGAGGCCACTGAAAGCAAGTGTGACACTATAAAGATAATCCACAATGTAGTATTTATCATTTTACTAAATGACAACATTTCTCGAATGTAAATTTAACAGCGAAAGGAAAGGAAGGAAAGCGAGCGTTAATCAGATCTTAGAAGAAAGCTTTAAAAGCAAAATAGGAGAATGGTCCTTCTATGATGTCATCCTTCCTTTGTTCTTTGTTTTTTACTTGCCATCACCATTCTCATTGTTTCTACCCATAAAAAATGATGTCACTTCTATAAAAAATACTGAATATATTCATCATTTGAGTTGTGCAGCATATTATGTTATTAAATATAATTGATCTAAATGTCAATATGATACCAAATAAATGGTGCTATCAAGTCATTGTTGACAACCAAATGTAAGTTTTTTCTCGATCGAGTGAAAATAATAAAATTCATGGTAAGTTGAATTTGGATGTTTCTTACTGAACTACGTGGAATGCAATAAAATGTAACAGAGTCGATTTTCGTATAAGCTTAGAAGTTCATGAAACATACGCTAATATGTTTTCTAATATAAAGGTAAAATGAAAGCCCCATCATACCTGCAGAATCCCTTTAATTATAGTCATTCTCTTTGAACACTCGAAAAGTAGAGACAGCAAAATCTCAAATAATTAAAATCTTTTCTTCTTAAGAAGAATTTTCATTTCATTCTCCATTATACCTTCATAATCTTGATGTCTCCGGATACCACATGTGCATAGGCTCAGCAGTCTCATACGGGCCTCAGCAAAGTCAACCAGCTTTAGATTGTCGGGAAAAATACCAAGAGTTGTACGTTTATGCTAGGCCAACCAAGAAACAACATCATTGCCTTAATCTCTAAGGTAGAATGAAACATGGAAACCATGGAGAAACAATTAAAAACAACAAATGCCAACCATTGCACTGGTCGACAAGAACTGCTTTTGCTTTTCCTTCCTCCTGAAGCACTTACAAGAGACAAAGAACCAGCCATGTACCGCATAAATGGAAGAGCCTATAGATTCAAGCCGATACTACTTCATTCAATGGAAAAAAAAATCTCCAAATATTAAAAAAATAAAATAAAAGCGTGATTCATAGTAGACAATTGATTCAACAACTCAACCTTTGTAATAGCAAAGAATAATGTAGTCTTTCCATGATCAACATGCCCACAGTTCCCACATTCACACGAGGCTTCAATAACATGTGTCAAAATCATAATACGTAAAAATTAAAATGTGACTTAATTTCACTGAAAATGTTCCCATTGGAAGGTTCATCAGAAACATCGGAAGCCACTAAGCCTTTTCCAAATCAAATCCTACGCAAATATGCGAAGGAAAAGCAAAAGTGAAATTTTCGTTTAAATAATTCATATTTAAGACGCCAGGAATAAAACTCACTTTCAAAATGGACTCACTATCACTTTAAAAGAAGATAGAAACAACATTTTAGGTTGTCGTGGTTCTATATTGAAAGTCAGTTTTCATTTCAAAAAACAAGGGAATGAAGAATGAATATTTAAGTTACTTTTTTTCTCAAAAAACACAAAAGAAGCAATTAGATTAGAGAACAAAAACAGCTTTTCAACCGCTTTTTCAAAAATCAAGTATCAAGGACACTTCAAAAAAACAGGAAACATTTGTTTTCTCCTCGATTTTTGTTCTGCTGATAACGGATCAAGTAATGGCAGTGCTGCCGGTTGGGATGGTTTCGTAGATGGATCAAAATTGTATATGGCCGAGGGCAATGGGTCTCAAACGCCGCCGTCAGTTACGCTTTCTTTTTGAAATTGACAATTCCAAAGGATACAGCGGATTTCATCGGCATGTATAGCCGATCTCTCGACTCGATCCCGTCTGGGAAGATTAAGTTTTCCAATATGAGTTTGAAGCGCTAAGACTTCGCCGTGATGATGAAGATTAATCTAAGATATATGCCCTCCACCAACTTTACTTATTTTTCAAAGTTTTAAAATGCATCCAACTTTTCGAGGTGTATGACTTCGATACTCATTCTTCAAAATCAATTACGGCGCCCGCACTCCCTTCATGAACGTTATGGAGAGGGAAAAGGGATATAAGAGGCTACGCCTCGTTGAAATACCTCTCAGGTTCGGGGGGCGATTTTGATTGGCTACTTTACTATGTCAACTGTGGACATGGAGACCTTCACCAAATTCTTTTGTCATCTATAGAATGGTTTGGGAAGAAATCTTTGTCATGGCAAGTTTGTGTTGGGATGTGAGGATGTTCTCATCTCCAGCATTTTACGACAAGAAGGCGGAGGCATTCTCTTCCTCCACCCGGGTCTAACGAGAATGCTCCTGTCTTCTGTCAGATGTTCAATGAGGTGGATGATGATCTTTCCAAAATAGATGAATTTTCTTATGAGATTGATGGTGGGTTAGTCCTCAACTTGGACAAGGAGAAGATGTGCGCCATATTCTCTTGTGGAGGCAACCCTGAGCACAACTTTCTGGTTTACATATACATTTTTCAAGTTTCTAAACTTCCAGAACAACCTCGTACCAAGAGGATAAAGCGTCTCCAAACGGATTTTAGGCCAATACTTAAGGATTTCCTATCTGTGACTTGTCTGCACAAGGGATTTTATTACTTGAATAAACCTGGCTTTGATTTTCTCCTTACAATCGTGCCTTCTAACTGTGCGCCTCTTGCATGCTTTCCTATGCTTACATTTTGAAATGTAAAATTCATTAGCCATGTTCTTGATTTAGTTTGATTTGTTAAGCATGTGTCATGATCAATCCAATTTTGCAACTGGAGCTATGCCTAAGTCAGACATTGAAAATGATATTTGTTAAGCATGTGTTGCCTGAGGCCTGATCGAAGACAATACCCTGGTTGATCCAGATAGCCCACTTGCCAAAGCAATGACAGTATCATTGGTACTAGTATCTCCATCTACCTGTAAAAATCCACACCTAAATCAGTTTAGGCCCAACTCAAATTACGAGTCCAAATTATGTGGATTACTTAAACTACATCAAAATAGACTTGTCAATGGCCTGCTGTCCCATTTCAGTTTCCAGATCTCAAACTTAACAGATATTTCAATTAGATTATTTTCTGTGGTAAATTAGCAAGTATTTTGATTTAATGGTGAACTTGACCAGGTTGCCTGTCACTAGTCTGAGCAGCAAGTCCAGTCAAATTTGATAAAACATATACAAGAATGTAACGTACAGTAATTTGGTTGAAACTCAAATTTACAGCAGTCTGCACCATTTTTCTCCAAACATCACTTGCAACCAAGGCATCTGTTGTTACAACCTGGAACAAAGTAGTCATATTAAGAAAGTGGAGTCAAAATATTCACTTTGCAGAACAGGACAGTTAGAAAGCAGAGACGCACCCCAAGCATGGTAGCCATATTTGGGTGGATCATCCCAGACCCCATTGCGATTCCCCCAACTCTAATACTTGTCCGTCCAACCTGCATTTTTCCAAAATCAGACAGAATAGAAAATACTTCTTTCGTAAAAATGAAAACGAAGTCTGAGCAGGCACATCAATTGATAATTTCACAGGAAAAGATCAGTGGCCCTTCACCGTACTTAAATTCTTGATATTGATTTTTGGCAAAGATGAATTTTAGTTGAAAATGGCTAGGATGATGAAATGATGAGACTTTTACAAGGTTTTTGTGATGTTAACAGTATCACTTAGTTCCTTCCATAGCTCTTGAGGTTTGGAGATTAGTTACATATGAATCCTTTATCTCCTATTTTGTTGTTGCAATTGAGATCCCTTATTGAGTTCTCAAGAAGACTAATGATTGCGCTCGGGGAGTTGGGGTGAATAATTTTTTTTTGTTATAGTTTCTAATACTAAACGAATATTTTAAGTTGATTGCTCATGTCGTTTAGCTATGTCAGGGATTGAAAATGAACCGAGATGAGAGCGAGTTGATTCGTGTAGTGTGTGAAGAGTATTGAGAAGTTCACCTTTGAGTTAGGGTGCAAAGTAAGAGGACTTTCTTCTACTTACATGGTTTTTTCCCCTTGTACTCTTTAGATTAGCATAGTCCGAGATGGGAGGGAAGAGGCTTTTCATGTATTTAAAAGGAGGTAGATTCATGGTGAATTTAAGAGCACATTATTTAGTCTTCCCATATCATTGGTCTTTGCTTACTGCTTTGAGGGAAGTGTGTTCAGTTAGGGTAAATACGGAGGAAATATGGTGGCGGGACATCTTTTATAGTAGATCTTTTCAGGTGTACGGAAGGAAGTTGAAGTTTTAGAAAGACTAATGGTGTGAAGTCAACCTTTAGAAAGACTATGCCCTCTTCATATCTTCTATAGCCATGTCAAGAGGTCAGATAACATTTATGAGGTTGGGAGAAAGGTAAGGGTTACAACCTCTATTCTTCTAACCATGATCAGAGTTGTGATATCGTGGATGAATTATTTTCAAGGTTAGGAGGATGGTAGATACCGAGGGGAAGCACAAGGGCAACATGGTGTGGATGGTGGGAAATAATAAGTTCTGAATGAAATTTTTATAAGTTGAAGCTGCCTAGGACCAAAAGAATCAAAGCCGTTTGTCCAATGAGTTTAATGGAATTCAATGCTATGCTAAGTACATTTTTCTACTTGGGAGGTTAAAGGGGGAAGCATTTGACCATAGATCAGTTTTGGAAGGGAGGGTGGCCTTTGGTTAATAGATACTTTCTAGTAAAGTCAAGAAAGACTATTAATCACATCCCACTTCACAGCTTAAACAATGATCCTCCGGGAGCCGCTTTGCTTTTTTACTCTATATGGTCTTCATCGAGTCTATATTTTGATGGTAAAAAGACTAGTTTGGGTAAGGACTTTTCAGGTGAAAGAGGCAAGATGGTCTCGGCGATGGCTCCATTGTGCATCTTTTGGACTATATGGAAACAAAGGAATTGAAGGTCTTTTGACAATGAGGAGCAACAATCTAATCAACACTTGAAAGGTTAGTTTTCTTAGATATTTTTTTTTGTAGGTGGAAGATTTACGTAGCTATAGGTTCTATGCCTTTAAATAATTTTGTTGATTGGTTGCTGTTAGCAAGAGAGAAGTTACTTTTGTCTTTTTCTCTTGGTTGTGCCTTTTCATGCTCATTTTATACATCATGTGTATTATGTCATGTCTTAACTCTAAGATTTGTTTATAAAGTCATATTATTTGCCTATCATAAAAAACCTATGGTTGAAGGGCAATGACGACTCATAACACTTCTTGTCTTCTCAATTGCAAGCAAAAAAGAATCTATTGATTAATGATAAAAAACAAAACATGAAAGAATGAGTTAATGACAACTCATAATTGTCTCTCACCGCAAAGAAAAGAATCTGACGATGATAAAAAATGTAACAGAAAGAATGAGTTCTCCTACAAGAACGAAAATGTACTAGTATCTAATTTAATTGAATAAAAAAACAGCTTAACCACATAACTCAAGGGTAAAGCAAAAATCAGTATAAATAACTAAAATTGAGCACCAAAATGAAGTACAAAGTTTAGGGAAACTCCCTAACAAAGGCATCTCCCAAGGAAGAATCTTGAATAGTTAGCCTGTTGATAGCTTAGTTGTCTAGGAAAGGGATCCATCTAGGTGGCTAGCACAATTTTGTAGATGAAATAAAATTGCTTGCTACCGGTACGCAGATTCATATGATCTTGCTTTTTCTCGAGAAACCTGGGAGAGAACCATGGTTGAATCATCTCTTTGCACTAAATTGTTGGAACCCAAAGAAACAAACGCTAGACTTCCAAGAAATTTAGCAACATTGCTTCATTAATGAACCACAACCTAAATGCTTTTATGAAAGCCTTGGTTTACCTCTCCTCTAGGATCTTAAGAAACTCCAACAATACCTGCTTATCCATATTTTCTAAGAACAACCATTAAAATTAAACGACACTTGCAAAAAGGTTTTATGCTCATATGACCTAAATCTCCCTACCATTATATCCGATCGAACTCGACCAACATGATTGTACAAACTATGGTACCTTTATAACTTTAGAAATGAAACACAAAGAGAACTGAGAGTAAACCTATTGCATGTAATGATTTTCGATCCGCTATCAAAAAAATTAAAGAATAATAATAAGAGAATGACATTTCTCTTTTGCCAGATCACCCAAAGAAGAATAGTTGTAATTGCACCCTGGAGATTCCTCGCTTCCTCGCGACTTCCGCAGCACTTGATACGAAAAATATCCCCTAAATGCACTATGGAACAAATCTTCGCAGAATGAATCTTGGAGATTGGTATTAACAAATAGTAGTAGGGTAACATGTAAAGGTATAATAATGAAAAATTCCTAGTAGATTCCTTGGATGATCTATCCTTCCGAGAGGGATTTGAATGATATCAGGCAAAAGTAGTCTTCATGATTTTGATAAGAAAATGACAAAGTTGTTTAGAACTTATGTGAACTATTTTATTTCTAAACTAACATTTATTAAATTCAAATATTTTATGCAAAAGTGATGGTAAAGTCATGGTTCTCAAAAGCTTATCTAGAGTTTCTTCCCTCAAGGGTTTAACCGATCGCATGGTGGAGATGAGTAAATAATTTAGTGATTGATGATCATCTACCACAAAGGATGCTATTTGCAACTTTCCTTACTAATATTGAACATGGGAAAGTTCTCTTTTTTTTTATTTAAATGGCTCTATGGATTATCTCCTCCTTTTCAATGCCGATAATTGACGATTAGGATGAAATAGACTTTTTGTTGCCTCATAGCATCTATTGAGTTTATGATAGATATGGAAATTGCAAAGATTTTTTATGATGTCAAGTATTTGGTTATAACTTGTAGATTGCCCATTTTTGTTGAAAAGGCTCGTCGAGGGTGCATTTACACTTGAAAACTAGAAAAATGCTTGAAAAATGCTAAAACTTGGTAGTCCTCTCCTATGGTTTGACGAGCGTGAGTGAACTAATGCAGGATGTAAAAGTAGGTTTCGCATGTTAATATCAAAATATTATGAAATTCGATAATGTTGGATGTAGGCTTATTTATTTATTGTGTTTAGGATTTGATCAATATTTATAGTAATACGGGAAATTAAGCACATTATTCATTAGTGATTTTCAATATCAGGAAGACATTTATGTATGTTTGTTTCTGCAGCAGAAAACAGTAATTATATTCTTCTTTTGAAGTTTGGATTCTTCTTTTCATGCTTTGGTTGATACTTATATGATATTTTGTAGGAAATCATAAATAAATGTAAAGGAAATAAAACAAAACATTCAGTGGAGACCAAAATGAGCTAAATGGGTAAACAAAACGGACTTAGAGCCAAAACATTAGCAACTTCTGAACAACATGTATGAGCTAAATAAGAATTATAATTTACAAGGGCAGTAATATTGCTGCAATTCAAGGACATCAGAACAATCTGGAGTTGAGAGTATTCCATCTGATGAAATTAAATGTCATCATCTATTAATTTCAAATCTAGCTCTCAAGTGTCAGAGCCTCCTCCCTCCCTCCTCTCACTAAACAAAACAATGCAGTCTCAATTAAGAAATGAAAAATCAGTAAACATTAATTAATGTGGAACCAGTTTCATTTGCAGAATTGTAAATGCATTTTGTTATATTCCATTTGACGTTACTTTAATTTTTTCATAGCATAGTAGTGATTTTAGCTGGCCATTATATCTGAAGCTTCAAGAGGAACTAGAGGGCCAGATATGCATTTCTCCTGCAAATTATGAGTCAAATTTGAACTCCTACTTAGGCATTGCTTGGTTGAGCTGATTCCAGCTGGGATTGTTGATTCCACCAATTATATAGGTTGAGGCTGTTTTGCAAAGACTCATAACTGCTATCGATAGCTATGGATAAACAAATTTCTCATATTGGTAAAAAGCTATAAAGCTACAAATTGTTTCATTTTCTTATCCGTTCTTGTTAAAATAACAAATTTCCCTTTTCTTTTTTTTATTTTATCATTCTCTCCTTATTTATGTAATTTTAGGATTCTTATAAATTTTATAATTTATAAATTACATGAAATAATATGATTTTTTTTTATGATTATAAATTTATTTCATATTATATTAATAAAATAATATGATATTATAAAACTATAACTATAGATAATTTTTATATTTTTTATGAAATAATATTATTGATGGTTTAATTTTATAATTTCTTATTATTTTTTGTTTATGAAATAATATTATAAATTATAAATAATATGAAATATTATAAATTTTTTGTATCATTATAAATTTATAAAATTTATTAATGGTCAACTTTGGCAGCAATCTAATTTAAAACTCCAAACATACCTTTTCTTTCCACAAAACTAAGAACATCTCTTTGTTATTTCTTATACTAACAACTCGAATACAGATATTGTACATGTCACAAAAACTCAAAGGTTGGATTCCATGGAAGTAAGGTCCTTTTCATCCTTCTCCTCTCGTTGCTGAGCATAGACTAGTAACTTACATTACTTTATCTTCCTTGGATTTCATTGTTTCGTAATTTGTGTTCAATGTTGTCTCTTAAAAAACACAAGATTTTTTTTTTTATATCATGGATTTGAAAAGAAATTAAAATGATGCTAAATTATCTAACATGGTCGTATGTTTTATAAAAAAATTGAAGATTTTATTGGTTCAAACTAGTCATACATTCCATTGAAACACAAAATTCAATTTGCTAAAAACATCAACGAATGATGCAGCATCCAACCTGGTCGTATTTTATTGGCTTTTTTATGAAAGAAGTTTGCTTTAATAATTTATACCGTTTTTATTTAATTTTTTTTGCATCACTTATTTCTAAGTTTTCAAAATTTTCACAACAAAAACCATATTTTAGAATCTCCACGTAGTATTTTTAAATTTTAAAACCCATGCAAAATTTTCAAAACATGTAATATTTAATTTTGGTTTCATCAATCTATGATTTTCAAATTATTAATTTTGTATATTCTATTTCAGTTACATAAAATAAATAAAATTATTATTATTTTTTGGTAAAATGATAATAATAAATTATTTATTATAATAATTTTATTATTTATTCTTTTTGTAAATATGTTGATATGTTATACATATACTATATAAATATTTTCATTTTATCATAATAGTAAAGTTAGACTATCCTTACAATAAACAAGTACGAATTCCAAATTTTTTTAAAATATATTTAAGATGTTGATTTTAAGAATATAAAAAACAAACAACTTAATTCTCTTAATAGAAATACA
Organism: Tetrastigma voinierianum; assembly: GCA_016808115.1. Classification (NCBI taxonomy): domain Eukaryota; kingdom Viridiplantae; phylum Streptophyta; class Magnoliopsida; order Vitales; family Vitaceae; genus Tetrastigma; species Tetrastigma voinierianum. Next base: position 43,252 of record JAEQBH010001196.1, read on the forward strand.
ATATTAAAAACAAAACAATTTAACACTTAATAATGTTAAGCCTTATTCAACATTCAACCTAATAAAAGCTCTATCTGCAGATAAGTAAAAACAAACGCCTCTTATCTTTTGTCAGCTATTGACTATATATTTATTTATTTTTCATGTAAATAAAAAATAAAAATGTTTTTCAGTCATACATAAATATATAAATATATTAATATAGAATAAGTTAAAATTATATTTTAATTTTATTTAAAATTTATTTCTTAAATTCTCAAAATAACATATATGAATTTAGTTATTTATTTCATATAAATAAATAAAAAATGAAAAATGTTATTGAGTCATACATAAATATATTATAGTCTGAAAGTAAGAAGTTGCAAAAGATGGAAGGTAAAGAACTGACTAATAGTCTATAGGTATGTACAGAAAATTTAGGTGATTGCAAGAGATGGTGGTGTAGTGAATTTATTTCCTTACCTAGATAATTAGTTGCTTCTAATTATTGTTACTGAAGTTTGTTAGAGCAACTTGGTTATTAGTTACATGATTTTTCCATATTGCTGTATTCAAGCTGTTTTTTTCTGATATGATTTTTTTTTAAATATAAATTTATAGATTCAGGTTATTAATACAATTAACATAGAATGAAAAGTGCTAAAAAACTTTAGAAGGTGACATAGCATCTGGGTTAATATAAAAAATGATGATTTTATATCTGTAACATATTGACGAATATAATTTGATTCAAGACAATTAACACAGAAAAAAAAGTGATAAAAACTTTAGAGGATGATGCAACATCCAAGAAGGATCAAACTTTGTCATTTGAATTGTCAAACGGAAAAACTCAATGGCTAGCCGTCTTCCGTCCTTAACTAACTGATACATGCATGCACAATCTCGGTTCAGTAATTGGTACGTACGTAATAGCTAGCTAGCCACTCCAAATTTTTCCAATTGTTTTTTTACTGTCTCTATCTAGTACTCTGCTGCAGCATCTCACCCTTCCCAAATTCAAAGACTCCATATAAAATAAGTACTACTACCGCAACTAAATTAGGCAAAGATTCATTGGCCTCACTACTTTTCCATTGGAGCCTATACCTTTCTTTTCGTGTTTAAAATAAGTAAAGAATGAATGTGTGGTGTGATGTCATGTGTGATTCAAGTAAACAAAGATTAAAATGGATGATTTTTTTCCCTCTTTTTACATTCCAGTTAATGCTAGTTTATTAAAATGTGAGCGATTTGGAAAGATGTGGTAGCTAGATACATTGAAAAGCTGTTCGACTCATTGTTGTTGGATATCCTACCGTCATGTCAGTCATGATCAACACCATATGATTACTCCTTTATTCTCTAATTTTCTTTTTCTTTATCCTTATTAATATATATTAATATGATTTTCAAATACTTCTATTTTTATTTTTGTTGAGGCTTAAAGAAATAAGGATTCTTCCCTTTTTCCATAACCTTTAATTTTATTAGTTTTAAACCATTACATTATTCCAAATAAGAGTAAATGATTATAGATTATTGGGCCTATCAAGAGTCTAATAAAAATGCTTTAATTTTATTTTAAATATTAAACATATTTGTTTATTACTTGAAGTAAACACTATTAATTTTTTTAATAAAGAAATGACTCAAGAGCAAACTTTACGAAAAGGAAGATATGTAAAGAATGGAGACAAGAATGCCTTGACAATGAAGAGAAGAAAAGAAAAGAAGAAAGGAATGATACACGAAGAAAAGGATATAATATATATAGTAGTGAACAAAGGGAGAATAAAGAGATACTGTGTAAGCCAAGAAAATCATAACATCCCTTAATTTCTAGTAAAGAAATGAAGGGAAAAGTTAGTTTTTCTCTCTAGTTGATAATATTAAATAATACTATCAAAAAAGTAAATTATCACTTCTAGTTAATAACAAGAAATTTTATATATAATATGAAGTAGAAATTATGTCTATTGTGAACAATCCCATAATAAATAAGAAATACTTCGATCCTTCTATTAATAAGAAGTATGTATAGTTAAAATGTTTTAAATAAAATTAATTTACAAAAATTTGTCTCTTGTTTCTACATTTTTTCAAAATTATGAAATTATGCCACTCCTTCAAGGAAAGAAGGAATAAGAGGAAAAAAAAGGCACGAATATATATATATATATATATATATATATATATATATATGGGGAAAGAAGTGATGCCCTCCTTTAAATGAAACTTAGAAAGGAAGAAGGAATAAGGAATAAAAAAAGGCGCAAATATATGTACATGTAGTAATTTAGTGCTTCTCTGGCTATATATGATCTCATTCTCCTCCTAGCTAGCTAACAAATGAGATATAGCTGAGAACGAGGTGGTAGTTTCGGTGGAGTTCAGGAAGTGGTTAGTGATGATCATATGGGAAACGATCATATAGAGCCCTAGCTGAATTAAATAAAAATTAGAAAACGGATAAACATCTCCATCATCACCAAGTTCAAAGCTACAGTGTACCGTTCCAGAAGAAGGGTGGTGAGTGATGACCATAGCTACGATCAGAAGAGAAGGGTGGTGGTGATGACCACGGCTGCCATGGGACAAAAGCTCAAGCTTAATTTGGCAAGCCACCACATCAAAATGTGGGGAGTAGTGGAAATCTACAGATCAATCAGCGTTAGCATTAGTCAGCTGAGGGGCTGTTATGATGCAGAATCACAAGAGAAATATAAGGACAGAAGAATTCACTGTCATGATGCTGGTGGATGGGTGTGCTGTTGTATAACATCTTATCCGTTTGCTGCTGGAGAACCAACTCCCGTATCAATTACTCCTTGACCTGATGAAGATGGTGGGGCCCAAATGTGCTAATGCTTTCTGGACGGCCATGTTTCAAGAATTCTTCGACATCAATGACGAGTCGATCTTTCAGGAATCCATGGGAATGAAGAGCAAGGAGTTGTTCGTGAAAAAGATGATGAAGAATTATTGTTCCCATCGCTGTTCACTCCAGGAGGAATTATGATAACAACCAGTCGAAGTCAAAGCAACATGATCATCCCTCGATCTTTCCCGAATAAATTTTCTTGGCGAAGAACGTTCGAGTTCTTCCGGCAGCCAAACAGGAAATAAAAACCTGGAAGGTCCGTGGTCGCAGTTTCCGAAGGTGGGTGGGGGGTCGGTTAGAGATGTGAAGGAGGTGATGGCATCATTCAGAAACGTGAAGGCTGATGGATGTCAGGGTGGCATCAAACACAGTCAATCGTCACCTGAGGACATTTCATTCCGTTCAAACGGCATCACCGCCTGCCTGAGAATTCCTCCCATCACCATCGACGAAGCTCTGGGCTATGTTCTTCAACTTGATAGTTTGCGGATGAGCTCAGATATCCCCGGCTTCATCTCTTAGCCGGCTTCCTCGATTCTCTCAAGCAATCATGCTGATGGCGTTAGGGAGTTACAGTCCATCGGGATACTCCAGAAACAATCTCGGCACTCACAAAGAAGTTACAATATTTTTCAACATTGTAGTGGCAAACTTAGAATCCTTCCATGCCCTGAGCGTGAGTGAAATTCGGAAGCACCTTCAGAGCCACTATAGCACCTTCAGACACACATATTTCAGCAGCCCCTAGACAATCATAGCTTGAGTTAGTGCTTTTTGGCAGTAATCCTTACTATACGTCCAGACCTACTCAGTCTTCCCTCATTTTGATGAATGATGATCCACCGCCTCCTTTATCTCCAACTATCAACATGCATCTCCGTTGTCAAATTCATTGGCAATGTCAAATTTCATCATAATTAATTTCATCATATGTCGCAAATAACAAATTTCTCTATCCTTTATTAACAATAGATGTATAATGTTAGAAGAAATATTGTCTAAGCGACCTAGACCTTAATTTGTTGTATTTTGTGCTTACACATGCATGCATCATCAGAACTTTACATGGCTATTTGTTTCTGCACTTCTATCGAATGCATACAAATGATAGAATCATTTATTAATGTTAGCTTGCTTGCATGTTTGGTTTATATAAAAGTCATTAATTATTTGAAACTATTTAGGAGTATTGAGTGTTGCTTATAATCTATATTTTATCACAAAATTGTGAAATTATTAATTAATTCAATGTTAGAACAGAACAGAGATCGAAAGAATGAACTCTCTGATATTTTTCATTCTATCTTGAACAGTTACAAATATCTGAAAAATTAACAAACCAACCAATAGAAATTAGTACACATCATCTAAACTCTAACTAACTAAACCAATATTATAATCCTTAATACCCCTTGGTGTACTGTGAATGTCTCACAGACATCTTGGGAAAAAGGACCATTTCTGTTGGAACCAATCTCTGGTGATCCAAATCTCATGGGGCGGACAAAGCCTATATCAAACTATAAATATCTCATTTGTAACAGAGTTCAAAATCCATGAGGCGACCATATTCATATTCCAAGATTGAGCAATTGAGATCATTGCCTTAAGGTCCCTTAATTAGACCATCCACGAACCTAATTTGTTCTTCACGAAAGTGATATCTTCATTGCCTTATTCCTCACCGTCGTCCAGACTTATTCTCCGTCTTCCCTCATTGATGCATGCGTGATTATCCTGTTTGATCAGCTATCATTCTATCAACATCTCAGTGCTTTCACTGTTTTCTTTCCATCTATTGAGGTGGGTGCTTCTTCTTCTTTATTTCTTTCATTTCAGTTATTTTTTCTGCCTGACCTCACTTATGTGTATTTTGTTCTTTATAATTTGTGTGCTATGCTTATTATATGTATCAGCTATGTTTAATTAAAGTAGGTAAAATGAAGATAGATATGGGTCTTCCATGTTCATTTGTCTAATATTAATGTATTATTTTCTTAAATCGTAATGGTCATGTTGGAATTAAAAGAAAAGAATAAAACAAATTAAAACAAATGTGAAAAGTGAAAAAAATATGATAACGTGATGGGGTTTTGAATATTTATGGACTAATTCTAACTATTTTGGATACAATAGAAATAAATGGAAATAATCTAACATATGGACACGACATCTACTTGAATTATGAACAAGGCAAAAGCATCATCAAGTGGACATTCAATAGCTTTTGTGTTTGAGAGGTGAAGCTGTACATCTGACTCCATTCGTGGAAAAGAAGAAAGGACCCGCCCAAAGTTAATTTCATTATAACCTCGGAATTTCATTAAAAAGAAAAATGACTAGGAAAAAGAAAAGGAGTACTGAGGTTAACTTTTGGGTTATGACGCATAAAAGTAGCTAGAAAATGAAATTAGCACATCATAAGCAAAGACTAAGAGTGATTCTGTATTTTACTCGATGGTTGCAAGGTGAATTAAGCAAAGAGTGAGTCATTGTAATGGTTTCTTTTCCATTCTCAGCCTATATATGTAGTTTCTATCATCCTATTCGTGTGTAAAACAAGCAAAAAATTGTATGTGTGCTGCGATTTTATTTTGTTGTATTTTTACGGTCATGTATCATGTATGCATCCAACAATAATATTATGTTTGATTTAAGTAAATGAAATTAGATATGGGGGATTTTTTCATGTTCGATTCCTATTGATCATGTATTGTAAATAATAATTATGTTGGCAATAAAATATATCAGGGATTTCAATCCGAATTTCAAAATAGTAGGACGACAGACATAAAATAAATATGGGATGATACCAGAATATCCACTTAACTCACGTGCTCCCCGCTCATTATATTCAAGTCCGTGTACATCTACATGCTCATTCCACTTATTTGGCATGTGAACTTTCCGTGGACGCCCCAAACTGGGTTTCACATCAATCATCAACCCAGTGCAAGCCCTATGAATATCGTGTGACCTAATAGCACATCGTTGTATCCCATTTACTGGGAACAAGGATTTTACCTAAACCGGCAGTAGTCCCTTCGTAATGAGAGAGCTCCGCCCCCCAAGAACTAGCCCCGCACAAAGCATACATTACAACAAGAAATCCACGTATGCAGGAGGTCTCGGGATCTCGCCTAGGCGAACAGTTTTGCTCATGCGAACTCCCACCTCTGCCTAGGCGAGACGAGCAGGCCTATGTTTACATGACAATTTCATAAAAGAAGGTCCATTTTGAGTTTAATTACACTCCTTTACATAAAATACACATATGAGTTCAATTTCACTCATAAACACATTTATACATGTCAAAATGAATTTACTTCAAACATTTTACAAAATTGATCACAAAGCTACAAACCGGCTTTCACTGGTCTCTGATGAGAACCGCCCACCGGCGCATTTCCCGCACCCGAAATGTTATCCCATATAGGGTGAGCCACACCCAGTAGGGTAATTCCTACAGAAGCTACTCCCCGCCTAAGTGCACATGCAATGTTCACCTTAACAACCACATGCACATCATAATTCCAAAAATGAATATGCAATCCTAGGTTGGAATTCTACATGTCATGCCATAAAATGAGATGAGACCCACTCATGTACCCTGCCCGAGTCTTTACCAACTCCCACCATACCCGAGTCTTTATCAACTCCCATACCCGAGTCTTTACCACAATGCGATGCCCTTGTGTGATAAAAAAAAAAAAAACCCGTCATTGATGGATTATATCCAATGATCCTTTCTGAAACAAAAATCATGTTTTTATAAACCAAAACTTTTGGATGTCATTCCTTGAATGAAAATTTTATATACAAAACCATTGTATCTTTTGTGGGTAGTGGATTTTGGAGTCCCACCATCGGCTCTGCATGTCGTCAACGCTTTTTGGACTCTCATCGTTAGAGTGTAGTAAACTAGTTCGGGTCTTTCACCCGAGGGAGTGTCTAGCCCTTCTTGTTATTTGCCGACAAAAGTTTTCTTTTCCGTTTCAAGCAGCCGTGGCGATCATTGCTCAACTTCGGCCCAACGATACTTAGCCCAACATCAAATCAACAAATTTTTGGTGTTTGATCCTAACCATGCACCCACAGCCATGAAAATGTAATGTTCCCTGCATAATGCAGCCAGATGCTTCATTGCATGCCTATAATGCCATATGTGATGAATGTGTTATTGCTGATGTCATCCTAGAAACATAAACTAAAATGTTAAGGAAACAAACCTACAGTACAAACAAACAATAAAAAATTGATTCGAGCCCAACGAAATACCGTCATGTCCTTAAGACGAATTTGGCCCCTCAATGAGTACCGAGGATAGTGGACAATCATCTCCTGTAGATAGAACGGACTCGTTTCTCCGCAAAGATTAGTCGAAGGACTCCAAACGAACTCAATCGCTTGCAAAACAATCGCACAAATGGTATTGACGATGAAGGCGTGAAGTGAGGATGCTAAAAAAAATGAAGAAAGCGGAGTAAATATAGATGCTAAGAAGTGTCTCAATGGAATGCACATGTTGGTTCGAAAAATGATCTAAACAACGCGGTCTATTCGAAAAATAAACCGATGTAGGTGGACCCTAATCGAACCGAGCCGAGCTCTACCGGCCGTGGCGGTACACGTGGGGGACACCGACTCCAGCTTAGCGTGAAGTCCTCTCCCTTCACAAAAGTGGGGTGCCCTCAGCTCCAAACCCATTTGAGAGGCTCAACTATTTAAACCCATCTCCTTCTTATTTCTATTCATGTGGGACACGCTTTCTTATTCAATTATGGGTTTTGTGGATTCCAAGTCCCAACAATCCCCCACATGAATGAAAAGTTATGATATCAATACTCCGTGTATGCATGAGATGCAGTGCGATTATTCCATGAGAAACATTGCATCGGGATAAGTAGTTTAAGACTTTGAACTTTCCTTAGTGAAACCTATCCGGCTTACTCGGTCAATCAGTAGACTTGATGTATTTGAACTGTCGACCTTTCGTTGTAAGCCTAGACGATAAAAATCACACAACTGTTTCTCGAACAAAATTGGTTCTCACTGTTGTGTCGAGCTTTGGCCATGAACACCGCTTGGTCTCATGAGTGTTTTAGAGAATTTGCCTTTCACTCTCGCGTGCTGCCCCTTACTTCACACTCACATAGGTGATTTCTAAACATATAGTTTCATAATTATTAAAAGCTATTGCTTAACCTTCACATATTAATACTGTCTTTATTCGGGGAATGAGTAAAACAAATTTGACAGTACTCTACACTGTCTTCATAACTTAGTTGTCCCTTTGAACCTAGATCCCGGGATCTCCAAATAACTAGGTAGGGTTTCGCTATGATGATTCTGTTTAGTGCCTTAAACCCATTCCCTTGATGTTTTTGGTAACCATCTCTAGTTAGGCCTTTTGTTAATGGATCCGCAATATTATCTTTTGACTTCACATAGTCAATGGTGATAATTCCACTAGAAAGAAGTTGTCTTACTGTGTCATGTCTTTAACGTATGTGTCGAGACTTTATCATATACATGACACTCCTTGCCCCTTCCTATCAAGCTGACTCATCACAATGTATACATACAACGAGCACCGGTTTGTGCCAATTAGGAATATCTTCCAAGAAATTTCAAGCCACTCACCTTCTTCACCTACTTTATCCAAAGCAATAAATTCTCGATTCCATGGGACTAGCAATATGCTTTGTTTGATGTGATTTCAAGACACCGCGCCCACCAAGTGTGAATACATATCCACTTGTTGATTTTGTGTCTTTAGTGCCTAAGTATCCACTTAGACCACATTATCCTTCAAGCAATCGCCGATATTCTCGTAATGCAAACCATAATCTTTGCATGCTTTAAGTAATAAACGTTTCATAGCTTTCCAATGATTTTCATTTATTCAATCAGAATCCATCTTTAGCTTAAGCAACCGCGACAAACCACCTAGTACAAGCTTCATGACATACATTAAACCGCTCTAGTATACTAGCAGCATACTCATTTTGAGCCTTGTTGTCACCCAAAGATTCCAGAAAGATGTAAATTAACATCTATCTGAGTCTTTATTGGTAATAACATTCAGATTCTGCACTTTCCAAGAATCGCTTCAACATAATGGGATTGTGATAGAGCTAATCCTCCGTGATGTCTTATGGATTTTAACTCTTAAAATAACATCGAATTTCATATCTTTCATTTCAAATTTACTTGCAAGCAAGCATTTGATTTTCTTAATGTACTTCCTACCATCACTACCGTTATAAGCATATCGCTCTACATATAGACAAAAAAATGGCAAAACAATTCCCGAGTTTGCTTAACATATACATTTATCGCACTATTGACTTGAAACCATTCGACAACATGACTTTGTCGAATTTAGCATGCCATTGTTTTGGTGCTTGTTTCAATCCATAGAGTGACTTGATAAGCCAACATACTTTCTGCTCTTATCCCGGAACAATGAACCCTTCAGGTTGTTCCAAATATATTTCTTCTTCCAAATCTCCGTTTAAGAAGCTGCTTCAAGTTTACATCCACTAGGATTTCAAGCTTATACACTACCGCTATAGCAATTAGCATCCTTATAGATGTAATTTAGTAACAAGTGAATAAGTATCAAAATAATCAAGACCTTCTTCTCATTGCTTGTATCCTTTTACTACAAGCCTAGCCTTATATTTATCAATAGCAATTATCCGCTCATTTTCCTTGAAAATCCACTTACATTGTAGTGGTTTATTACCAGGAGGAAAATCCACTATTTTCCTCTTGAAAATAGTGGTTCACTATTGATAGCTTCTTTCTAGAACGGGGCTTCTGGCGAAGTCACAGCTTCTTTGAATGTCCCAATCAGGTCCAAAAGACGTTGAAGTCCTTTGTCTTTTACTACGTCTAGGTTCATCCTCCATTGGATCACTTCTAGATATAGTATCTCGAGACCTCTTTTTATTATCAATTGACTCATATACTATGTTATACGGAAATATATTTTCAAAGAACGGTTCCCTTGATTCAACAGATCATATTGACATGTATATTCGGGATCTCCGACTTATGAACAAAATGATATGCATTACTATTCGAGTATTATCCGACTAAACACAACAATGCTTGTGGTCCTTACCTTAACCTTGTGCTTAGGAACTGCAACTTTAGCCCCAACACCCCACACTTCGAGATAATTCGCTAGGCATTCTGCTTTCCATTTCTCATAGGAGTTTGTCAGGTCTTTCCTGTGGTACTCATTTCTAAAATAAAATTCTCCTTCAAAACAAATCTTTTCCCCTACAAATAAATTCGTGGTAAACCTGAATCATCTCAACAATGCATTCATTGTTTCCTTTAAAGACCGGTTTTCCTTTTCCGCCTACCCATTAGATCGCGGGTGTATAAGGAGCAGCCATTTATGAACGACACAATCCTGCATAAATTTCTCAAACGGAAATTGTATATTCACCTCCTCTGTCACTTAATTATGATTTTAATTCTCTTTGTTCAATCGTAGTTTCAACTTCCTACTTATAAGTTTTAAAGCATTCACAAACTTCATCTTGCTACTACAAGTGAACATAACAATACCGTGAGTTAAACATCTATAAAAGTAATAAAATACTTATTACCACCTCGACGGTATTGATTTCATATCGCACATATCCGTGTGTATTAAATCTAAAGGTTCCTAAACTCTATTATCTACAGAAATGAGTGGGGTTTAGAAATTTAGATTCAACACACTGCATTTCTCACTGACAAGAAATCTACAATGTCCCATATTCATTAATTTCTTTATTGACTTATAGTTAACGTGTCCTAGTCTAGCATGCCAAATGTTAGAAGACTCAAGCACATAAGAAGAAGCAACTTTATTCAACCATCCTTGGTTACAAATACTATTACATTTAGCTTGAACAACCATCACCGTGATAACCCTTTCTACATACATCTCATTTTTGAGAGTACAAACTTGTCGATACCAAAACCAACTTGAAGCCATTCTTGCTAAGGAGAGATCCTCGACACTACATTCTGCGAACATCCGCACACATGCGTAACATTAATTAGTGTCACAATCTTTCCGTATGTCATCTTTAGAGCAATCTTTCCAACACCTTCAACCTTGTGAGGTTGATGAATTACCCATATAAAGTTTTTCATCACCCCCACCTGGCCGTGTAGGATGAAAAACATTCCATCCGCTTGCACGCATGACGAGTTGCTCCATGTTCAATCCACCACTCCTTGGGGTTTCCCGCCATATTACACTCAGATATCATAGCAATCAGATTGATATCATCAACACCATCGAGATCTTTTCCACCACATTACCACGTCATCTTTCGGCTCCGCAAATTTTAGCCCTATGTCCAGACTTGCCACGCTTGAAGCACTTGCCAACGAACTCTTCAGCTCCTACAATCCTCTCCGTACTTCATAGGGCATTTTCCTTCTTCTTGTTGGGCTCCTTTGACCTTTCTTCAACAACATCGCCTTGAAACTTCTACTTAGATTCTTCCCAACTTCTTCCTCGTACACCTGTTGTCTTCCTCAATCCTCGACCGAACAATCAAGTCTTCAAGTGACAACTCCTTTCTCTGTGTTTGAGATAATTTTTGAAATCCTCAGATGGCTGCAAATTTTTCAATTAAATGCAGCCACTTGAAATGTCTCACTTGTAGTCATCTTCCAGCATGAATATCATGCACAACCACTTGAAGCTCTTGAACCCGACTTAAGACTCCGCCTTTTGAATCAACCATCTGAAGTCTAGAAATTCACCGACAACAAATTTCTTCATCCGACATCTTCGGTTCCGCACTTTGTCCGTATCATCCCATAACCCCAGTTCGTTTTCGCTGGACTATAGACGCGCATAGAGCATTTTCCGTAATCATGAGGACAGTTGTGACACAGAAGTCGAGTGATTCCATGCATCCACAAAGAAATAACTTTTCTTTATCCGTCTTTCCAACACCCAATTAAGACCATCCTCATTGGAGGAATCTTGCCAAGTTCAAGGTTGTGAGATAGAACAACATCTTTTGTTGCCATCTTCAAATCGTACCATTGAACCTTTCTCCCCGCTTTTCTCTCCATGATTCGGACACAATCAGAGTCGGCTACGGCTTGTTTTTGCCGTATAAAATAGAACATTTTCACGAAAAAAAAAAATCGATAAAGCATATATGTGTAATACAGAAACGAACAGGAGCGAAAAAATTGTAACAAATGTTTGTAAATCTTTAAACAAAGGTGTTTCGTTTCTTTCAAAATGTGAATACGAACCGAAACGAAAAATTGGTAACGGAAACAAAAAATTGTAACAAATATTTGTAACAGAAACGAATGTAAGCTGCCTTCTTAAAATTTGAATACGAACATAAACGAAAAAAGGAAATTCGTCTTAAGATTGTTGTCACTGATGTCCGTATACTAGAAACATAAACTAAAATGTCAAGGAAACAAACTTGCAGTACAAACAAACAATCAGAATTGATCCGAGCCCAACAAAATAACGTCGTGCCCTTAAGACGAATTTGGCCCCTCAATGAGTACTAAGGATAGTGGACAATCGTCTCCCAGGATAGAACGGACCTCGTTCCTCCGAAGCGGTACGTAGTCAGAGGACTTCGATGAACTCAACTGTTTGCAGAACAATCGCACAAATGGTAATGACGATGAAGTGAAGTGAAGTGAGATTTTCGTTAAAAAAAATTGAAGAAAGAAGGAGTAAATATATATGCCAAGAAGTGTCTCCACGAACAGACATGTTGGTTCGAAAAAAAATGATCTAAATAACGGTCTCTGCTCGGCATAGAACCGATGTAGGTGGACCCGACCGAATCGAACCGAACCGAGCCGGCCGGCCGCGGTGGCACGCGCTCGTGGGGGGACACTGACCTAGCTTGGCGTAAGTCCTCTCCCTTCCACAAAAGTGGGGTGCCCCTTGGGGCCCAAACCCATTTGAGAGGCTCAACTATTTAAACCTATCTCCCTTCTTGTTTCTATTCCTCGATGGACACTTTTAATTCAAGAATTAAGGGTTTTGTGGATTCCAAGTCCCAAGAATGCCATATGGACTAATTATCTCATTTATCATGGACATTATATTACATGCATATAATTTCAAAATACAACATTCAATTCAATGTCAATATATATAAGCACATATAATAAATCATTCATTAAATGACAATCGACGAATCGAGTTATTACAGAATCAAGTAAGCAACCAAAAACTTTATCCCTCTAGGCTAATTGTGGCATGTAATGCCTGAAACAACCCACACAAGAAGCCCCCGAACGGGCTCTTAAGCTAGCCATGAAATCTGACCAAAACAAGCCTTTAAACAAGCATAGTCCACGGCCCAGAAACGAGGCCCTTAACCATCCAGTTAATCTTTTTTAACCCAAATGGTTCTAAACACTTTGGGACATAGCCACCACAATTCACACAACTTTTGGGTTTGTTGCTCTCATATCATTAGAGTTTGTACTTGAGCTGACTCTTTGGGGCTCGGCGGAACCGACGCCGTGGCTATGAGCCCGAGCTTGAGCCTTAATTTAGGCTTGATAAATTTCGGGCTACTTCCAGTGGCTTTGGACATTAAAAATGACTATGATTTTCTTATAGGGGTTTGGCCTCCTCATCAGGAGTTGATGCGATAGTGGACCATGGGGAAAGAAGGCTTTTTTAGGCTGCTCAGGGACCCATCCGTCGGCTGAATGAGGCTTCAGCTCAGATCTCAAAGCGGTGGGATGCGGTCTTCAGGTGTGATCCAGGCTAGGGCTCAGGGTGGGAAATACCGAGTCATGTCAGGATATCGATGTAATGGATCCTGGCTCCTAGATCAGTTGACATGGATGGCAAATGTTGAATCACCTCTGAAGCCGTGAAGGAGGCGGCGCGACGAAGACTGACCGTGTACCCAACTCTTGTCGGCTAAGGAATTTGTACCTAGATCTCTCGAATCTGCTGTGAAGGTAGCGGAAATGGTACACCCACGATAAGCTTGAAGAGGTATGACGGTATGTTCGGTGTGGATAGCGTGAAGAAGGTGAAACAAGGGGACGTCGGGAAGGACATGGATGTTGGGTACTTAGGCCTTTAAAGTACAATCGATTGGTCCTGGTGTGGATTAAGATTACAAATATGGGGGTATTGGAATCACCGTGGAAACTATGAAATTTGGTGGCCATGAGCAGACAAGGTTTCTTAGATCTTGAGTATCATTGAGGGCAAATGCACGGACCTGCGATCACGATCGAATTGACTGTTAGAGACAAGGATCCAATCCTCCAAATCTCACAGGGTATTAGGGCCCCTTTGGATACTGGTACTGGACTTAACCCAGCGCATCTAGGCGTGGGTATGGGTAAAGACATCAAGGGTGATCATGGGGTGGGGTTTCATAGAGGAAACAAGGAGCTGGGCATCTAGGGTGCGAGCAAACAGTTGTAACAGGGAGTGCCACGATCATATCTTTAGTATGAAAAATTTATTGTGGGTTCGAACAGCAGTCAAGCGGTCTGGATCTCGATCCGGCCGTTGGTAAAAACTATGGAGTCTTAGAAATTAAGTCGCTGCGCGGGTTAGGTGATCAGCGAGGTGTGGTATGCTTAACCATGTGATAGTATATTGCGAATAGTTTGATTTGTTTACTAATAGGTTTGCTTAGGATCTTGTTGATATATTATTTCTTTATTTATAATTGATTAAAACCAATCACGTTTCTTATTCAATGATTTCGGGTATCTTGTTGCCTTCGCTCTGCCAATTTCTACTTGTTTTAATTCTATTTCTTAATTTTTTCGGTTGCAAAAATTTGTTTTAATGAGTGGAGTCTGCGTAATCGAGAAGGAAACAAATGTTGAGAGGAACTGGCTTTAGGCTTTAACATAGATTTTCATCGATTAAGGTAAAACAAATCCATAGAAAATTATTTCGCGAGAATTGATGTATTTGTTCTCCAGATTAAATTATAAAAAGTTAAAAAGTATATGGGATGGGCACAGAGTTGATTACAATACCGAACTTGTATAGGCTTGGGTTGGGCTTGAGCTCGAGGTTAGCTCGAGGCAGTTCACATATGACGAGCTGTGGGCTCGAGACGACTTTCTTTTTAAATCCAAGCCAAGCAGGCCTGATTTTTAAACAGTTCAAAAGCTTTGCTTTCGGGCTCGAAACTTGCTCATAAATTAGCAAACTGCTGAATTGTTCAAAGCTCGGCTCGGCTCGACTTGACTCGTTACCAGCCCTACATATCGGGCTTAGGTACTTCTTTCATGTCAGTTGAATAGACCACCTACCATTTCATCTCTTCTCAAGTAACCTTGGCCTAGGATCTCTCCTTCCAAACTAGGACTATTAATAGGGAAAAGACTATGAGTTTCAGTCCTAATCACACATCAGTTGGATGCATCTTGCAATCTTAGGCATGCATTTGGTTAGTAAAAAAGCATAAAAATATCGACAAAGAAGGATCAATGGGTAACCCGGTTTCATCTTTACTTCTCCTTTCTCATCGCCAGTTTGTCAATGTTAGCCAATGTTTTAAAAAGCGCAGGTGGTGAATCGAAGGATTACCATTCACGATTACTAGTGGACGAGATAATTAGAATAAAGTTTGAGCCGTGGTGTACTAAATATATTATTTGTATTTTATTTAAATTTTAAAATATATAATTAATAATATTTGAACATATTTATTACTTTTTATATAAAATAAAGTATTTTAAAATTTATTTTAAAAATATGTATAATGTTTAAATATGAAAACATATATTTGTTAGTAGTAATATATAATTTTGTTAATATCTAAAATAATCACAATAGCAGCAAAGTGGTAGGTGGACCATACCTTCTCCCTCCCATGTTCGAATCCGGCTTCGCGGTATTTGATTAATTTTTTTTATTTTTATTTCTGAGGCCTTAACCTTCTGAGCTTTTAACCTAAGCAAAACGTATTCATTCCGATGTAAAAACGTAAAGCGACAGCGTTTTAACTTAAAAATAAAATAAAAATTTGTAGGAGTGGCAAGCGACCGGTTCATTGAGAACCAACCGGTTCGGTGGTTTGAGATGATTCTCGCATTCGATTGTTTCAAGCGGTTTTTGCATTGAGCGGGGATGGTTGGACCCGGCGGGGATCCGATCGATCGATTTTCCAAAACATTGATGTTAGCCTTGTTACTTGTATGGTTATGCGGTTGACTTTTCACGCTCAAGTAGGTTCATCCGATTCACCGGTTCAACCAGGTTTGAAAGCAGTTCTCATCGTCGATCTAAGCTTGTTTTTGCATTGAACACGTCGATTTTATAGGTAGTCGGCCAGTCGGCCCGGTTTTCAAAACATTGATGTTGGCGCCATTTGCCGCTATGGTTATGCGGGTTGACTTTCACGCTCAAAGCTGTCGGTAATTCCTTATATACTCTCAAAATTTACAGCATTTTATACAAATCTTTAAAGTGAAGTACCAAATAGCATCCTCGTTTTTAAGTCTGACCAAAATGCACACCGGTACTTGATACAATCCACCCCCAAATAAGCCTCAAAATCCTCACTAGAATTGAACCCATATGCCTTACGTTGAAGGAATGAATGGATTGCACCACTCAATTATAACATCAATTATTATTAAATATAGTAAACGAAATATTATACTATCTAGTAAAAATAAATAAATAAATAAAAATGATACCAATATTTTAAGAATATAAATTATTTCTATTTCATTTACATACATATTATTTCTCCTCCTCCTCCTATTCCATCCACAATCATATAATTTTGATCCATCATGAAACCCGTCCCACATACCAAAGTCCATCGCGATGATTAATCATATCAAAGGGGTGGACATGTTGCGCGTGTATTGTCGTCAGCTTGATATGGCCAATTGATTCGTTGTCGATGATTAGCTTCTTCGTGGATTTTCACATTGACAATTCAAATGATAAAGTTTGATCCGATTAACTTAGATGTTGCGTCATCCTCTAAAGTTTTTATCACTTTTCTTTCTGTGTTAATTGTATTGAATCAAATTATGTTAAGTCAATATGTTCTGAATGCTAGAATCATCATTTTTATATCAACCCAGGATAACACTTTCACAAGTTTTTAGCACTTTTCATTATGTGTTAATTGTATTGATAAACTGAATCTATAAATTTATATTCTAAAAACAAAATCATATCAAGAAAGAAACGCTTGAAATCCACAGCAATATGGAAAAATCATGTAACTAATAACCAAGTTGCTCTAATATAAACTTCCAATAACGATTATTAAGTAACATTATCTAAAGTGTAACTAATTATCTAGGTAGAATGCAAGTTCACCACCATCTCTTTTGCAATCACCCTAAATTTTCTGCTTCTATACCAATAGACTATTAGTCAGTTCTTTACCTTCCATCTTTGCAACTTCTTACTTTCAGACTATTATATATGATATTTATGTATGACTCAATAACATTTTCATTTTTTTATTTATTTATATGGAAATAAATAACTAAATTCATATATGTTATTTTGAGAATTTAGAAATAAAATTAAAATATAATTTTTAACTCATTCTATATTAATATGTTATATATTTATGTATGACTGAAAAATATTTTTATTTTATTTGCTGAAAAATAAATAAATATATGAATTAGTTGCTCAACAAAAGATAAAGGGGCGTTGTTTTTACTTAATACGGGCAGAGCTTTTATTTTGGTTGAATGTTGAATAGGGCTTAACATTATTAAGTAATTAAATTGTTTTTTATGTGTATTTCTAATATGGGAATTAACTTGTTTGTTTTTTATCATTCTTTAAAATCCAACATCTTAAATATAAGCAAAATTTAGGGTAAAGCACTTGTTTGTGTAAGGGATGTGATGCAACTTTTATATTATATGATAAAATGAAAAATTTACATATAGTATATGTAACATATCAACATATTTACAAAAGGAATAAAATAATAAAATTATTATAATAAATAATTTATTATTATCATTTTACCAAAATAAAAATAATTTTTATTTTGTTTTATATAACTGAAATAGATATAAAATTCAATAATTTAAAAAATCATGGAATTGATGAAACCAAAATTAAATATTATATTTTGAAATATTTTTTTGTGGATTTTAAAAAATTTAAAATATTAAGTGGAGATTCTAAATGTGTTATTTGTTATTGAAAAATTTTGAAAACTTAGAAATAAGTGATGCGAAAATTAAATAGCTCAGGTATAAATTATTAAAACGAAACTTCTTTCATAAAAAAGCCAATAAAATACGATATGGTTGGATGCTGCATCATTCGTTGATGTTTTAGCAAATTCAATTTTATTGTTTCAACGGAATATGACTAGTTTGATAATTTTTTCTGTTTTGTTGAGTTTCCCGAATTAGATTGCTGCTAAGTTGACCATTACAAATTTATAATGATACGAATTTATAATATTTCATATTATTTATAATTTATGAATAAATTTATAATAATATTTCTAAACAAAAATAATGAGAATTGTAAATTAAACGTAATAATATTATTTCATAAAAATATAAAAATTATCTATGATTATTTTAATAAAAGCGTAAGAAAAATGCTACAATTTGTAGCTTTATAGCTTGCCATCAAGTTGTTTATCCATAATGAATTATCAATAGCGGTTGAGTCTTTACCCAGCCTATACGAGATGATTGGTGGAATCAACAATCAGCTCAGCTGAAATGAACCCTAATTAGGAGCTCAAGGTTTGACTCATAATTTTGAAAATGCATATCTGCCATCTCCATTTCTCTTGAAGCTTCCAAATATAATAGCCAACTAAAATCGCTACTATACTGTGAAAAAAATTAAGTAACTCAAATGGACCTACAACAAAAGTACCCAAAATTACAATGCTGCCAAATGGAAACTGGTTCCATATTAATTAATGTTTTGAGTTTCCTTTCTTAATTAAGACTAAATTGTTTTTGTTTTTGTGAGAGAGGGAGGGAGGCTATAGTGCGAGGGCTAGATTTGAAATTAATAGATGATGACATTGGTTTCATCGGATGGAATGCTCTCGACCCGAGGATTGTTACGATGTCCACCTATATCTGCACAAGATATTTCACCTATGTCTTAAGTTTCCAAAGGCTCATAAATCAGGTCATTTGGACTTTTAGAGTCTAGGAGGTATGGACCAAAGCATTCCCAGCTGCTCTGGACCGGTTCCAAGAATAGAATATGGAATTGTGTCCTATATTTAAGAAAATTTTAGGAACAATAGGAATAATTTGACAATACTTTCTTAAGACTAATGAAAGATAGTAGTATAATAATAATAAAATAATAAAGAGAATAATGTTTACTAAATTTTAGGTCTCATGTTACAACCCCAAAAATAATTGGAGTATAGTTTTGCCTCCCAGAAATATCTATAAATTACGATAGAGTAAGTAAGCATAGGCCAGTCTCTTTCATTAAAAACTCATAACGTAGACATCTTATTGCAACCTCTATGGAACCTCGGGACACTTTAGCTAATTTTAGAGTTGGTAGATGGAATTTTCCTTCATTTTCTAGCCAGGTAAATTTTGGTTAAAATATGTTAAGGTTCTAATATTTTTAGTGGCGCATTACCAACAGATTAAGAACTTTTAATTCTATTCTTTGCAAAGAAAAAAATGGTTTCAGATTTTTAAGTTTGTCCTTTGTGTCTCTGGCATTGTTTGTGATAACTAGGATTTGTTATGCGCTATTACCGCAACCTAATTACTAAACACGAATTGATGATCTCCCTTGTTCAGGACAATATATCTCAAGGATTAATGATAAGTTGATCATGATGTGCACTATTTCTATTGGTTGGTTTGTTAATTTCTCAGCTATAAGTTAATTTCTATAGGTCTCCCACTGAATGTTTTGTTTTATTTCCTTTACATTTATTTATGATTTCTACAAAACCATCATATGATATCAGCAAAGCATGAAAAGAACCAAACTTCAAAAAGAAGAATATAATTGTGTTTCTACTAACAGAAACAAACATGCAGTAATGTGTCTTCCCTGTTGAAGGTATACTGAAAAATGAATAATGCTTAATTTCCCATTATTACTATAAATATTGATCAAATCTAAACACAATAAATAAATAAGGCTGCATCAAGCATTACATCAATTTCATAATATTTTGATAATAACATGCAAAACCTACTTTCCCCCATCACCATTAAGCTCCTCCTAGATCAAACCATAGGAGAGGACTATCAGAAGTTTTTAGCATTTTCTGAGTTGTCAAGTGTATTGCACCCTCGAAGAACCTTTTCAGCAAAAATGGGCTAATCTACAAGTTACTTGGCAAATATGACATCATAAAATATCGCTTTTGCAGTTTCCATATCGATCATAAACTCAATAGATGCTATGAGGCAGCAGTCTGGCCTCATCCCCTGTCGTCAATTATCGACATTTGAAAAAGGAGATCAAATCCCATGAATATTGCAAAAAAACACTTTCCCATGTTGGGTATTAGTAAAGAGGTTTGCAAATAGCATCCTTTGTGGTAGATGATCATCAATCACTAGAATTGTTTGCTTTCCATCCCACCATATTACATGATCGGGTTAAACCACTTAGGGGAAGAAACCTAGATAAGCTTTTGAGAGCCAAACACCATCCGCATAAATGTTTTGATTTAATAAATGTTAGTTTGAAATAAAATACTAACAAAAAGAACATTTGTAAAAAATCAGCCAAAATCCTTATAAATCCCCTCAACAAATGAAAAACAACAAAAATCTCAAGAAAGAAAGAAAAGATGGAGAGGAATTTGGGAATGAAGAGTTTGGCAAGGAAACATAATATTCATATTAGACAAAAATCGTATAAGCTTTAGTTCTTAGGAAAATTAATTGTTTAACATGATAACAGAGTTTGGTTTAGCAGGAAAATGTTATGGGTTTAAACTTCTTTTTATAGTTTGATCCCTATTTGTGTACGTGAAAGTCCATAATTTTCAAATTCTAAAATTATTTGAGGTCTTTTAACTAAATATCTGTATTATCCATTATATTGTCCTAACTTTAGAGTGGTGAGTGATCCAGTATTTTCGCATTTATTAATAGCTACATGATCGGAAAATACCTATCAAAAAACTGATCCGCCAAGGTATTACCTTTATATATAAATTCGATTCTGCGGTAGATTCTTATTTCTTGATATAGTGTTCATTTTATTTATTTATTGTTATGTTGTAATCTCATTCTTTCAGGTGAAAAATGGGATATCAAGTGGCCTCTTGGAGAAAGAGTTACGTTGGGACTATAAAAGTATATGCCTTTGCCTTTAATAATAAACGCATTTTAAAATCATGAGGGTCCTTTTACGGGTAAGCGAGATAATATCTATATTACAGAACGGATGAGATAGTTACAAATTATATTAGAGCCATTCTCCGACCCCCGATGTGGGTGTCCATTTAAGTTTATTTTCATAACATGAACATGATTTTTTTGACCATGATTACATGCAGGACCTGCTTTATCTGCGTTGGAGGGTTTGAAACAACTTTGTCAGGTTGGCGGCAACGAATTGTAGCGGTTTAAAAGTGATGTTTGGAGAAAAATGGTTACCGGAACAACATCAAACCGGTTTCGGCCCAGTACTGTGCGTTGCATTCTTTGTGTATGTTTTGTCAAATTTGAGCTCCGGACTTTTCTCAAGACTGGTGACCGGGCGCCTGGTCAAGTTCACCATTAAATCCAGTACCACGCTCGCTGCCACGAAATAATCTAATTGAAATATCTGTTTAAGTTTGAGATCTGGAAGCTGAAATCGATGGCGAGCCATTGAGCGAGTCTATTACTGGTGAGTTTAAGCGTCCTCAATTTGGACTCGTAATTTTGAGTTAGACTCGGCTGGTTGGGGTGATAGTTTTACAGGTAGATGCGGAGATACTAGTGCCAAGCTGATACTGTCATTGCTTTAGCTGATGAGGCTATCTGGATCAACCAGATACATGATCTTCAGATCAGTGCTCCAGGCAACACATGCAATATCATTTTCAATGTCTGACTTGGGCGCCAACTCCAGTTACCAAAATTGGATTGATCATGACACACCTTAACAAATCAAACTGAATCAGAACGTATTTATTGAATTTCACATTTCAAAATGTAAGCATAAAAGCATGCAAAAGAAGGCACTTAGATAGAAACACCGGTTATGAGAGAATCAAAGCCAGGTTTTGTTAAGTAATAAAATCCACTTGGCACCAGACAAGTCACAGATAGGAAATCCTTAAGTACTGGCCTAAAATCCATTTGTAGACGCTTTATCCTCTTGGTACGAGGTTGTTCTGGAAGTTTAGAAACTTGAAAAATGTATATGTAAACCAGAAAGTTGTGCTCAGGGTTGCCTCCACAGAGAATACTTAGCGCTGCCATCTTCTCCTTGTCAGGTGAGACTAACCACAAAAATAAATCTCATAAGAAAATTCATCTATTTTGGAAAGATCATCATCGACCTCATTGACATGACAGAAAGGCGAGGGCATTCTCAGGTTGGAGCCAGATTGGAGGGAAGAAGATACCTTCCATTCTTGTCTTTGATAAAATGGAATGAGAACATCACATCCCGGCACAAAACACCATGACAAAGATTTCTTCCCAAACCATTCGCCATTATAGATATTGACAAAAACGGGAATTTTGGTGGGAAGGTCGCCATATCTGAGATTGGCATAATTAAAGTGACAATCGAGTATTACCTAGACACAAAGTATTTCCAAGCGCTCAGCATATCCCTTTTCCCTCTTTCATAACATTTCATAGAAGGAGGATGCAGACCGCGTAATTATTGAAAAATTATCAGGGTCATACACCTCGAAAGGGATTGGATACATTTTAAAACCTGAAAAATAAGTAAAGTTGGTGGAGAGGGCATATATCTTCTGATTAATCTTCATCATCACGAAGTCTTAGGCGCTTCAAACTCATACAAGCTTGAAGCCAATCTTCAGAGCTGGCATCAAAGTCAGAGATGCGGCCACTTCACGTACCGATGAAATCTACACGCTACCGCATCCTTTGGAATTGTCAATTCCAACGACCATATTGGCAAACGTGACGTTTGAGCCATTCCTCCGGCCATAACGGGAATTTTGATCCATCTACGAAACCATCCCAGCGACCTTTTCCTCCTTAAAAGCGGTCGGCGTTATCAACCGGTAATGCAGTCAGATCAGGAGGATTTGTTTGGAATCCTCCGCTCAAAATCTTCTTCATGTCAATCCCTACGATGTGGTCACACAAACCGCAGCGAGATATGCGCCGCATGCTTCCCCACGCCTTCCATTCTTCACCTAACCAAACAAGCGATGCGGGGTTTTGGGGTGTTTATGGAATGGAAGGGTCTGTGAGGGAATGGACTATGGAGAGGTTGATGATGCGAAACGTTCAAATTACATACAAGGGTTTGTTATTGGGGCGGGGAGTTGGATTTTGGCCCATTTCGTATTGAAAACCTAAATTCACATCTCCTTCTTGGTGGATAATTTCACTACTATTGTTTTAGAAACCATATTGCTTTGATGTTAAAATATATATTTCCCTTGCTTCTTGATATGTTTTGAATAATATTTAATTTCAAAAATACTATAAAATAACGTTTTATTTTGGTCAATTTCTCCTTATGATGCATATTTATCGGAGTAAACCAGCATTCTATGTTTTAATGTTTTGTTTGATTTGATTTCTCTTATGATACACTCTATTTTTATCGATGGAATGACATTCTATTGGTTTTACATATGAAGCAATAATAAATAATTCAAAGATATGGTAGAAGATAAAACAAATTATCTATTAAAAGGAATAATAATTTTTTTTAAGTAAAAATATTTATTTAACACCAACTTTTGATTCTATTTCTTCTCAAATTATAAATTCAATCAATAAACAAAAAAGAAAGAAAGAATATCAAAATAAAATATTTTCAAAATATTAGTGCTACATAAAAATAACTACTCTTAAATAGAATATTTGAAGTAAAAAAATTCGTTTATAAATTTAAATTTTATTTGTTTATTTTGTCTATTTATTTTTCATTATGAACCTAAAAGACTATCCATATTTTAGAATTAAAAGTTACATCTATTTTAAAAAGAATAATATTAAGATTTATAAAACATGTAACTTAATAATTTTCCCCAAGTAAAACTTTAAAAAATTTTATTCCTTTTTATCTCAGTATTTTTAAATAAATAAAAGAACAATAATTCAAAATAACATTATAACATATATATATATATACATATATATATATATATATATATACCCTTATATATATATATATATATATATATATATATATATATATATATATCTCTATACTCTCCTCCATATAATGTTATTATATACCCCAAGATTCAATTAACTAAATGTATATTTTGGAATAATTTTTTTTCCTTCATTTATGGTTATAGTGCATAAGTTTATATTCTGATAATTTATTTCGTGCCTCTTTTTTTATATATGTGCATTATTTTTATATCTCTATAATGTTTATATTGGTAAATTAACCTTCAATCAGTTACTTCTAATCAATTACTTTACTAAACAATAATTAATAATTAACTACAACTACCGACTATCGGCTATGAGCCCTAAACCAAACGAGGATCTATAAGATTTGTTAAGGCTTTTAAAGTCGCAAAGTCAAAGTGTATTCAATTGCAGCTTTATAGACTTAAAAGTATAATAGGTATTGAAAAATTATTGACTTTCATAGACATTAAACTTTTAATTACTTTTCTAGCATAAAATATAACTACTCACCCTTTAAAGATTCTCCTAAGCACTTATAATATTTGAAATGACTTTTTCTTTGAGAAAGTAAAACAAGTAAGATTTTTAGAGGTAAGACGCCTATGAGTTAAGATCCTAAAAATTGTCTAATTTTAATCCTAAAAGTTTTTAGATCATAATAAAGAAAAATTAATTATTCCTAAACACTTATGGAGTTCCTAAAATTAGATAATTTTGTAGTTCTTCATATTTTAGGAGGAGGAGGAGGAGAGGGAGGGAGGGCATACTGCAACATAACCAAAAAGTTAAAAAATATATGTTGTTCCTAAAATGCAACGATTTAAAACTAAAAAATCTGATCTATACTTTTTAGAGTGTAGATTTTGTTAAAATACACCTTTGTGCTCGACAAATCAAAATTATAATGGCACCTCACGCCCAAATGTATATATAAATATAAGTTTCTCCACAGTTTGCCAGAACCGCATCCATAGAAGGAACAATTGAGGAGGAAGACACAATTATATCCACTTTTGATGTCTCTGTCTTAACTACATCTAAGACAAAATTTGACTCTTCTTGATTCATTATTAGGTTTTTTATTTCTGTAGTTGATACCTTATATGATTATATATCATTGTATAACAGTTTGTTTATCAGGCAAGATTATTTATATATAATATAACACATTTTGAGTAAGGGGTTTAACGAGATCTATTTGTGTAGTAATTTACAGTTAATTTGATTTTTAAAATTTGTTGTTATAATGCTTTACAATTAGTGGAAAATAAAAAATGATTTTTATTGAATTATAGTTCTTAATTATCCTAGAATCACATATGTATTGTTTTTTGTTTGAATAGTTCATATAAGTATGAATAAAAAACTATAAGTATAGAAAGTCATTTATACACATTTACCAGCTCTGCAAAATCTGCAAAATTAACAAAATCTATCGACTCTATAAAAGTCATCATCTAATAATACATAAAATGTCATTAAAAGTCTTATAATCCAATACACCTTGATATGATTTGGTAGTCTAGGCACATTATTATAAAAGATTCAGTGTTTCTGTGCCAAAATGAGTTTTTATAACTAAACCTTTTAATTATATTGTAGTGGTTGTTAATCCGGGACTCAAGCCCGGACTCCTCCCCTCTATATTGTAATTCTTGCCTATTTAAACATTGAGCAGGTAAACCATTGTTGGATAGCAAAAATGTTTGATTAAAAAAAAATTGAAGTTTTCATTTGGATCATATGTGTACGATTTATGAAAATGGAAATGAATGAAATTAAATTTATAATATGTTAAGGTTTTCCATTTCTTCCCAAGGGATCAAAGGGCGTTCATTTATATTGAAAAACTGAAGCTTACGATGTTTTTTGAAACCAACCGATTCACTGAATATGGGGAAAGGAAGTTGAAATCCTGACTCATTGATATAGCAGAAATGCAATCGAAGGTAGAATTCTATTTCACTAATTTAGGGACTGCATGAGAGTTTTATTATGAGGAATAGAAACATTTTAAGGTTTAAATTTTCAAATAGAGATTGCTAAATATGCTCAGTTTAGGTATATTTTTTAGAGAGGTTGAGCTCTCATGGCGGAATAAAAAACAAGGTAAACTAAACCGACCCGTTTTGACCACCTGGCCCATATGGTTTCATCCCAGATTTGGCTCGATTTGCCACGATTATTGAATTTTAATTGACCTAAATCATTATTTAATCAGCGCCAATTAAGATTATTTACCAAAAATTTGATATTTGGCCCTTAATATGGAGCCAAATCTTTGTTTAATTATTTAACTTTGTTTTAAATGTTGAGAGTTAGAAAATTGCATTATATAATTTTTGATATAGTATGCGATGTTTCGAAGGCTTGCGTTTTAGTCTGAACAAGTATTTGGTAATTGAATAGAATCCGAAAATAAAGTTTTATCATAACCCTGGATTTTGTCGTAGTCATTTTCCACCATCCGTCCATCAAAAATTCGAAATGGTATTTTTTACCACAATTATGAGGTTGCACCAGTCAATTATAGAAGAAGAGATGTTTCCTTAAAGCCTTTTTTTCCCATTTTCCTGTAATTCATTATTTTTTACTTTAATTATGATTTCCAAGTAGAAGAGAGATGACCTAGCTTTTTTTGGCTTGTGTGTCCAAACGTTGTTTGGATAATGTCCCATATAATGCTGTCTCCTCCCATTCATGCAACCAAAGGTCCCTGTTTGAATCCCCACTGCCGTGGACTTCTCATTCTCCAGAAGGTCACCGTCGCCTCTTTCTCAGTTTTTCATTTTCTTTGAATTTTACTTTAATTGAAGATGAAAATGTGTCCCAACAAACCAAGCCGAATCCACATTAACACCCGGCGAGCATGCCGGCAATGCGGGTAGCCGGCGATCGCACTGCTAGACGCACTGTTGCTGAATGCGAGTCCGCAGTACCGTCGCATGCGGCGCCCGCGCCGCTGCAGCGCCGTCTAGTAGCCCAGCGCGCCGCCTGCGGCGTTGTGGCGGCCAATGAGCGTCGCGCCCGCTGCGCGTAAATTATGGCGGCGTTTATCGCGCGAACCGCGCCGCTGCGGTCGTGACCGCGCCCGGCTGCTGATGCGGCGTCGCGTGCGCGGCGTATTCTTTCGCCATCGTGCAAAGTGAGCGCGGCATGGTGCTGCTGCGGTAATATGGCCGCGCGCTGCTGGCGTCCCGTGCCGTCCGCAGCGTGTGTGGCGTTGCCGCCTGCGAAAGTTGCGCATGCACCGCGCTGCTGCCGCGTCGTGTGCCGTGGCGCTGCGCTACACTGCTGCAGGTCATGGCTCGCTGTAATGACGGCGCGTGTCTCGCTGCTGCGGCGTCGTCGTGCCGCCGTACCTGCGGCCGGCGTGCTGCCACGCCCGTCGCGCGCGCACAGTCACTTGCCGTTGCGTGCGCGCCGCTCTGCTGCCCGTCGTCGGAGTAAGGCTCTTGTACCTGAAATGTTTTCCCACGATAGAGTGAACAATGCCCAGTGGTTGAATTCTTCTATAAGGGCTACTCCCATAAAATGCATGTAATGGCGGCCTGAACATCCGCATTCCACTACAATTTGCAGCGAAATGCATGGGATGATACATATATCGCCACGCCCGAGATGTTTTCCATGCCAATAACCAGAGTCACTCACCGACTGTCTCACATACTATACCAGTCAATGACTGTCTAATGGTACCAATGACTCCATATATCGAGTTTTGTCAGGCTCACCAGCACCCAATGCAAGTGCAATTGGTAGCTAGTCGGGAGTCGAGTGACCTATCACCGTTTCGAAGTCTAAGTGAGAACCATGACCGTGTGTTTTCTTTGGGCAAGAACTTTTCGGCTCACGCCGCGGGTCTCTTACACCTGCACAAAACTTTCTGGATGATACCGCGGGTCTCTTACACACATACAGAAGTTTCTGGATAATACCACCGGTCTCTTACACTCGTAAAGAACATTTCGGATAACATAAGTTATACACCGTAGAACTTTGGATGACGCGGTCTTTTTCCACCTGTCTGAGCTTTCCGGATAATACCGCGGGTCTCTTTTAATCCAATTTCGGGCTTTTCCTGTAGGATTATTTACCCATGCTTCACTTTTGACACATTAAATTTTTATTTCACTTTATGATTTGAAGCATGATCGTTTTGTTGGGCGTCGTCAACATCTGACTCATCACACATTGCAAAAATGGTGAAACGACCATACGTGCCCCATACCTGCTTTCGGCCAGCGATGTAACTGTGCACATGAATGTGAGGCGTTATGAATTTCATATGTTCAATTCTGTGATTCCTTTAATTACATGTTCCATATGTCCCGACATCATATTAACACATCAAATTTGCATGCATTAACAATTCGTAGCGATATTTGCACCCATACGTACTTTCATTTATTCTAAATAATAACATACAAGCATTTTCCACGTAGACGATTTCGGTCAAATACGCCATTCGGACTAACATACTAAGCGGTCCATATGACAAACGTCGGGCTGTCAAAGGATAGTCTGCGTCAAAAAAGCGTCCCGGTCCACTCTTTGCAGGACCAATTTGCGTGACATTCAGAGCTCACAACTCCGAAAACCATTTTCATGGCTTTTAAGACAGAAATAACCGTGAAACCCACTACCTCCATAGGTTGTTAAAACTCTACAATGTCTGCACGCGCCCTGGCCACGGCGAGGGATCAACTTTGTGGACCCGATCGCGGACAATCTATAGCTCTCTCTCTCTCAAAACTCTTTCCACCACTTTTCCTCTCTCTTTCTTTCTCTCTCTTTCCATCCCCCTCTCCCAAGCGGATTTGGGTGAGAATGGGGTAAAGTGAGATCCTCGCTTGCCGCATGTCAAATTCTAAGTGACCCATAGGATTTCCCCCTTATCACGCCCAATAAATTTCCTTGGATTTCCACGCTATGAGATGCCACATGTCCGAAGGCCCATTAGGCTCTTGCATTTGACTTACTCACAACGACCGTGAATCAATGTGAGTCACTTTCCTTTGCCGTAATGTTTCGTGTCACTCTCGGTGTTTGGCATTGAAATTCTATGTCACCAGGAATTCGATGAAATTTGGCGTGAGCGCTATATTTAGAGACATTCAACGGTGAAGCCCGTTTCATTATCCAAGATCTAGAAAAATTTTGTGAATTTTTACCAAAAAATTTTACCATTTTTCGAAAATTACGAGGATTTTACGGGGTTTCACTAATAACTAGCCTTCCTCTGTTTTATTTATTTGTTATAAATGGTGCACACATTTCACCTTTGCAGTGTCACCAGGCTCCACCATAGACCAGGCATTAAGTTTTGAGAGATGTCATATGCTACTTGAGATCTGTATTGTTCTTTACAGAAATGCGGTGAATGTCTTCTCTCTTATGTCTTGAGTTCATCAATTGTTGTTACTTGAAATTGTTACCGCCGGCCGTAAAAGTTTACTTTTTGTATGAAGGAATAATTTTAATGATCATTTCTTTCTGGAATTTGCCCTAGATTCTTGTTATTAGTGTAATGAAATTTTATATTGAATTTTATATTGGTGTCTTTTGCATCTGCTCTTTGCATCTGAGGTAAGAGTCCTGCAGACAATTGCTTACTGGGTAACAATTCATTTGCTCATTCATTGTATAATGTTTCATCTCTATTTTTGTTCTTTTCTTAGCACTTTCTTTTTTTATATTCTTTCTAAGTTAATAATACGAAAATATTTAAGTGTAAAAGAAATCAATTTAAGTACATTGCTTGATTACATTACTGTTACAGGGATCACACTATGCTAAGTAGGGTTTTTTAATTTTAATTTTTTTAATTTTTGTTGTTATATTTTTGGTGTTAAAGGAAGTGTGCCTTTGTGCCACCGCCTTCTGCCCCGCCCGCCACACACCAGCCCTTTTTTTTTTTTTTTTTTTTACCTTTTTGCTTTCTTTCCATATCACATTTATTTTCCCTAAAATCCTAGAATTTATTTTCTATTAATTCATTTCATTAACATATTGTGATTCCATTTACTGTATTTCAGGAAATTTGGTAATGCCATAAATAATATTGGACCTCTATATTCTCGCCTCAGATTTTATGGTTTTTTAAATAATTCTGTACTTTGAGCTAGTGTTTTAAATGCTGAATATCATTGATGAATTGTTTATGATGTAAGTTTAATTACAAGAATGTAGAAAATTTTATTTCTTTTTTAACAGCGGTTAATAATAAGCGGTCACAACATCTATATGCATACGCTATCAGTCAATGAATTGGGCTTAATGTGGCGTGAAGTCATGGCGAGAACATCGCGGACTGGCCATTTTTTGAAAAAGTGGAGTTGAATGACGGGAGTTATTGTCATTCAATCGACAATAGATTTAGATAAAACGTATGTCCTAAATGGATATCATTTGTTTTCAAAAATCCAGTATATCTGGCGACACCTCATTTTAGAAAGAAACTACAGCAACTTGATTGGATTAAAATAGGCATAAAATTGAAGTTCAAAATTCTTGCGAGGATTTTGGCAAATATTAGTATTTTCTTAACCCAATTTCTCTTTTTTTGTATTTTTTGTATTTGATATATTTTATTTATTTAATATTTTTATCTGATGACATGTTTTTAGCAATTTCTTTACGATGCCTAGCACAAATGAAGTATCTACAGCACATATTTCATAATGTAGTAGTAGTAAATGGGTCAAGACAAAACTTAAGGGATTAGGGGATGACAATGGATATTGGGGACAATCGAAGGCATTTGGACCAGATGCTTTAATAAATATTCACCCGGAATAGTTGGTGCGGGGGGTGTGAAATCCAGTAATCATAGGGTTTTCTTTTTACTTATTTCGGTTTTGTGGACGGAAAGGGAGTGTTGGTAGATTATTAATATATTAATTTCTATTTATTATTTTGTTTGTATTCTGGTATTAATTGATTTCATTTGTTATGTTAGAAACTTTTTTGATACTATGCGCCCAGACATCCCATACTTTTGTCCCTTCATGCCACTTTTGTCACTTTTCGATTGATTGCCTACCTGTCTATGGTTTAAATGCATACTCAAAAACTCTTATATCAATAGCAATAATGCCGTTTTAACATTTTGGCTCAAATTACATCAATGTAATTAATCCTTTGTGGACAAATACATTACAGAATAAATTTGGACAATTCCTCCTTGGGATTGATTAAGTTTTGAATTGGAAGAATTCTCGACAAATATGACACTACTTGGTCACATTTTATTACTTTTAAAAAGAAATCTGTGGGTCATGGTAAAGTTGGTAAGTTTAAATTATTTATATTTTGTTACATACCTGTGTGTTTTATAAATCTAAGATATGTGTGTTTATGTAATATAGGAATACCTGAAGTTTTGGATGCAGAGATGAATAGCTTATGGCGGGCCTTGGGATGATATTCTTTGCCCTACAAGCAAGTGGCATACGATTTGATTGATGAATCGAGTAAGTGTCGTACAACTTATGCCTTTTCTTGATTATATAATACATATTCAAGTATGGTTAACTATTTACCTGTAAAAACATTAAAACGTTGTGATGCATGTGAGTATCCTTCATTTAGTGAGGACGACATGTGTGTTATTTTGTTGTAAATCACAAAACCTTTACCATTATTGATTTCTATTATATATGGCTTATCAAGACACAGTATTTTAAGATTAACACAGAAAATTAACAATTTTTATCCTAAGCAATACATTTCTTAAATTCAACCGCTAATGATTGCTTAGGTATTTAAAAGGTTTTTTTTTTTTTCTTTTTGATAGTGTGCAGGCGTTAGAAGAAATCGGCTTTGAGTTTCCTCTCAACAAGTTATTCAATCATATTTTTGCCTACTTTTCATGTAACTATACCCTCTTCATTTCTTTATCAGCTATGATATTTATACATTATTTTGAGGGACTGAACATACAATCTCAACTGTGTTATCTTTACATTAGCTAAATCCGTCTCAAACTGATAACTGAGACCTCACAAGTTCCATAAAGATGAAGAAAGTGTCTTTTAGTAATCAGCATGAATATTCAAAATGATACTGTTTTAGTTTGTAGGATTTCCATTTCATGCTAGTTTTCTCTCCAACATCAATGTGGCATTACCTTCGATACAAAAGCGAAATAACTTCCAAAGGCTAAATATGATTTCTGTCACATTGTATAGAGATTGATATGTTGGAAAACGTGATCTCCATGATGGAAAGTGGGGATGACCGATACATTTTTCAATATTAAATGGTTGTAGAATATCACTATTATCCACTGTAGATACCTAGCCTAATAGGGATGGGAGAAACCTATCATGCCATGCAGCTCATATGGTTAAGCATTCAACATTTAAATAGATAGAGCGAACATGGGGGCAAAAGGTCCTGGGTTTGTTTGAGTCTAATGAGGGTAATTTACTACAAGTGTTTAGTTGTCAAAAGAAAAAAAAAATGGAAGGGAAAATATTATGAGTATCTTCTATTCAAGTTATAGAGTGTTTGGAGACTAACATGTTTCTGAAACTTGATTTACTTTCAATGAGATTCATCTTCTTATCTGTGTGCTTTGGATTGGGTGGAGTTCTTTGGGATTCGCCCTACCATGTTTACAATAATATAGGCTAATGGTCATTTTCCCTCCTGTCCTGCCTTCTCTCCGTTCTCAAGGAAAGGACCATAGTTTTCTGTTCATGGGGACTCAGATTTCTTCTGTTTTTTTAATACCACCCCTCTTTAGCCAGGTTTCATGAATCATATCTGGGTCATTCTAGTATGAGATTTGGCTCCCTAGATTTTCTGGTCTTGGTCTTGTTCTTCATTTGACCACTTTCTTTCCACATTATGTTTTAACCAATTACTTGGAACGTAGTTTAAGATTGTAGTCTGAAAAAATGGCAGCAATTCAACTCAAAATTCTGTTTAAAACATCAAATATTCCCAGTGATCCACCATGTATTCTGCTAACCACCAACTTAAATAACGCCTTGATAGCAAACTTAGCTTTACCATCCTTACCAAAAAATATATGTGAATTTAGGACTGTTAGCTTAGGAATAAAATACTTCCGACTTCTAAACGCACTAGTGACCCATGTTGGAAGCAAAACGGTGAAGACTAATTATATGATGCGGTCATTGATCAACATTTTTACCACCGCTGACCATTGGTTGGCTATGGCAGCCATATCAACAAAAACATTTCTTTTACCTGTGATTACTTTCTTTTTTTATTTAAATCCCTGTTTTGAGGCTTGGTTTCTTTTGAGCAAAAATTTCCAAAGTCTAATACATGCTTTAATCATCACAAAACATGATTTGTGATTTGTGAGTACGGGTTTTTAAACCATAATTGGTAACTACGGTTATAAACTTAAGATTAAAACGTGATTAGTGCCTATAGTTTTAATTAATTAAAAAAAAAAAATTAAAACTGTATTCACCAACCAAATATTTTGGCACAGAAACTGGCTCCCATAGTTACCAATTACGGTTTCCCAACTATTTTAACGGGTTTAAAGCGTAGTCACCAACTACGATTTTGGTGATGTGTGAAAGCTAGACACGAATTTGGCCATTTATATTAAAACACAAATAACTGGGAATTTTTCTCTCATAAAAAGGGTTACTGGGACATCACTACCTTTTTCCATCAAAGTCATTAAGGCGACTTATATGATCTTCAGCCTATCTGAGGATAAATCACGCTGGACTGCTGCCATTTGTAAAATCTAACAAGTTTCATTACTAATGACTTGTGCCATAGTACATTTAGAGCATTTTTTTTTTCACATGAGAGTGGCAGTAGGAATCTTTAGGGTATAATTACACATTATTCTTCTTTGGGCCAGTTCAATAAAAGTGTCTTGATTTTATTATTATTTTTGATGAGTAAAAGCATATATATTCAATAGGAAGAAACCAAAGGGGCCTACAGGTATACAGTGGTATACAAGAGAGTCCCACCAAGGGACATAGGAAGAGAAAAAAAAAGGCAAAACAAAAACCCACCAGCCCACAGACTATACCTGGCCTCAACTACATCCCAGCAAGTCAAAAATCAGCGAGGATCTAGGCGCTCAGCAATATATACAATTTGACAGACCATAGATTACAAATAAAAGGGGTTTTCATCCTAGGAAGTCTTTATTTTCGCGATATAAGTTCCTTTCATGCCCAATGGTCCAAAATGCTTTAGTGAGCCATCAGGGCTTTTCGCTTTTTCCACAAGATCCTCCCAAGGGGATAGGTCCCTCTATATGAGTCTTGGGAATACTTGTTTTACCTGCAATAATAAGAGGAGTTCCCAAATCACTTTGGTCTATGAGCAATGGACTAACAATGATCAAGCATCTCTCTCTTTCTCTGCAAGAAAATCCCCATTTGCTAGGGTTCTTCCTTCTTTAATTGTCAAGGTTGAGCTTTGCCCCAAGAGGCTTCCCAAGTAAAAAAACCCCACTTTCGTAGGAACGAAATTTAAATTAACTTATAAGGGAACGCCATTTCGGATCAGTCATAGCCTTGAAGAGGCTTTCAGAAAAAATTTTACCATTTTGTCTTGAAAAACATCAAGTCTTCTTGATTTATAATAACTTGCTTTCCTTGAATGGTATTGAGAAGCAGAGAGGATCATCAATTCCCAATCATTGAAAGATCTAATAATAAAACGAAGGGGTCCACCCTCATTCTCCTAGAAGAATCGCTGATTTCATTGCAGCACCTCATATTTGTCGGCCAAAGCATGAGAAGGGAAAAGATGCCCAAGGCTCTCTACTTTTATTCCTTCTAGAAACGCATGCTCTACCAGTTCCCGAGGAGAACAGCATGGGGAAAGATTGTATCCCATTCCTTTAATCTCCAGCTACCCCATGCACTTTGTCCAGGCTCTCTGAGACCTGGCATATAGACCTCCCCCAATTTCTGGCAGATTGACATTCCTCCATGGAGCATTCACTGTTTCTGGCCTTGAATCCACTTACCCCAAGGGCCCTATTGAGATTAGGTCTCTCCTAAACCCCAATCTCATTTCTTTTGTTTGCACA
The DNA here is from genome assembly GCA_016808115.1 of Tetrastigma voinierianum. Taxonomy (NCBI): domain Eukaryota; kingdom Viridiplantae; phylum Streptophyta; class Magnoliopsida; order Vitales; family Vitaceae; genus Tetrastigma; species Tetrastigma voinierianum. The sequence goes on from JAEQBH010001196.1 coordinate 78,489, forward strand.
AACCGTGGACCATTCCCCAACAAGGTGGCTTTTTATCCATATTACCTCAGCCCCACAAAAAAGTCTCTTTAGATCTACGTTCGCTTGAGTGCAACGCTAAGGAATTGAAAAAGAGACATCAAATTATCTTTGGTGTTATTAACCTAGTGCACTAAACCACGAAGTTGATAGTCTCATGTTAGGGGACAATATATCAAGGTGTGATGGATTGATCATGATGTTTTTTCATTTATTGATTGGTTTATTAATTTCGGCTATTTATACTTAATTGCTTCTTAATACCCCCAAACATGCAAACAAGCAGCATTAACAAACGATTCTGCTTCAGTTCATCGATTTGTATGCATTCGGTGATGTGCAAAACAAATAACCATGTAAAGTTTTCTTTGATACATGCATGCGCAGCACAAAATACATCAAATTAAGGTCTAGACCACGCTAGACAATATTTTCAACTATTATATACTTCATTAATGAGGATTAGAGAAATTTATTTATTTACTGATATATGATGAATTAATTCAGATAAAAATGCAGATAGCAAAGAAAAACAAGGAAATTTAAGTGGACATTGCCATTGAATTTGGTTATTTGAGATGCATGTTGATAGTTGAAGTAAGGCGAGGGGATGTCATTAGTCGATGGGGAAGGCGAGTAGTGGGTGGGCGAAAGTAAAAGAATTCAAAAGAGCACCAACCCAAGCTATGAACATCGGGGGCTGCCAAAAATATTTAATACCAGGCATTGTGTCATCGTTTTCTCTATTTATTATAGTGAGTACGAAGGTCTTTCAATTTTCGCTCTCAGTCTTTGTGAAACGTAGTTGGGTTCAGTTGCGGATAGTTGAAGTGTTAATCATCTTGTGGGTGCCGAGATGTTTTGAGATATCGTTGGACTTTGACTCTAAATATTGATCCATTGATAAGAGAATCAGAAGACGAGTAAGAATGAGTCTAAATCCACGTGACCGGCTTTGTGGCTGTCAGTTTGGTACTCTTGATGGAGTGTGGTGACAGTGGGAGGAATTCTCAAGCGGCGGGTTCGCTACGTTTGCAGGAATGAAATCATCTCTCCATTGGGGACTCCGTTCGTGCGGTTGCGTCAAGTGGCTCCTTCATGTCTCTGTCGCACCCCACCCACGCTTTTCTCACTGATATTTGAGTGTAAAATGAAACGGACCTTCCCGATTTTCATTTCAAGACTGGCTCAGGAAGAACTGGCGTTCTTCACCAGAGAAAATTTCTTTGGTGAGTAGGAGATGATGACAGGCTTTGATCGTTGTTATCAGCACTTCTGGGAAGAACAGGCTGCCGAGGTAGCAATAGAGATTTGAATCGCTGATATTGTTAATAGCATAGTAATTGACCATTAATATTGGGAAGAGTAAGTATAACAAAATGACCTTCATTCAGTATTTATATGTTAAACACGGGAAGGAGGGGTAGAAAACGCTAGCTAGTTCACTTGTAGGTAGCTGTCTTTGCGTATGGACCATATATACCAATAAAACAAGGAAAATCTGGAGTAGCTATCACCAATTATCGGAGATGGTGCATGATAGTTGATAGAAAGGGCCAAAGCATGCATTAATTCAATGTTTCAGGGGCTACTAAGAATAGGTGTCAGGCATTGCCCCATCCACATTTCAGTATCATCATCATAGTTATGTGTCATCCATGTTTTCCAATCTGCTATTATATTGGCTCTGCAGTGCTTTCGGTACATAAGCATGGTGGTAGATTCCAAGTTGAAAGAATGAGCCACTTCTTCATAGGGTGTCCCATTTTAGTTAGGTCAAATGTCCCTCAGAAAATGTCAGCAAAGGATTATGTTTGATTCAGTTCAACGGCCCATCAGCTCATGTGTTTCTAACTAACTTCAAATTGCTTAGGAACTGAACTTCCGTCAGAACTCCAACGTTCTTGCCAGTTTCTTAGGAAAAGATCGAGAGGTGATGACAAGGCTTTGGCTTTGACCGTTGATTAATTACTGCACTACTACTTTACGGCCGATTTTTCGGGTTGATTAGGAGGAACAGGCGAGGTGCAATAATTCTTCATTTTTTACAGGCCGACTCCTTGCTCTTCATTCCCATAAATTTTGCGAATTGACGTGTTGTTCTGAAGATTCCGCGATTATGGTCGTCAAAAATAATTGGCGATTCAGGCTCCACCGTCTTTAAAATAGAGTCAAGGAGTAATTATGAAATCTCAGGTCTATGTTCAGCAAACACTAGGTCATAACACAGTAAAGCACACCCATCTACCAGCATCATCACTGTGAATTCGTCGTCCTTATAATTCTTGGTGGATTCCGCATCATAACAGCCTCTTAACTGACATATAAATGAGCTTGGGTGGGGCCCGACATCTCTTGTATCATTTTAACAAATAATTTGACTTTTGATCTATAGAAAATTTTTAATTGAATGTGAATCATTCTCATATTACCTTTTGTTGTGTTGGATGCCGATTTTCTATTGATAGCGCTCGATTGCCGTCAAGGTACACATTTCTTCCATAATTTTTGTCCTTCATTACCTAACTGCATGATTTATTGGTATATGCAATGAATTAATTGATTGTCTGGTTTTATATCACATTAGTAGGGCCCGACTTTAGAGGCTTAGAGAATTCTGACTCACTCACCGTACCTTCCTCTTGATGCTGCTGACCTCAATTTGGACTCAGTTTTTTAGGGCCGCTTTTTATAAGTAGTCACATTTAGAGTTTTTTTCGCATTTTGTGTTCATTTTAGAAATAAAGCAAAAATAAGTGGCGACTCTGACCGTTTGCCTCGAAAATGGTTTTCAAAAAATAAAACTAAATCTTTCCCAAGTGAGAAGCTTGTATAACTTGAAAATACAGTCCACGATATGCTTTTTCTTAGTAGATAATTTCTTCATAAAAAGTTAAAGGATTCTACTTGAGGTAATAAACAAATTTGTTTTGCCAATAGGACCAATTCAGAGTTATTAAGAGTCTAAAGAGACGCTTGGGAAATTGATGGGTCCAAGGTTGGGAGTCCCAATGTGAGGAATAGTTTCTTTGTACCGAGTGTTAGTTTTATATTTGTTAAAATGAGAGGGTTATTTTGTATGCTTGCCCCAAGAAAGGCAAAGAAACATTTGGAGAGGCTATTACCAATTATCGGGAGGTGTGTATCTTTCCTCCTTTGAGTCTTTGAGCAGTTTGCCTCTAGATATTTAGTCCCAAAATAAATAAAAATTTCTTCAAATACAAAAAAGGTTGAGAAATATTTCTAAATCTAAAATACTTTTAACCTATCAAAGGTGATCTTTCTTATAAATTAGATATAAATTGATAATTTTAAGATTGAGGTTTATGTTCAAAGACATTTTCATAATTTTGAAATTTTTTTTTTTAAGAGACACTTTTACTTTACGAATCTTCATTCTACATGGAAAGCTTATATGAAAAACTACACGTTAAAGATTATTTTTTCAAACCATGTTTTCTTAGATTTGTTTTAATTTTTTGTATTATTTTCTATGAATCCTAGTAAACCTTTTAAATTGGAGAGTCGAGCTCCAAGGTTGAAAACTTGAATATGGGCTATGGGCTGCCAATTTCAAAGCACCAGATTAATGGGGACTTTTGGTATGTTTGGTTTTTGTTTTTAAAAATTGTTTTCATTAATTCTTAAAACAAGGATAATAGGAAAACATATTTGGGTTCACTTCTTTATGTTCTTAAAAACACAAAAATAAAATAAAATAAAATAAAATAAATGCAAATTAAAATTTCATAGAAAATAGAAATGGTAGTATCTAAGTTTTCAAAAACAATTAACAGTATTTAAAAAGATGAATTAAATAACCTAGGTGAGGCATTATTTTTATTATGCCGTACATGAAAACCCACATATTTCCCGTATTAGCTACCAGCAATTTAAGGGAAACTATGTTTATATCCCCTAAGGGAACATGTGGATTAATACATTTATAAATGAAATTTAATATTTTGTTAAATTGGTAGGAGTATTTGTGGAAATATTTTTAACAAACACAGCTTTATATATATATATATATATATATATATATATATATATATATATATATATATATATATATATATATATATATATATATATATATATATAATACTAATAAGGTTGTCAAATTATTCATACCTCATAATATAGTATTTAGTAAATGTTTGGAAACCTGTGGGGGTTTTTGGCTTAGCGGTAATAGAGTGAGATAGTTTAAAATATGTAATGTAAAGTGAATAGAAGTAAAAAATATATACTTATATCTTTTTTAAAGATGTTTGCCTCATTCCCACTTATAGAAAAGTGCACAGAATTTTCTCAAGTATCAAAACAAAACCTAAAGCGAGATGTTGTACTCAATAGAAAAATTCTACAAATATTCTTAAATAAACAAAACCTAGCGCCATCATGTACGGTTCATGGTAGAGTGTTTACATAGACAAGGCAAGAAAAGGAGGGTCTCGGGTGGGGCAGGGTTTACTATATTGTAACTAAATTGTTTAGTTGCTGAAAAAATACCCTATAAACTCCAGGCATTATAACGTTTGAGCTCATTATATGTGCAAAACTTACCAAAAATGAAAAGGAAATTTAATTAATAGAAGAAGAAACATAAAGAAATAAGTTACAGTGATATCACTTACTTTAGACGAGGTGGTTTGGAGAAATCCAAAGTACTGATCCTGGAAATTCTAAATAAAAGAGTTTTGAGGGATTTTCATTATTATCTAGACTGAGGAGCTATGTAGTAAGTCTGGACAAAAGTAAAGACTCCAATGGGTCATGATTGTCGAGTTTGTGAGTATGTGTCAGGCATTGTGTCATCCACATTTTAAACTCTGCTGTTATAGAGTAGCTCACGGAAGGTGCTTTGAATTTTCACTCTCACTTCTTTGTAAGCATGGAAGTTTGATTCAAAGTTTGTTGATACCATATTGAAAATATTTGCCACTTCTTCGCGAGTCAGAGATTGTTTTGGGTATCCCGATGAACAACTCCTTAACAGCCGTCGGCGCATGATCGATGAGAGAATCAAGAGGCGAAGGTAAGGGTGAAGTCATGGGGACATTGAGCTCATCTCATAAGCTATCAGTTCAAGAACAACCTTGGTGGAGCTGTCGATGTTGATGGGAGGAATTTTCAAGCGGCGGTGTTACGTTTGATCGAAATGAAATGTCCCTGGGGTGGCGGGTTTGGACTGTGATTTGATCGTGGGTTCTCAGTCCATCGGCTTCTTCACGTTTCTGAATGATGCCATCACACCTCCTTCACATCTCTTGACCACATTAACTACATTTTTCATTCTCAGTGGCTCTGGAAGAACTCGAGCGTTCTTCGCGAAAGAGCCCTCTTGGAGAAAAGATGGGGAGGTGATGACAGGGCTTTGACTCCACGACTATTGCGCGCCGATTAGATTCGAAACGCCGGAAGAACAGGTATCGCCCGTGGCGAGGTGCTCTCATTCATGGTCCTGAAAGATTGATGTCGTTGGTACCAGAATTTGAACATGGCCGTCCATAAATCATTGAATTCCCATTCGAGACGCGTCATCTTCGTAGTTCGGAGTGATTGTACGGGGTTGGTTCTCCCAACTTGAGCGTCCCGGTAAAGAACGCTTATATCTTGGAATCTGCGATGCTGACGCTCCATGTTTAGAGCGCCGACATTTAAAATATGAAGAGTGACGCGGCATCCACCGCCATCATCACAGTGGGCTTCGTCGTTGTTATTATTTCTTGGTGGACATTTCATCATAATAGTCCTTCAGCTCAGTGATGATACTGCTAGTTTTGCAATGTAGAGGCATCTGATCTGCAGACCAATTTTGGATGCGAAGATGCTAGCTGGTGGCTTGGCTCGCACCTCCCTCGGCGACGGGATTACTTCATCGATAGCGGGACCAGGAAATGAGTTTTGAGATAACCAGTCTTCGCACCACTTTACACTTGTTTTCGCAGCCTCCTTTGGAACTGGGACACTTTGGCTTTGAAGCGACGAAGATGGACGAAGATGGAGATGTTTCAGTTTAGTTTAAGATTGCCAAGCCTTTTCTACAACATGCCATCCTGGATACACAGTGCTTCTCCATTAAAATCGCATAGCCACACGTGTCAGTTAATCAGATAAATATTGAATGTGAAGGGAGAAGTCGAGATTGAGCTACTGGTTTAAGATATCTCTCCCTCCATGCATTTCATTTGGTTTTTTAATTTCATCTTTCCCTGTAAGTTGTCGCTATATGACTCCCATTTCCATTAAGACATATAATAAATTTCCAAAGCTTAATAAAACTAAGTTGAGATCACAAAATATTGGAATTCAAGCTTTGTTTAGCTATATATTTGCGATCTACAAAATATTGGAGTCAAGCTTTGTCAGCTATATATTGCGATCACAAAATATTGGGTCAAAGCTTTGTTAGCTGTCACATCTAAAAGCCTTGTGGAAACTTGCCAGATCCAAATATTTGGCTGAGTCTGACTAGTCTTCTACCCTGATTTCCCTATGCTTTGAAGGAAGAATTCCCTTTTAAAACTAAAATAAAAACTATTTTCTTTTTTTATATAAATATAAAAGTCAAATTTGGATTTTTAATTCAAAAAATAATTCCATTATATATATTTTCTTTATGATTGCTTCTTATTTTGAAAAAAAATTATTTATTTAAAAGCAACCAAGTAAAATTAATAAATAAGATCCAACTTTATTTTTATTTTCTTCATTGTTTTCATTACAAAACCATTTATGAATTTTTCTCCACTTTGCCATTACTCTTTCATTTACAAAACTCTAATTTCCCCCAAAACTTGCAGCCACAATAAGAAAGAGTTGTGACAGCCAAAATATTCCTTTATGTCACAACTCTAATTTCCCCAAAACATGCAGCTACAATAAGAAAAGAGTTGCTGATATGGCAAATATTCAACTATGTCAATATGCATATCAACGCCATTCATTGGATTTTAATTCAATACTTACCCTGTAAAGTTGTCCTTCTATGACTCCCAATTCATTAAGACATATAATAGTTTTCAACTACTCCAATAAAACTAATTTTAAATAAGTCAATAAAACTATTCCGTAAGTTTGAGATCTACCAAAATATTGGATCAAGCTTTGTTGGCGCTGTCACATCTAAGCCTTTTGGAAACTTGCATATTGACATCATCATTTTGTGAAGAGAGTGCAGGCCGCCAGTGTTCCACCACTAGCATTATCAAAGCCAAAAGTAGCCATGTGGTTCCCTAAATTTCTCACCTCTTGTAGGTTGGCAACCTGCAAGTTTAAGGCAAAATTATAGTTTTTGTCTTTTGGAAGTCGTATGTAAATGTATATTTAAGGGAAGTGAGAGCTGTTGTTGGAGAGCAAGATATGAGCGACACAACCATAGACAGGATCCCGCATGCGAGCGACGAGGGCCTCGTAGGAGATGGTGATGTAAACCGCCTCGGTTGCCATGCAGGGAAGGTGTAGCCAATAGCAGACATTGCTGGCACCAAACACCTTGTGGACTGCCACAAAATGGGATTTTAGCCTGGTCATAACAGAGAGTGAGGCCGAAAACACAGTCCATTAGTGCACTTCTCCTCAAGAACTTGCACGCACCACATGACGCAACCCTGTCATTCTCTTGAAAAGCCTGTGCTGATATCTGCCAGATGGTCTGGTCTTCATGAGCGAGCGAGAGGTCGAGAGTTACTCTTTATAAACCCCCCCATCACATGATATGGCTCAAGTTTTAGAGAGATTGATAGCCCCAAGGTCTAACGTTGATATGGTGAAGACATGGAGCTAAAATTTCATGGAACAAGTTTAGGGCAATCCTAAAAGGCTGAGTTTTGGCTAGAGAAGTAAAAGAGGTGTTATGAGTGAGAGATGATATCCCGAGCAGAAGGGTTTCTTGTCAGGTCTCACTTTGCAGATGGAACCTATGGCCCAGTTGAAGCTTGTCCTAAGGCGTCTGTGGCTTGAAGCGGATGCCTTCGAGACTGCTGATAGGAACTCTGGCGATATATTCAAATGTCTCGAGGGATTAAGGTGAGCAATTCTTAAATTTGAAGCAATCTGTCAGGTAGTGAATATGAGAAAGAGTTTTTGTACCTCGGTAAATATGCACCTGGTAGTCCTTAAAGCATTCCCGTTTATGTGAAACAATTTGAGGATGGTTTAAATGAATCCATAAAAAGGGTATCTAGGGCACATTGCCATCTGAAGCGGGTGATTTCTATCAACTAGTACAACAAACTGAAGATTGAAAAATTCTGAAATAAAGTAATGGGGAAAGAAATCATAAGAAAGTTTCAAGGGGCTCTTCTTAGGTAAAAGAATTAGAAGTCTCAAGTTGAATTATGTACCATTTCTCTTATTTGGGAAGACAGGGCCCTCTGATGGCACCTGCCGGTAGAAACGCTTCAAGCGAACAGGTGAAATCAGAGTCCCTCATTGCCATGAAATGGCGTGGGTATTTGCTAATGATTTGACGGGGATAACGGATGTGGAAGCATAGACCATCTTAGCGGTATCCAAGAGAATCACCCGGAGAGCCCAGGAATCCAAGTGGTAGTGGGAAGATCAAATGCACCTCTAACGACATGTGATGATCGAGGTGGTCGAGAATGTTTTAAGGCGACAAAGGGACAAGGAGGTACTATAGTGGAGGCGAATTATATCGCCTTTGTTCCACCACAGCTAGCACAAGCCCTGTGATAGAGGCCGTTTGAAGATCGGGATGCTCAGTTTATAAAACCGAGTTTTCTCTCTATGGTTTTGGAGATACATGTTTATAGATCGGTTCCACCATTCCATGTTGCATAACATTTGTTTGATAAAATGGCATCGATGGGAGACAATTGGAATATGACGTGCGTGTGACAGTCCTAGGCATATTATTAATATTAACCAAGTAGGTAACAAATAATGATTCATGATGAAGGTTTTCAGCGGACCAGGTGCTTTGCTTTTCATGGGTTTGATTGGTTTTTAGGGATGGATTTGGTTATCTGACATGAGAATTTATAAGTTGATTGTGATGGAAAACGATGAATTCTTAAATGAACTCTAACTTATTGAAATGGCTGTACACTTAATTATCAGATCTGAATTAGTATAATCTCCAATCTCATCATACCAAGCTCAGCGTTTTCTTATAAAAAGTTTATGAAGCCTTTTTTAGCTTTGAACGACTCTAGAGGATAAGATTGAATCCTGAGAAAGTATTCAGGTGATAAAGGAATTGCCATGTTGTTTCTGAAGTCTGGAACATACGAAAGAAAAGTATACCTAGATTAATGAGTTTACAGGTAGTTTCTGTTTATAAGGGCGCTTCTTATGCAAGTATTAAATCAGTGAACTAAAGAGTTAAAACTGAATTCTGGAAGCTATTGGACAGGGAGTTTAATCCACGACCCTGGTCTTTCACCTAGTCAGCTATTTTGTTTTATCAAAAAGAAGATGGCGCTCTGGGTTCTTACGTGATTATATTGAAGTAAGTAAAAATTGCTTCGAACAGAAAAATAAATGTTCTTTGCACGCGATAACGAAAGGAAGATTTTTGGTTGATTGCAGGGTGAGTGTCTTTTCAATATGATCTGCGGGTAAAGACCATCAACTTGGGTAAGGGATGTTGATGTTCGAAACGGCAGCTTTAGGGCAGCGCGGTCATTGTGGGTTTAGGTGCCTTTTTTACCATTGGGTTGACTAATGCGGCCGCGGGAACCGTGAACCGGCCGTTGCCTGGCCAGACGTTGCGTTATTAACGTGTGACATACTGATTTTCATTTCTTCATTTGAAAACCCAGTGAACCATATTACGAGGGAAAATGGTTGCGTTTGCAAGTTAAGCGTGTGATTTTGGCTTAAGAAGTGTCATTCCTAGGCCATATTGTGTCTGTAGAGGAATTGATGAGTTGACCACTGTTTGAATTGAAGCGATTACTTGGTTTGACACCTGTAATGTATGAGGTGAAGTTTCTTGCTGAATGTACAGTGGTTTGTAAAATGATTCTCCGTCATAACTTCTATAGTAAAGTTACTGGAAAGGGTGAGATGGATAAGATTGACAAATGTCAGGTCAGTTTTGATCAGTTAAAAATCTTGGATTTGTAGAGCACCAGTTCTTGCCTGGATCTCTATAGGGTAAAGAATATACCGTAGTGATGCAGCTGAGAATGGTTGGGATGTGTATTCGATGCAGATATGGAAAAGTGGTGGCATATTACCTCGAAGGCGTTGAAACCATTATGGTAAAATTCTCATGATTTAAGTTGGCGCGATAGGTTCATAGCTTTGAAATAATAAGCGACACTACTTATATGGTGAAAAATGTAAGAATGTTATAAATCATTAAAGTCTTGTCTTATATGATGCTTTCGGAAGGAACTAAACTTGAGGCATCGTACGTTGGCTGTTTTGTTCAAAGTTATAATTGCATGGTTGATTACCACGTGAAAAAGCTAATGTAGTGGCATAGCCTTAAGTAGAAAAATTATGTTTTGTCAGCGAGAACTTACTATGCATAGGAGATTTGTATACCAATTGAGCCTTTGTTAAGCTCGATTCGAGCTATGTGTGAAAGTTCAGGAGTATGATGATTGATCTTCCCGAAAAATGATTTCAAGTTACAACAAAGGGTACAATTAGTCAGAGAAATGGAATAGGGCCGCTATTCTAGAAGAGAGATTGGCAGCCTCCAATTTATACCTTGATAAGTTTTATAGCATGTTTTTGGGTATGTAATAAAAGTAAGTATATTTTTTGAGAATAAAATAAGCAAAACCGATTAATACAAAGTCGAGGTAAATTAGTAATTTGCAATTCGGGACCAGGGATCGCAAATTTAATAAGTTCATATGCCAAAGTGGGAATATGCATAAGTAGAATTGCAAATAAGTAAGTAGGGCTAAAGTGTAAATAAAGGAAAAGTTAAAATAAATGAAAGATAAGACCAAAAGAAATATCACTTATTTTGGTCTTTGGAGAATAAAATGGGTTGAGAGAGAAGAAGAGAAGAAGAGAAGAAGAAAGAAAGAAGAGAGAAAGCGAAGGAGAAAGAAAAGCGAAGAAGGTATGGAAGTCTGGTTTTTGTATGGAAAAATTATGGATTTTGAGCGCGAATGTTTAGAATTTGTGTATGGAACTTTGGATGGAGTGTCTATGTTTTTGTATGGAAAATCAAACCATAAACTTCCATTTTTGATGGTGGGTCTAAAAGAACCCTACTTGTAGTATATTGGTGGTGTTTTGGATTTGGGTTGGTTGATTGTAATCCTCAGTGAGGGAATATTTGTATTAAGGGAAATATTTGGGGTTTTTTTAGGGAAATCTTTGTCAAAATTTCCTCCAACCGGATGAGTGTAATTTCTTTGTCCAAACTCAGTTTATGATGTTCTTGGACTCTATGAAGGCCTTTGAGTCTAAATCCATCAATATAGCTTAATAATATTGGAACTCATATTAGGTCCGAAATCACACTTGATGGCCTACGGGTTACGCAGGTCACTATTCATGGGAAGCTCGACTTTTTGGACGGTCATAATTTCCCAACCGTAGAACTAGTTTGGATGTTCTTGAACTCTATGGAAACCCCTTTGAGTCTAAACTTCATCCATATATAGTTGGATAATATTGGAACTCATTTTAGGTCTAGAAATCATAGAAAAACAGTAGGCCCTGCAGATCTGCTCGGGTCACTATTCATAGGAAGCCTCCAACTTCGGACGGTCATAATTTCTTTGTCCAAACTCCGTTTTGGATGTTCTTGGACTCTATGGAAAGCCCTTTCTGACATTGGAATTATTTGGTCCATAAATCATGAAAAATAGTAGGCAAGGTTACGCGGGTCTTTGTTTATGGAAGCCTCAACGGACGGTCATAATTTCTTGATCAGAACTCCGTTCGGATGTTCTTTGACTCTATGAGAAAATCTCTTTGAGTCTAAGTGGTCATTAATATATAGCTTGATAATATTGAAACTGTGTGGAGTGAGCGCGAAAATCAATGACCTGGCGGGAATTGTTGCTCATAGCCAGTGTTCATGAGAAGCCTCCTACTTCAGACGGTCATAATTTCCTCGTCAGAACTCCGTTTTTTATGTTCTTAGACTCTATTGAAAGCCCTTTGAGTCTAGAATCCATTAATATATAGGTTGATGATATTGGAACACATATTAGGTCCAAAAAGCACAGCAGTGACCCTGGCGATGTTGCTCATAGCCACTATTCATAGGAAGCCTCAAACTTGAGATGGTTTGCTAATTTCTTCGTCGAACTCCGTTTGGAAGTTCTTGGTTTCTATGGAAAGCCCTTTAGTGCAGAATCCATCCATATATAGCTTGATGAAATTGGAATGATAATGAAATACATAGTTATTCTGCATATAATGAGATATGAAAAAATGCAAAGATACAAATAAATAATTGTAAATATATAAGCATATGATCATAGGATGTAATATTATTCGGAGATGAGATATATCTTGACACTTATAAAATACACATGGATTTTACGCTTTTAGGAGCTTCAGTAAGAAGAGGGGATAAATGGGCATGCCTATTAGAAAAATAGTGGCTTATACGTCAGTTGGCCAGTTTAGGTCATATTATAGCGTCTTTGAACACCCATAGATAGTCATTGTCTCGCCACAATGATAACGATTAACTTTCGGGCCCTTATAGACCCTTTATTTCGTACAATGAGTAGAGCGCCTTGGACCCTTATAGTTCCTTTATCGCGACCCTAAGGTTTATGCGTCGTAAGCATCAAAACAAATGACTTTGAATACCGACATATGAAATGATTTGATATGATAAGAGAAGCATGCGCACCGCTATGCGATGACAATATATTGACGAGAACATGAAGCAAAGTGTAAAATGATAAGAAATGAAACATTGTAGTAAGTAAATATGAAATATGTATAAGCATGTTTTAAATTGTATGATATGTTAGATGTGTATGCATGTATAGAAGTGACCCTTATTATAGATTATCCATATGTGATAATTCCCACTAAACCCCATAAGCTTAATGCAGGTGTTTCATCCGTGTAGGTACGAGGCGAAACGTGAAGTCGGACCTCCCATCAAACGATAAGGCCAACACGCTACTAGGTGCCCACTAAAGACCTTTTGGTCTATTTTTTGTATATGTTTTGTTTTGTAAACAATGTAACTATTATGTCTTGGTACTTCAATATAGACTTGTATATATTTTGTAATCATTTGCCTCGAATATCATTACTGGATTAAAATCATTTAACATATGAATGAATTTTCAAGCTTAAAAGTTATAAGTTTATAAAAAAAAAAATGACACAACCGGCAAAAAGTGTCTTGGGGTTGGGGGCATCACAAAGATGGAGTTTATATTACAAGGCTTGGATTATGTACAACGAATTTCGGGTATTGAAAAAGAAGTTGATGTATGAGGACCTGATGCCACGCTCTTTTTAATTGGGTGCTCTAATTTAGAGACGAAATTATTTTAAGGGAGGGGGAGGGGGGGAGAGGGGGGAGATAGAGAGAGTTCCTCCAACACCCCAAATTATACCCTAATAGTTTTATAAATGTTTGGGTATAATGAAAGCTAAGTCGTATTTTCTTGGAAATTTAAGTGCTAAATGTGAAAAATGACATAACCATGATTTTTAAAGAAGTCTAAAGGATAATTTGTAAAATTTCAAATTAAGGACTCAAATGACATAAGAAGATTGTGTGTTAAGATAGAATTTTGATAAGTTGAATTGCGAATTGATGGGAGTTGAATTGCGAATTTTGATAACTCAAATGTTAAGATAGAAAAATATCCTAACTCTCCCCTTTGTTTTTGTTGGTTGTGTTGTTGTTTTTGTTGTGACTTCTAATAGGTACTAATTGTATGAAAGGTAAGTAGGGTTTTATGGAGAGATTTTGTCAAAATTTTCCCGAGACTATGTTCTTATTTTAACCATAACACTTCATGACCTCTAAAGTGAATGATTCTAATTTTTAAGGAAATTTGAGACTCATGGCTACATTTTCCTAGAAGAGACCTAGATCAAATTCATGTCTAAAATCCAGTGAGTTTAAGTCAGAGACTATTTAAAACAGTCCACCCGAGCTGAGTAATTAGGTTGTTTGAATCATAACTTGAGTTTGTTGATTCAAAATAGTGTGATTTCAGTACTGTCAGACTAGACATATGGGAGAATAACCATGAGAAGGAGTATAGTAAATTTAGTCCCAGTGTTGCCATAAATTCGTCAAAGTAAGGGAACAGATTACGTCGAGGCTTGCCTTGAAGCAGTCCAGAAGTTAGGACTATATCTTGAGTTATATTGATCAAATGAGATGAATCAAATTCCACTTAAACTAGACAGGATGGTAACACATAAGAAAAGAAAATATAGTCAATTATCCACATTAACCCCTTATTACCCAAAATAGTTACGAGCAGAGTTTTCAAATATAAGACACAATTCCATGTTTGTTCACAGGCGTCTGGAGGTTTAGAAATCATTCAGTCCATACTTCCTAATTTAAAGGTCCCAAATGACCTGGTTATGAGCCAACTTTGGAAAAACTTAAGACATAGGTGACCATTTTGTAGAAAATCACTATCTAAAAACCCTTGTTTCCCTCGGTCAAAATTTAGTTGGAAATTGTCTGTTTATTAATTTGTGATTACACAGGATCTTAGGTCCAGCAAATCTTTAAGGGGTGATAGGATAAGAATTTGGCTAAAGAACATGAGATATTAATAAGGACAAAATAAAATGCCCTGAAATACATAAAATTATGTGCTTAGCAGATCCAGGATAGTGAATGAATTTGTATCTAATTGGTGGCTTTTGACACTCAGGTCTCTAGTGCTACGACACTTTTGACATGTGGCACGAAGGGCACGTCTGTTTAGTGCTATGGCACTCACATAGTGCTCAGAACACTCACACATAGTCTCTGACAACACTTCTATTTCGTGTTCTGAGCACGATCGGTCTTGACATACAATTACTATGCACATTACCTTAGACCATAATGCTTGAGTAAAAATCCCTCTCATTCATTATTCTTTGGTCTATACAGGGAGTAAACATTTATATGATAAGTATCTAAATAACGAAACATTTATATATACAGAATCAAGCTCGATGCACAAATCATAAATTGGAGTTGGGATTAAAGCCCAGTATGCCTATGGGTACCATATGTTACAAGATTAATGTTATGTATCATTGAGATAGAGTGTATGATATGCGGTATTTTACATTTCTTGTAATTTGAGGGACCACTACAGTCATATATGGTTATTGTTTTCCTACTAAAGCTATAAGCATGAAGTATTTAAAGTGTGAAGTAAAGAGTTCATTCAGGAGGCAAAATAAATTAAGTAGAATGAACAACAAGTCCACCTTATATAGGTTTTATTTTTATTTTTTGAAATGTAAATGCAAATAATTTTGTAATAGTGGAACTGGCGTAATACAAAAGTTATGCCTGCAGAAATACCATACAGTGGTTTTTAAACTATAATTAGAGGTATTTTTGTAGTATATTGAATTTTTTATGTTGAATTCAAAGAGTGAGAAAACTAAGAAACACAGGAAAAAAAACTAAAGATAAATTTGTAATTTATCAAAGTAAGGATATAAAGTCATAAAGTAGAAAGAATGAGATACTATTTTAGAGACATAGTTGTGGTACAAATAGAAAGGGAGTTTGAGGACTGAAGTGTAATAAAAGAGAAATTAAGACCAAAAATTGGGACAAGAGCAATTAAGGTTACTCATTTTGGGGATTGTGGGGAGAGCAAAAAA
Organism: Tetrastigma voinierianum; assembly: GCA_016808115.1. Classification (NCBI taxonomy): domain Eukaryota; kingdom Viridiplantae; phylum Streptophyta; class Magnoliopsida; order Vitales; family Vitaceae; genus Tetrastigma; species Tetrastigma voinierianum. The sequence continues at coordinate 94,293 of JAEQBH010001196.1, forward strand.
AATGTAGAGAGGGAGAAGAAGAAGAAAGAAAGAGAAGAAAGAGAAAGGAAACCCAAGAAAGGTATGGATTACTATGAGTTTGTATGGATTTTGGACTTTGTATGGATATTAGTTTGTTCCATTTCTAGATTTAGTTAGGAAATTCATCAACCAGATTTGTTTGAAAGTTGGGTTGGTAAACCTTCAGTTTGTATAATATGAGTATGAGATCACTCCCTTTGGTATGGTTCTTGGTTTGTGAGTATATCACTGTTACAGGTGTTAGAGTTGACACATAACTTAAAGTATTTGAGTTTGGGTTTGGAAAACCTAATTAATCTTTATGTTTTGGTTTGGTTGGGACAGGGACACATTTGGGAGATGTTTTTTTCTGGAGAGTATACAAGTTTTCCTTTTGGTTTGGTTTGGTTTACACGGAAAAATAGAGTGAAATCAGCAAATTGAGCATTTGAGGTCCTGCGCCGCGTGGAGATCCGCTAGCAACGAAAGCCAGAAGGGAGGCTTGGACAAACCTCGGGAGGATGCACACATGGCGTAGCAAAAGATGCTCACGGTGAAGGCATACGCCCTGTGCAGTGCAGTGAGGTGGCCTTGTTCCGCGAGACATGCGTTTTTGTCATGTTTTGCTATTCCGTTATTCTGATGACTTGTCTATTGGACTAATGAGGACCCTATAAGTGTATGAAATGGTCCATTCATGTTTGTAAGGTAAAGGAAAAGTGGGCGGTATCTGCCCAGCGGGTTGATGTTAGCAAGCCTTGTACCACTTAATATATAATAAGTTCCTAAATATATAATTGTATAACTTCCTAAGGCGAATAATGAATAACCTTTGGCCTTTTATTACATTAAAATGGAGACCATCTGAAAGCCATAAGGTACTCTGGTGAGTGCAACAGCATACTCGACCGTGCTTCGGCACATTTAGCGATACTCTGGTAGTGCGGCGATACTCTACGATTGACGCATTTAGTTTCGATGCTGATTAGTGCGACGACAGTCTTTGTCAATGCTTGAGCATACGCTTTGTGCTATGGCATCTCGATCTTGTACCATGGGATTGTATTGTCTTGTGTACTTCCTCATTTCTTAATGTTCATTCTAAGTAAACAAGCAATTATATATTAGGATTTAGAATAACTAATAAGTAAAAATAATGTACCTAGTTACCTTTCAAATGTACTAAGATACCTCTGGCCTGTATAAGTTACATGATTTTCAGAGTACCTCTTAATACAAATATTATAAGCTCAAAATGACACCTACGAAATTTCAATTGCAAGTATAAATATAACTCTCTGGGGAGATGCAAGACAAGTATAAGTACTTAGCTATATAAGTATAAAGTATGTATAAGTTTTGTTATATTGAGATTCATGAAAATTAGCGATATACATATGCATATACATTCTTGACTATAACTATAAATGGTATTAGTGCATAATGTATCGTGTAAGTCATATGCTTCCCACTAACATTAAGCAACATGAGTTTCCATCCGTGTAGGTAAAAGGGAACGCGTTTGAGATCTTACATACTATTTGAATTCAACAAAACTATTAAGGTCATCACCAGTAGGTTCAACGCTTTGATTATGTAAATGTAAATGTAGAGTTTTGTATATGTGTATATGTAAATGGGACTCGGGACTATATGTGGTAGACATTGTAGAAACACCACGGTGGTAGTAGTTTATTTTGTATCTTTGTATATGATATTTTGAGTTAAGTTATAAGACTTGAGAATCAGCATTAATAAAGTAAGTAAAGAGTCTCAGTTTAGTTTTGCTTGCCCCCATTCGCCTAGAGCGGGGTTAGGAGTGGCAACAAAATAGATGGACTTAGGCATATATGTATAGGACACTTTAAACACCACTAGATCAGTTTGTCTTGTAAAGTTGATGTCATTATGACTTTATGATTGAAATGGATTATAATGTCGGGAAAATCGAGGTTAAAGAATCTGTTCTTTGTGGTAAATACCTCGCTGGCCATGGAATTGGGGAAGGGGCGTCACAACAGGTCTATCCCTAATCATTCAACGTCGCTTATACGGCTGAAAAGGTTGTTTCTAAGAGACCATTACCTAAGGAGCTTGATCTTATGCATTGGCATAACGAAGCAGCCATATCTCAGGATAGAGTGAAAATTTGATAAAGGACGGCATACTTTGCTCACTTAAAATAAACAGAATGATGCCCACTAAATATGGAAATTTATTTGAGATAAGATGGTCCTCAGGTGATAAAGGCTTTCGGAAGTAATACGCTTGCAATTTGTGATGGAAAGATTGGTTTAATAACGATCAATAAGGTAAAACAAGATTTTGATGGTGCAACGAAAAATGGGGATAATGAACAAATTAAAATCATTCAATCAATGAGATAACGTCTTTGAAATTTATAAAGACAAAATAAAATTACCAAAGATTGAGACAAGAAAAAAGAAAACACATTAGATCAGGGTTTAATAGATATATTCATTGTAGTCGTAGTCGTCAGAAAGAAATTTTGAAACATTTTTTTTTTGGTTAAAAGGAATTAACATTTCTAATCGGGATAGGCGTTGTATCTCAAACTCAAAATTGAAAACAGGGAGCAGGTGATGCTCGGAGGAAGATGAAGAATCTTGTTAAGGCTAGATGGCTTGAAGAGGGTGGCGAGGCGGCCGGTGGTGGTGTTGAGGTGGTGGTGGTGGTCTTTTTGCTAAGTCGTGTCTTTTGGTCCTTACCACCATAACTGGCACCTCAAGGAGGAAACCCTCAAGCTTAAATGTTTACTTCGAGAATGTGAGCTGTGGGACGTGAGTACTACAGGGCCATAATGACATTGGGGCGCTAGGGGATGTTATAATCGGAAGTCTGACAGAAATACACAGATAGAATTGAGCATGATGTTGCTGGTAGACGATTGTGCTGCTCTGAGGTACATGTATGTGTTTGCATGGGTGGTTATTTAGACGTGAAGAATACGGTATCAAATATCCAGGATCTAAGCCGTATCTGGAAGGATACGTTGTTGTTAGGAATATCATCATAATAATTTCCACAATCTGATGATGAATATCATGTCCATATTCTTCTACAGTGTTTTCTGGAGTGCTGGCATGACCCGATGGTCTCTTCAAGAATTAATCTTTGGTGCAGAGGAAGAATTAAACTCTTTAGCGAAAATTTAAGAGAATTGTGTTGTTGCCTATCAAGCGAAGTCGGGAAACCTGAGAGGTGAAGAATCAAAGCCCTGTCGATCATCTTCTCGATCTACACCGGATAGAGACATGGGACATGAACATTCTTACCCAGCTCTCGATGGGTGGGTCGGCAACAGTCAAAGAAGCGGGATCTACTGGGATCAGTTTAAAGATGTGAAGGAACTGATGGCATCAATTAAATGAAACATTGTGCCACTAGAATCAGATGATAAGCTGAGTCGGCAGCGTTGTAAGGGACATTTTATTTCACTTCAAAATGGCATTATGCCTCAGACTTCTTCACATTACCATTGACAACACAGCAAAACATTGTTCTTGACGAGCTCGAGATGAGAGCAAGTCACATGACTTCAAATCTATACATTCAACTATAGTTCTCTAATTGGTCATGCTTTGTTGGTTAAGGAGCTGGAGTCCGCTGGGTTTTCACGAGCAATCACAGGGTGCTCATGAGACAGAGTGATTGAATTTTTCAAGCATGAGTGTCAGCCCAGCTTGGAGTCAAATTTCAATGCTTTGAGAGATGAGTCAAATTCAGAGCTTGAAAAGTCACTATAACAGCAGACTGAAATTGATGAGACAATACACAGGACTATCATAAAGCTGAGTTGGTGTTCACTTTGGCCCTTTTATTTGTTCAGACTTACTTTGCAGTCTTCATCAGCAAGCGATGCATGCATCCATTTCCATGAACCTATGTTGTGTATTCAGCATTCATTTCTTTTCATTCTAGCTTAATATTTTCCACCTTCCTTTCTGTTTTTAGTTTACCTGGATTGTGCTTTCGATAGCGTCTTATGCAAGGCATGTTATGTCATGTTTTTATTAAGTAAACAAATATTAAAATAGGAGGATTTTTTCTTTCAGTTAATGCTTAATTATTGTTACTGTGAGCTAAGCTCATGTTTGGAAGATGTAGTTTTTGAAAGAATTTCATTCCACTCTTTGGTCTTGAATCTCCTACTGCCATGGTGGTTCTCAGGCCACCACCTCTTTCTTCTATTTATTTATTTATTCTTATCAATATGATTTTTGTTATTTTTTGTTGACAAAAAGATGGGACAAAAGATTCTTCCTTTTCCATAACCTTCTAATGTTTTAATTGCAAAACCATTTACATTATTCAAACTTAGGATAAATGAACATAAATTCACAACTCATTACTAAGAAATAAAAATGCTTAATTTTATTCTAAAATATTAATATATTTGTTTGCCATAACTCAGAAGCCAAGCACCTTTAAGTTTTTTATAAAGGTGACTCAGTAAATCCTTTACTGAATAGCACCCTCGTTCTTTAAAAAAGGAAAGATATATATATATATATATATATATATATATATATATATATATATATATGTGTGTGTGTGTGTGTGTGTGTGTGTGTAAAGAAATAAAGACAAGAATGTATTTACAATGGAAGAGAAGAAAGGAAATGCATTCTATTTATATAGTAGTCATGAACATAGGAATGACTTGTGACCAGAAGAGAATATATACCATCTAATTTCTAATAAACAAATGTTTCAAGGAAATAGTTCAGTTTTTCACCTGTCTACTACGATAATATTAGCATATAAAGCCTAAAGTATCATTTAAAGTGGTAAGCAAATCGTAGTAAATATATTATATATATAAAGTAGAGTATTGTAAAACAATTCAAAAACTAAATAATAAATAACAAAAACTATGTAACACTCATAACAAAGTACAAATAGTATGGTAAAAATATTTTAATAGATTTAAATAAGTAATTATTGTCTCTTGTTTCTATATTTTCAAAAATATTTTAACAAAAGCTCCTTCAAGAAGGAATAAGAGAGGAAAAAACAAACACTTAATATATATATATATATATATATATATATATATATATATATATATATATATATATATATATATATAGTGAAAAGATGCACCTTTAAATGACTTAGAAAGGAAGAAGAATAGGAAGAAAATAGTAAAAGGCGCAAATATACGTACCATGTAGGAAGAAAATCTTGCCCTGCCTGCCTCTAGTGATGTTCATGGTTCAAAGGAATGAAAAGAATCAGAAGAATAGATTAATATTGAAAAAAAATTGAACAGTTATTTGAGAGGAAAAATGATATCTGTGTATATAAAACAAATTTAATTTCAATCACTGAAAGGTGGATAATTTGCTCAAAGCAATCTTGAAGAGTGTTAGGACATATCCTTTCATACTTACAATGGCTAAGGACGGTGAGGCTTTCAGAGAAGGATCTGTGGAGACTTGCCAGGGCTAAAAGCTGCGGGTGGAGCGGAGGCGGAGGTGGAGGGAGGCGATTGATTGGTGGCGACTTCAGCCGGCATTGAGGGGGAAACTAAAACCTTGGACGATGTAAATCAAAATTAGTGAACTAGAGAAGGAAGAGGAAGAACTCTCTCTTCTAAGACCAAGTGTAAAGTTTGTGTGTCAGAAGGTTCCACAGAGGGTTGCGATCAGACGTGAAGAGGATGCAGAAGAAGACTGCTTTGAGGGCCAAGTGATTTCTTCGGGTCCTTACCACCATGGCAAACCCCACTTCAAGGAGGGAGAATCTCTCAAGCTCAAATTGGCGGCAACCTACATCCAATTGACCCGCTGGCCGTAAGAACAGGCGTTAGGAAGCAGTCGATCTTGGATGATGACATTGCAGCACAATTAGCAGCAAAGTTAGGAGCTGAAGGCATGTTATGATGTGATCCATAAGGATTTAGTAGGGATGACGACGATGAAGAATCCATAGTGATGATGATGTTGGACGTCTGCGCTTTACTCTCTTGCCCATTCTATGCGTTTCGTAGGTTTCCTGTGATAAGTTCAACATCGAGGTTTCGGTTTGGGATGTGAAAGAGCAGGTGATGAACAATATTACATGGGCACTCAACCTCAGAAACTCAATCCATCATAGCCAATAACACAGTATTTTTAGTTTTGTACTTGCCATTTATTCACCAAATGTCCTTCACTTA